>CM047880.1:14351857-14623757 GCA_026212405.1 Petrea volubilis
TTGTTTTCATGAACACTTAGATTTAAACTATGCATTTTTTTTTATTTTCTTTCATCCTGTAAATGAATAATCCAAATGCAATAAAAAATTGGGTTCTCTTTTATTCTCATCACTGCAATCTATATGCTCTTTTCCCTTTTTTTTTTTGAAGCTCAACATAAGTATTTAATGAGATATTATCAACGGCTGAACTCAACTACAGTTTCCTTCTTCATCTTCTTTCAACGGGATTGCCTCAGCCCATTTAGAAAGTAGTCTGTAGCAGCCAAAATATAAGCATGCCCGCCAGAAGACTTGGGAGTTATTGGCCCCACCACGTCAAGACCCCATGCATCAAATGCCCATGAAGCCACTGTAGGGTGTAAGGTTCTGGAGGTTGGTGTATGAGGTTAGCATGCATCTGGCAAGCCTCACATCTCTTTGCGAAGTCCAAACAATCTTTAACCATCGGGGCCAATAATAGCCCATCCTTTTGATCCTAAAGTGGAGCTTCGGACCTGATGATGAGCTCCGCATACTCCAGAATGTGCTTCGGTCATAGCTTCAACTGCTTCTTCATCACCTAAGCAGCGCTGGTAGTTGCCTTTCAAATGATCGTCGATTACAATATGTCTTTGTATATAATGAAGCGAGACGATCTCTGCCGCACCTCTGTTTTATGGCGCGGGTTCTGTGGCAGCTTTCCGTGCTTCAGGTACTCAATCAACGGTGTTCTCCAATCATCATCTTCATATACCGCGACTGACGTGGCCATCGATTCTTCGTGATTGGCTCATCTAACGACGGCAACACCCATCTATTACATACTGGCACGTTTGTTGTTTCTCGTTCTGACAGTGCCAAAGTAGTAGCTAGATTGGCTAATGCATCGGCCATTCTATTTTCTTTTCTTGGGATGTGACCTAGGGGTGATGTTTTCAAATTTCTTCACCAAGCTTGAGGCTTGTCGGACAATAAGGAATGAGATCTCCTTTTGACTTCATATTCATTCAAAATCTGATTAATAATCAGTTTTAATCGCCATAGACCTCCAGATCAGTAATTTCCATTCTCTACCGCCATTGGAGCCCAATTATCAACGCTGGTACTCAGCCACATTATTGGAGCACAAACTCGCCTAGTACAAATGAATATGTCAAGACTAGCTTTTCTGGGGGAGACAAAACGACCCCTGCTCAGCTCCATCGACTCTAGCTGCTCCATCAAAAACATCATCCATGCCGGCAAGATTTCAATGACGAGAGCGTCTTCGTCAGGAAGAGAGTCCGATAGTTCCCACTCTGCGGAATTGGATGGTCTGCAAGAATAATTGGCGAGTGGCCTGCCCTTTGACAGCCTTTTGTGGTACGTATGTGATGTCATATTGGTTAAATATGACTGACCACCTAGCTAGTCTCCCTGAAAGTACCGATTTTTGACATCACAAATTTGAACGGGATCAGCACGAGAGATGAGCCGAATGGGATATGCTTCAAAGTAATGTTTTAACTTTTAATCGCATAAAACAAAGCCAAACATATCTCCAATTGGGGAGTATTTCATCTCATTCTCCGTCAACCGGCGGCTTAGATAATACAAGGCCATTTCTTTTCCTCCTTTATTTTCTGAGCCATCAGGGCACCAATTGAGCTTTCTTGAGCAGCAATATATAATATGAGCGGCTTTCCCAATGTCGGAGCTCCCAAGACTGGTGGGTTGCCAATGTGCTTCTTTATACTTTCAAAGGCATTTTGGCACCCTTTATCCCTACAATGGGCATCTTTTTTCATCAGATGGTCCTAAACGGCTGACATCGTCCAGCAAGATTTGATATGAACCTTCTGATAAATGCGAGATTACCTTGTAAGCTTCGTAGTTCCTTAAGATTCTCGGCGCAGGCATTTTTTTGAATTGCATCTATCTTGGCCGGATCAACTTCAATCCCACGATGGCGTACTATAAGCAAGGCATTTGCCCGAGGTGACGCCAAAAGCACATTTGAGCGGGTTCATCTTCAAGCCGTATTTTCTTAGCCGATCAAAAACCACCCGGAGATCCGCTAGGTGATCACTTCTCCTTTTCGTTTTGACGACAAGATCATCTACATAACACTCCGCCTTATCGTGAAGTATGTCGTCAAAAATATTTTGCATGGCACGTTGGTAAGTGGCACCTGCATTCTTTAGGCCAAAAGGCATGACTTTATAACAGTAAATGCCCTTTGGAGTGCGAAATGCTGTGCATTCTTCATCTTCTGGCGCCATTCTGATCTGATTATATCCCGACGATCCATCCATGAAAGACAAAGCTTCATGTCCCGTGGTAGCATCAACCATGAGCTCAATGATGGGAAGCGGGAAGTCATCCTTTGGGCATGCCTTGTTCAGATCTCGAAAGTCAACACATATACGTATTTGGCCGTTCTTCTTCTTGACAGGCACTATGCTGGAGATCCAAGTTGGGTATTTGACCTCTCTGATAAAACCAGCATCAATAAGCTTGTTAACCTCAACCTCGATAAGCGGGACTAGTTCCGGACGGAGTATCCGTTGTGATTGCTTTACCGGCCTTGCTCCGTGTTTTATCCCAAGGTGATGAACTGCAACCTTCGGGTCTAGTCCAGGCATTTCCTTATATGTCCAGGCAAAAACGTCCCTGTATTCAGCTAAGAGCTCGATATACTTGCCTTTCTCCTCAGAACTTAGAAGTGCGCTGACGAATATAGGCCGTGGCTCTTCTACCGTCCCTAGATTCATTTCTTCCAACTCATCCACGGTTGCTTGCACACCATCTTCAAGCTGTGGAGGGGCTTCTTGGATGTCATCTTCAGAAGCCTCAGAGGCTGAATCCTCATCAATTGCGATATGGTTGCATGTTTGCACTTCTTTGGTCATATCCTCATCGTCAGATTGCACACTTGGGGTATAGTCGTTAGAGACTCTAGACATCTTGTATGCAACGGTCCATCTCAATGTTCCATTTATGTTCATGACTGGGCATAGTTCCAGCTTCCAACCCAAGTTACCTGGTGCTTGCACGAAACCAGCACTGATCAACTTCTTCAACTCCCTTATAGCTTGACGGGGAGCCTTTGTCTCTGGCTCGTCCATAAAACTTGCATAACAAGAGTTGACGATGACCTCTACTTCATTACCGCCTTGAGTATCTCTAATTGATGGACAAGAACGATCAATGGTACGTTGCTTTATGCTCACTGTCCCATTCATAGAAATGAGCAATAATGAAGATTTACTTTCGCGTGTTTGAGACAAATGAATAATTCGATCTTCTTTTTTTGTCTCGGTATTCTCATGGCTTTGCTCCCCTTGATGCTGCGGACTACCATTTCCAAGTCGGTCAAAATGGAAGGACGACTGTTGCCAATCCTGTCATGTATTGACGATTTTGGTTTGGCAGAACCAAGTCTTTTGAACACAGAAGTACGAGTATTTGGAGTACCTAGACGATCAAATGCTGAGATGCGTTGACCATCTTTCCTCTTCCCTTTCCTACTTTCATCTTTTACTGCCGCAATGTGCTGGACATTGGCATACTTATCTTTCTTGGAAACTCGTATCCGTACTGGTTCTTTCGGTGTGTATCCCAAGCCGGTTCTTGGTTGATCAACACGAAACCCTTGTTTTCTGAGTTTATGTTGTGCCTTGCTGAGTCTATGGATCCTCTCGCCAGTCAACTCAGGCTTCAAGCTTCCCAACCTGGATGGGTTTGAGAAATCACAACCAGACTTCTGCAACAGTGTATAAGCGTTAGGATTAAATGTTCCCTGGAGATTTTCTTGCGAACTTCTTATAGAAGAAGAAGACGGCGTCGGGTTTAATCTAGTAATCGGCAAAGTCAGTTCAGACTTCAAAATTTGGCAGTCTATGGGCTTGTTTGCGCTTTCTTTTCCTTTGTCAGTTATTTGAGGGCATGGTGCGAGTTTCCCTTCCCCGTGACTTGATTCCTCTATTTCAGTAGAATGACCCATCGGGATCTTTATAGGCATCACCTCATCTATTGAGTCGAGTTCTCTGTATAGTTTTGCATCAACGAAGTGTGACTCAGCATCTGTAAATGGCTTCACGTCTGCATCTACCTTCAAGATTTCCCCATTTCTTACATACTTGAAGCATTGATGAAGGGTGGATGGCACAACACCATTTTCGTGAATCCATGGACGCCCTAAAAGCAAACGGTAGGAGGTTTTTGCATCAATCACATGAAACAATGTACTTGCCTTTAATTCTCCTATCGTGAGATCCAGGCGAATCATGCCGATGGCTCGTTGCCCCCCCTTGGTTGAACCCCTGAGTTGTCAAACGGCTTCGAGCTAGCTCTTAAATTGATATTCCCAGGTCTCTCATGGTGGATTTCGACATGATATTCACAGCAGAACCTCCATCGACCAGTATGCGATTGACTTTTTGCTCTTGCATAAAACCCGAGACGAAAAGTGGTCGGTTATGGGGCTTTGATCCCAACAATAAGTCTTTGTCTGTAAAGGCAACAACAATATTGGTGGCGTAGCAAGAAGCATAACTTTCCTCTTTTTCCTCTTTGCAGGATGTAGTGTGTGCTGCTTGGACCTCTGACCGGAGCATTTTCTCAGGAAAGAAGTCGCCCAAAGTGATAGGACGACGTCTCCAGCTTCTCGGTGCTTTCTTCCCTTTAGTTCGTGAAACTTTTGAGTTTCTGTTGGGCCGTGCCCCTTTATTCTTGGCTTGGTTCAATTTCTTCGCCGGCACAGGATGAAACTGATCCATATGTTGCTTTTGCCTTCGACGGCGCGTTACAAGGATCCACTCGCGCTCGTTCTCAGTTTCAGAGGCTGAATCTGCATCCTTTTCAACCTTTGTATCCTTGATGAACATGTTTTTGATGAAGTTTGGATCTAAACTTCCAAATTGGATCATGGTTGATGATAGACCCATATCGTGCTTGTGTTGGGGTGCACTCTCAGTGTTGGCAGTTGTTGTCACACTCGCAGTATTTGCATCTGCAGCGTCTTCACTATCAAGGATTATCTTTTCGTCTCTTGCTAGTGCCATGATTTTGTCTTTTATCACGAAACATTTTTCTATCGGATGACTGACGACTCGATGGTACTTGCAGTATTTTGGGTCATTCACCCTTCCACTCTCTTCTGGTCGTTTTGGCTCCGGTAGCTGAATCAGCTTTCTCGCCAGTAGTTCATCAAAAATGTGGGAGACGTCGGAGTCCGGGAACGGGTATTCCTTCTCTTGCCTTTCTTCCAGAGAAGGTCGACGCCTTTCATTCAGGACGTGCTGATTTCCAAACTTCGGTCCATTCTTTTTATCATCACCTGGGATTTTGATTGGAGTTGCCCTGACAGCCATCGATTCCTTGGTGGAAGCCTTAAAATGTTTCTCAGTTTTCTTTACATCTTTTCTTTCTTTCTTCTGATCTCCAGCAGGGAAGTTGGCTCCATGATTGGCGATGCTAAGCTCCATGTCATGGGCGCGAGTGGCCAGCTCTTCGAAGTTACGAGGCTTGATTCCCTGGAGAATGTAGAGAAGCCCCCAGTGCATCCCTTGGATACACATCTCCACTGCAGAAATTTCAGAAAGCTTATCCTTGCAATTTAAGCTCAACGCACGCCACCTGTTGATGTAGTCCACCACCGGCTCATCCTTCCATTGCCTTGTATTGGTGAGCTCAATCATGCTTACAGTGCGACGTGTGCTGTAAAAGCGGTTTAGGAATTCCCTCTCCATTTGCTCCCAGCTGTTAACAGACTCAGGCTCAAGATCAACATACCAATCAAAAGCATTTCCTTTCAGCGAACGCACAAACTGCTTTACCAAGTGGTCGCCATAGGTTCCCGCATTGTTGCATGTTTCCACAAAATGCGTGATATGTTGCTTAGGGTTGCCCTTTCCATCGAATTGCTGAAACTTCGGAGGTTGGTAGCCTATCGGCATCCTCAGTGAGTCAATGCGTCTGGTGTAGGGCTTCGAGTACATCGGATAATGCTGTGCTGGGGCACCATACTGAGCTTTTATGGTATTGGCAATCATATCTTGCAATTGCTGCACCGACAGTGTGGCGATAGAGGTGGTTGATTGCTCAAGCCTTGGCATGTGCTCGTATTTTTGATATGTTTCTTGAGTTTGCCCTTCATTTGTGGCTTGAACTTGAGGATTCTGATACCGGTGACTAGGCTCCCCAACATTTGAACGCTCCAACTTGCCCACAAGTTGAGCGATTTGAAAATCCTTATCCTCAATTGTCCTTTGCAGGTTTGCTATAGCCTGAGCCATCTGAGCCAATTGCTCGTCCACCGCGGTTGTCTCGGCGAAGTGTAGTGCTTTGCCAGCAGAAGTCGTCGGGCTCGGAG
Source organism: Petrea volubilis (assembly GCA_026212405.1). Classification (NCBI taxonomy): domain Eukaryota; kingdom Viridiplantae; phylum Streptophyta; class Magnoliopsida; order Lamiales; family Verbenaceae; genus Petrea; species Petrea volubilis. The sequence goes on from CM047880.1 coordinate 14,358,195, forward strand.
GGTTGGAACCATGGAAAGACTCAGAGTCGGAGACCTTGGCCTTAGTTGAGGATTGATTGACAGCGTCCTCAGCAAGCTTGTCCATGTCGTCTCTTTTGGTGAAACCAGCATTGTTCTTCTTGGGGGCCATCGAACTTGCTTGAAAGAGTGATATTGATGCGTTGTTAGGAGAAAAGAGATGAGGGGTAGGTTTCGTCCCACTGGGCGTGCCAGAAATTTGTTCACACAAAATTTTCGTATCTGTAAAACAAACAAGTACAATACAAGAAAAATATGTGACAAATATTTTGAATTTGAAGAAAGGATATAATTAAAAGGAAAATAATTTCCTAATAGACTAAATCCCCTGATTCTTCTCTCCGAATTTGTTTCCGAGGGCTTGAAGCTTGTTCTCGGATGAGTGATGTGATTCCTCCCTAGATTTGCGGAATGGAAGTCACGATTTACCTTGAAGTCAAAGGTCGGCTTTGAAATCGAAGGCGTTGAAGCACTTGCGCTTTGAAGACGAAGTAGAGCCTTTGTGGATGCAGTACGTCGTCGTAGCGGTCGCTTGCGATTTGAAGTCTTGAGAACTTTGAGAGCTTGTGCGAAGATTGTGTTCTTGCGAGCTTGCCTCTGTATGTGTCGAAGACTTCCTTTTTTTTTTTTTTGAACCCTAAATGACCCCTATTTATAGGTGTTTGTGTAGGGTTTTCGAATTGCTAGCAACTTCTTCGATATTTATCTCTTTAATATAAATTATTATTAAAGAGAGAAATATCATTTATATGTCATTATTTGATTGGTCCATATGACCAAATGCACCACTTGTCACCATTTGATTGGTTTTGGACTTTCAGGCTGTAAAACTTGATTTAATTGGCCGGAACACCTCATATTGACACTCGGCGACTTCTCATTCGCCAGTAAAATAAATATTTAAAATATTAATTAAAATTAACTATTTAATATTGGAATTAAATTTAGGAAATTCCAAAATATAAATAGAAAATTTAATTAATATTTATATTTTAATTTACATTTGTCAACTTTTGATTGGACAAAAATTTAATTGCCAACACCCCCTTCTATTTCAATTTATATTTTTTGTGAGTGGGGTCAATTAATACTATTATTGTTATAATATTTTATAAATTAATATACATATGTATATATAAAATGGAGTTGCACCCCCCTCACTGTCATGTGGCTCCGCGTAACACCGTTGATCAAGGGATTGAGGTGCTTGTTTTTGCATCATTCTCTCCCCCAATTGAGAACTTATCAATCTTCTTGTAATATCCGCACCTATATAAGCGTAATTATAAACTCTCCATCCCTACACACAGTTTACCAAACTGCTCACGAAGAAATTCTCCTCTTTTCTTTTTTTTTTTCTTTTCTTTTTCTCTTTCTTTTTTTCCGTTTTAATTATAATCTATGAACACTAATGGTTAGATGAGCACAGAATTGTTAACCAATTTGCACTTCCAAGTGGAACAACCCAACAAATGGCACTACAGCAACTCATTTCACACATCATTCCTTCTTCTCTTCTCTCTCTCTCTCTCTCGCTTTTTTTTTTCTTCGAATATTTTTTTTTTTGCTTTTTTTAGATTTTGTTCGTGGATCAAGTATACGGTGTTTTGGCAATAACTCAAAGAAATAATATGGCGAACATGAGTCATTCCCCATGCATCATCTTTAGCGGGCAACAAAGAAATGGTACGTAATCACTCATTTCATTTCCAAGCAAGAAACTTGGCTTCACTTTTGCGATAACGCTACTCCAATTTCGCACATTTCTAACTTTTTTCATTTAAGTTCTTGTAGACTCGAATCGATTATGGTATGCGTGCTCCAGGAACATGGAATTGTGGATTTCCATATTCCTTCCAAATGAATGGCAATAATAGTAAATCTCGTTAAGCTTGATTTTTGGGCGATTCCCGATTCATGGGCGATAATTCTCGAATGATACCGCTGAAGAAAATACAACAGTAAATTTTCTAGTCACTCGTTTGCAGCACGATCATATTATAGTGAAAATTTGTTCGGGTCTCGTAGACTTTGTGGTTTTACACTTCCTATTGAAAGGATATTCCACGTTAAAAATACTTATATTCTTGTTCGCATGACTACTTTTATGTCTCGTGCAGATTGAATTTTGGTTATATTTGTTGATTTAACATTGATTTGAACAGTGAAGAATTTGAATTTTCATTGCGTACTTATTTGTTGTGATAAATCCCGTGCATAACAGTTGTTTCCCACCCAATCAATTTATTGACGAGGATTTACCATTTCGGTTGCCGCGGAACATTGACGCCTATATATGCATAACTGTAAACCTCTCATGCACACCTTGAGAGAGACAGCTTGACGTGGTGCTTTCGGAGCAATTTTCTTTTTCCTTTTTTTTTTTTTTGTTTTGTTGTCTATTTAGTCAGATTTGGAAGAAGAGATAATGAAGATGCCCTTTTTTTTATTCTTCTTCCTTTGCTCCACAAACAACAACAATTCATATGGTCGAGGAACATCAAATTAAACCACCAAGGTCCATGAGTGTGGGATTAATGCCCAATTTGCACTTTCATGGTGTTTGCATAAATGTTCAGCGTCTGCGCCGAAGTGGTTGCTCAAGGTTCGAATCCACTGAGTCCGATAGGAAAACAACAAATTCGAAGTGAGCTCTTCATGTTCGGGCCGGTGCGGGTGTGCCAGTGTGCAGGAGCACACAAGTGGAAGTCTTGTTGATTCGAAGTGAAAAGTGATGTTGTGCGCTTAGGACTTCTATCTGAAAAGCGATTGAATCGGAGTAGGCAAACACTACCCCTGAGGTTCTACTGCCCTACAACTCAATGTAAGACTTAACAAATCAGCATTTTCAAAGATCGAAAAGGGTCAAAAAGTTTTAAATCGAAGAGAAAATGTATTCGTAGATGATGGCTACTCGCTAAACGGACCTTACAGGACTCGACTACAGACACATGCATTGATGACTCGTGCCATATCTATGACAAAGATGCATTGAGCAATCCTAAGAACTCTAGCTGCAAATCGGCCACATTGATGACTCCAGCCATATCTACATGTGGGTGTATTCAGAGGTTGTTCACTCCGACGAGCATTGATTGACTCCGTTCGCACTCCTCTTTATGCATGCACTCGATATGGATGCTAGGTACCACTCCGTCTCATTGATATCTCACCTCGAACTGGGCCCAATCCGAGTGAGTGATGACTACGACCTCGTGACGTTACGGAATGAGTGCATTGATATCCTCACTTCGAGCCAAATGAAGCATGGCTACAAACACTCGTAACGGTTTCCTACCTGCTGAACTAAAGCTAATCTTTGTTCATTTAAACTAAGAAAAATCAGAGAAGTGTTGACTTCTTGATTGGAAGAGTTTTTGTGTTATGTTGATAGATTGACGTTGTGTGTTTCAAATGGTGAATCCAACTCCCTTTTATAGCCTTCAAGCTGCAACTGCATCCCTTTATTTTTGGAGTTGGATGACTTCAAAAAACTTGATTATTTGAAATGGATGGATCTCCTTATTTGTTGCTATGACAGTTATGCCATCTCATTTAAATTTTAAATTTTCAACATCACATGATCTTTATTTTAGGCTTGTTTAGGTATAACAATGCCTGTTTTAAGCCAATCTATTATTTCCTATCTAACAACCCTAAAAGTAAGGGATTTAAATTAGAATTTATTATTGTATTTTTTTTTTTTTCCTATTTTATATTTTTGGCCGACTTGGCATGGGCCTCTATTTCATTCCGGTCCGAGCCTCTAATGTGGGTTGTTCCACACGAGTTGAAGTGACCTGGGCCCTATTAATTCATTTCGGCATGGCGAAAAGGGCCAAAATTAGCCCACTCCAAATCTATACAAAAATTCATTTTTGGGACCAAACAATGCCCTCCTCCCCCCCCCTCCTCCCTCCAAGTTGTGATTAAAATCAAAATTTGATCATGACTTGGTTAACACTCCACATGCCTCGCGCCATTAATTTGGCGATTTTTTTATTCATGTTGCCATGTACGATTTGGCAACTTACTTCTCTTCATTGGCACAAACAAAACAAACTAAAAAAAATATTTAATTAAGCAATGGCTATCATGCCACCAATCTCCATAATAACATTTGGTAATCAAGCCACATTAATATGATAAAATAAAAATAAATTACTTGAATCCCACTTCGTTGGTAGCTTCCCCTTCTAGATCCCTTCTTCTTTGCTTTGGGATATTTCAAGCCATACCTTGGCTCATTTTGAGTACATTCCTCTTTATTTTAATTTATTAAGTCATTTGATTTGCTTGAGTTGAGATTTCTTCAAAAATATTTTAATGTGGAAAAGAAACCCTTTAAGCAAATCAATAACATAGCAATTCATTCGCAATGAGGAAGATGACTCCAAGCTCATTTGGCATTAACTGCCATCTCGACTTAGGTCATTTCGGCGTTCTAATGGCAATGTTTCCCAGAGTGTGGTGTGATACTTTTTCAAGTATTTTCCATTCACTGGATCCCTAAGCAGATCTCCGTCTATACTTTCTAGCAAGTAAGCTCTCCCCTTAGTTATCGAATGGATCGAAAAGGGGCCTTCCCAATTAGGGCTCCATTTTCCTAACATAGCATCTTTCTTTTCGAATGGGAAGATGACTTTCCAAACGAGGTCACCAATCTAAAATCATTTGGCTTTAACCTTTTTGTCGTATACCTTGGAAACTTATTTTTTCTGGGCTTCAATGAAATCCAATGCCTGTATTCTAACGATTTCTACACCGTCGAGTTCATCTACCATTTTGCAATGGTACTCCTCAGCGGTGAGATCATTTTGTCGAGCTACTAGTACAGATCTCACATTAATTTCCACATGTAGTACCGGTACGCTTGCTAGTTCGATATGCCCACAACGCTTCGAAGAGCAGTGGATGCCATGCTCTGGGATTACCTTCCACCAATTTTGAAATGATGTTCTTTAGAATTTTATTAGTGGACTCAGCTTGCCCATTCCCTTGCGCATAATATGGCGTGGAATGTGTAAGTTGGATACCATATTCTATAGCAAAGCCTTGAATTCCGGATCTCGTGAACATGGTCCCCCTGTCTGTTACGATAGTCTGAGGGATTCCAAATCTATGCACTAGATGTTCCTTTACAAACCTGACTACCGTTCCCTAATCGATTTGCTTGAGAGGAATGGTCTCCACCTATTTAGTGAAATAGTCGATGGCGGTGATAATATGGGTGTGTTGTTTCGAAGAGGGAGAAAAGATAGCTCCCATTAGGTCGATGGCCCAACATCGAAATGGTCAAGGTTTGATTATTAGATTCATTTCCTTTGCTGAATCGAACCATGTAGCTGGCATTTTTCGCAACCCTTGGCTAACCAATGGCAATCCTACACCATCTTTGGTCAGAAATAGCCACATCGCTTGATTAACCATGCCATCTTACAGCCACTTTGATGGGCTCCACATACCCCTTCGCAGACTTCCATCATGATTTTTATCACCTCATCCTATCCGACACATCGCAAGAGGACATCATCATAACTTCGACGATACAATGAGCTATCTTCCAGGACCACGTAGTTAGTGGCCCTCATCTTGATTTGTCGGGGCGCTCCCTGAGAAGGATCCTTCAGATAACTTAATATTGGTTTGCGCCAATCTTCAGATTGTTTCATGGTACTCTCTATGGCCAAACATTGGTTCTTTCGAAATGAAAAGAATAGACCTGCCTTGTAATGGTATAATTGGCGACCATACAGTCTTTGTGGAATTCTGCTCCAGTGGCTATTTGAGCCAACTCATTGGCTTCAAAGTTAGACTTTCTAGCCACATCCTGAAATGTTACCTCATCGAGCCTCATTAATAAAGCATTAACCGTGGAGATATACTTGTCAAGGATGGGGTTTCGACACTGGAATGTACCCCGAATCTGCTTAATGACGAGTTGAGAGTCTCCAGTTACATTGATACTAGATGCTCCTAACTCACGTAGTAATTCTAATCCAAGGATCAGGGCTTCGTATTCAGCCTGATTGTTGGTGCATGGGAAATCGAACTGGACTGCCATGCCAGTCTTGATTCCTTATGGCGAAGTGACAATTATGCCAGCCCTAGCTGCTTTGTCCATTCGAGACCTACCGAATTGAAGAACCCATGGCTTTAAAAACACTGATAGCATTTCAACTTGCTGAGCCACTTTGTCATTTATTTCGACACTGGGGTGGTTGATGAGAAAATCGGCCAAGGCTTGGCCCTTCACAACTTTCTGCAGAACAAATTGCGACTGATACTCCATTAGGTGGATGGCCCAGCGGCTTATCCGACCACGCACTATCGATCTCAAAAGCATGTATTTGATCACATTGATGCTACTGATTACAAGAACTTTTATCGGCAGTAGGTAGTGTCGTAGCTTAATACATGCGAAGTATAAAGTTAAACACAGCTTTTCAATTAGATGATATCTTTGCTCCGTGTCACTCAAATGCCTGCTAAAGTAGTATATAGCCCGTTCGAGACCATTTTCATCGTCTTGAGCCAAGAAGGCCCCAATGGCCTTCTCAGCTGCTGAAATGTAGACCTTGAGCGGTTCACCTTTTCGCGACGGCATCATCACAGGAGGGGAAGTCAAAGCTTCCTTGATCCTCTCGAGTGCCTGCCCATGTTCTTCTGACCATTTGAAGTGGTCATGGTCTTTTAACTTTAATAAGGGTGAGAAAATCTTGGTCTTATCTGCAAGGTTCGAAATGAACCTTCTCAAGTAATTGACCTTTCCAAGAAACTGCTGAAGCTTTTTCTTGGTTCAAAGTGGTTGGGCGGTCAGGATGGCCTTTGCCTTGTTTGCCTCCACTTCGATTCCTTTCTTATGCACTAAAAACCCAAGAAAGTGGCATGCGGCCACTTCGAACATACATTTCAGCGGGTTCAATTTCAACTGGAATTTTCTCATCTTTTCAAAGGCCTTAACCAGGAGCTCTAAATGCTGAGCAAAGCTGGTAGACTTAATGATGAGTTCGTCAATGTAGATCTTGACGAAGTCATTCATGTAGTCATGAAAAATGCAGTTTATGGCTCTCTGATATGTAGCCCCAACATTTTTAAGGCCAAACGACATGACCTTCAATTGAAAGGTACCAATGCCCCCTAGGCATTGGAATGCCAGTTTCGAGATGTCCTCTTCGGCTACGAAGATTTGATTGTGCCCTGCATTGCCATCGACAAGAGTCAAAAACTCATGTCCTGCGACGGCGTCTATCATCATGTCAGCAATTGGCATCGTATATTCATCTTTCGGAGATGCCAAGTTTAGATCTCTGAAATCTATGCAAATCCTCAATTTGCCATTTTCTTTATGACTGGCACGACATTGGCCACCCATTCAGGGTATCTGGCCACTTCGATAAAGTCTGCCTTAAGAAGTCTTTGAATCTCCTCTTTGATTAACACACATACTTCTTCGGACATGCGTCTAAGAGGTTGTTTTCGTGGCTTAAACCCAGGCAAAATGGGTATACGATGCTCCACCAAGTCCCTACTGAGACCGGGCATTTCATCGTAATTCCACGCAAAACAATCTTTATATTGTTTAAGTATGTTGATCATGGCCTCTTTATTTTCAGGGCTTAGTAGAGCACTAATGTATGTGAGCCTATGATCATTTTCATTGCCAAGCTCCACTTCGATGACAGGATCCTGAGCTTGGATTCTAACATCATTGAGCTTTGTCGGAGCAACACTTAATTCTTTTAGTGTGATCTCATCTGTAGAAGTGAGATCTTGATCGTGTTCATAGATTACATCCGCATTACAACTATAGTAATCGGAAAGGTCTCTAGCCAATAAGGCCAAAGTTTTATTTATTATTATTGATCTGGTGCTATCCGGAATTATTACAACTTCGTCTATATCGACGTTATTCATATTCAATATTTTGAAAAATAGAAAGTTGCCTTTCTTCGGTGTTGCAAGGTTGGCTAACCTTCTTAGTCATCACTACCTCTAAACTAACTGGTGCCACAGACGAAGTGTCACAAAGTGGACGACCATATTTGTCCTGTCCGATAAACCTGTAGGGTCCAACATTGTCGGAGTAATATTGATAATATGCTATTTTTACCTAGTTTTAGGCCTCAATTATGCTTATTTTGATTAACTTTGGATCTTAAATTGGTTAAAATTTCACACAGGTTAATTCTTACTTGCCATAGGTGAAAATTGATGACAAGGAGCTAAAAACGGGCCTAAAAGTGGTGAAAAGTGCAGAGAATTGTTATACAAGAAAGTTGGAAGGCTAAAACATGGAAATAAGCCTGTTCATCGTATAAGATGTGATCACACCATATGGCAAAGAGTCCTACGCGGGAATAAAATGAAGAAATTGTTATGGCAAGAGTTCAACTTGGAAACAAATTCCCTACTTGCCTATGACTCTTAGGATTTGCCAAAGAATTATCCTAGCTCTATTAAGAATTGGATTTAGGGTTTGAACCCTATATATACCCGATTGTATCATATTGTCTAGACATTTTGGATTTTCTATCTTTTGTTCTAGTTCTTAGTTTTTTTTCTCTTTAGAATTTCCAGCTTTTGTATTTTTATCTTCGTTGTTATTACGGCCATGTGTGGCTAAACTACTTCATTCAGTCAAGGAGTAATTCAAGCCAACGTTTTCTTCAAGGATTGTGAGATCTAATTGATTTGTTTGTCTTTTAATTTTATGTATTATTCGCGTATTTTCTTGTGCTTTTTGGGAAAACTCCATCTCTTATTGTTGTTTTGTTAGTTGTGCAATTTCGGCCGGTTGTTCAATTAATTTAGCTTCAAAGTTCCAGTTGATAAGATCAAATCCATAATTGTTTGATTGAATCAACACAAGTGGAAAGTAGTATAATTTGTTATACTACAGAAAATACACAATCTAGTTTCGAGCAACCACGTTTGTAGGTTTGTTGGCTAGGATTTGGGTCTTTCTAGTTTTTAATGTTGTTAACGGGTTAAATCCTATCGTTCGACTAGGGTTATTCGTTAATGAGGGATTATTCATAGTGTTCACATGTCTAGTCTATTATTAAGGAAAGATTAGGTTGGACGAGTTCTCTGAAGACTATAACCAATCTATTGTATGAATTAAAAGCTAATTTTGAATCAATGATCAATCAATGAAAACATTGTGCGAAGAACTACCCTTGACTGAGTATTTATTCTTATAGATTCACTTTTGATTTCTTTCTTACTTTTATTAACTTGTCATTCAAAACTCCTATCGTTTCACTTTTTTTTTACGCTTAGTTGTCTTAGAAAGTAGTCGATAAGTTATTCCTTGTAGGGTTGACCCTTCTCACCCTATCTACAAGTTAATTTTGTAGTTAGAGGAGTAGGATTTATTTTTGGTGGATTCGACACCCATCAAATATCGGCCTTCTACCATGTTTACATTGGCCGTGAACGGCCTTTCTTTTGCCTTTACCATCTCTGGCTCTTTCTCGCCATCTCCCAAAAATACTAAAAACTGGTGTAAGGTTGAAGGGATGCACATGGCGGAATGGATCCAGTCCCTTCCCAACAACGCATTGTAGGAAGTCTTCACGTCTATCGCAAAAAATGCAGAAGTGACAGTTTTGTTCTTGATGCTTACTTCGAAAGGTAGGATACCCATAATGTCCGCTTTTCCCCCTACAAAATTGCTAATTACCATATCCGTCTTGAAGAGATCATCCTTCTGCTTTCCAATGCGCTTCATGGTTTGAAGAGGCATGATGTTCACTGCGGCTCTATTATCCACCAGCATTCTTCCAGTAGGCTTGCCATCGAGATGGCCAACCACGAAGAGGGGGCTTTACATGCTTTTCCATGCTTGGCGGAGGTTTCTAGAACAAAGCCTTGATCTCTTCGATTGTCTTACTCTTCTGGACTGTTTGTTCAGAATTGCTCACAAAGAAAGCCACAGGCTCACTATCATCCCAAACCTCACTGCTTTCTCCTATGTAATCCTGAGAATCACTGTTAGCATGAGTATCCGAAAGGAATGCCCATACCATGTTGTACTCCATGTTGACAGCGTCACCACTGGATGATAGTACGTCCGTGGTTTCCATTGGCAACTCCTTGTCGATATAGTTTAGCTCTTTCATTTTCACAATCCATTCACTCAGTAGGTCCTCCTTTCTGACCCCTTCTGATCTGTTTGGGATATCATGCTTTGATTCATCACTTTCCAATATCATCGGATCAACAATCTTTTTCTCCAACTGAATGTCGGTCGGGATGATTTTCTAGTTCCTTGGCGCTGTTGCTATCACTGTCTTACCGTTGATGGGTTTTGCTGTTTCCTTTTTGAGTATTTCAGCTCCTTGCGTTGTCGCAAGTATCTCTGGTGTTGTGTTCATGTTATCTCTCGAGGACTTCTTCCGCTAGGAAACTTAGGATGCCTTACTGCTATCCAACATCCTTTCTGGACTGCTGGCGGCTTAATGAACCTAGAATGAACCGATTCTCGAGTTAGTTCACGTCTTCGAGGTGGGCTAGAGGGTGGTCTCCTCTTATCATTGCACTCTCTGTCGACCCTTCAGGATGGACTTCGATCTCTCTTATTCCAATTTTGTCGCGATTATTCGCCATTAGCATAATGCCCCCGAGCATGTAAGGGGGATATGGCGTCATAGGCGGCTGTCTAACCATGGAAAAGCTGGCCATAGGATTGGCCTAAAGATAGTAAGCTCCTGCTGGATAGACCCATGGCATTGTTGCCATTTCGAAATGGCATCTGGCGCAAAAGCCCAACTGCCATTCTGACTGCGTCATTGCTTGCTCATTCTGCTGGTTTTCCTTTTCGGCTGGGTCATCCTGAATGTTGACCATGTTTACTCCCTCTGCCTGGAATGGTTCTTTGTCAATTCCCATTTTCTTATTCATCCATTCCGGTAGAAAGCACAAAGTGCCATTATCCAGGCAACTCTGGATCATCTACCTAAAAACCAAACAATCATTGGTATTATAAGTCCATGCGTTATGAAATTTACAATATGTTTTGCCTTCCAACTTTTTGGCCATTGGCATTCTATGGTCAGTAGGCACCTTAATTTTTCCATCAGCCAATAAATGATCAAAAATAGCCTCAGTTTTGATACATCGAAGCCAAAGCGCCTCTTCATTTCAGAACGGAACTTTAGCTTATTCAACATGATCTTGATGTGAGGTTGTAACGCCCTTGGTTTTATCAAAGCCAGGCAGATCGTGTTCTTTTAACAAACGACTTGGCTACGCCCACTTCGTTCTCCTATTGGTCTTTTTCGACATTGACCAAGTCATCTTGAACTTTGGCTAGGCCTACTTGATAGTGAGTGGCCTTGCCGTGATGACCTCTTCGATTCTCTTCCCTTAACAATTTTTGTATTCAGTGACATGCCTGATTAAGTCAAAAATTGATGCGAATTATTGGCTAAACATTTTCTTTTTTAATTCAAGGTGCATACCTTCTATGGCCAAACTTATATAGCTCTCTTCAGCCATGATCACTGGGCAAAAGTGTCTAGCCTAGACAAATCTCCCCATATATTCCTCGGCTGACTCCCCGGGCATTTGTCTTATATTAGTTAACTCCAATATGGATACCTTAAGGGGTAGTCGAGAAATAACTATGGAAAAGACTCTCCATGGTTGGCCAGTCGGGACCAGACCCAGGTCTAAGTATGATATACCACAAAAAGGCTTCTTCAATTAAGGAATTCGGAAACAAACATAATTTTAGGATTCTGTCCATTCCGATTTTGCCACACTGTGTAGTGAATTTAGCAATATGCTCGATCGTGGTCTGTGACCCATCCCCATTAAACAATGTAAAAACTGGGACTCTAAACCCTGGGGTAAAAGGAATCATGTCAATTTGAGGGGGGTAGGGGCGAGAATACCTGGGTGGCGAGGCTGATCGTTTATACCTCGCTAGTTCCTGCCGCAACATTTCTTGTATCTCTTGTTGAGACACGGCTGTGTTGTCATTTCGATTGGTGGCTGGTTGGGGTCTTTCGGCTACATATGGCATTGCATAGGGGATTTCAGGCCCGTCAAAATGATTCCTAGAGCAAGGCGGGTGCTTCCTGAATCGGCGCCTCTTCAAGCGCTCTCTGATTTCACTCGAGCCTGTCAATGATAGCCTGAACATTGGGAGGCAGATTATGTCCACTCATCTCTTCATTCTAATCATTGGCTGCCTCGCTTTCACTGTCTGAACCGAGGTCAGCTCGAGTTTGGCTCCTTAAGCGTGGTAGTGCCATGACTTGCATTTTATGAATTTTAATTTTCAATTTTTTGTGATTTTTCAATACAAAATGCAAATATGCAATTGATCGAAATAAAACATGCTTCCTAAGACCTAAATGTTGACAAAACCTTTTCGAAAACTGAAATGCCGTCCCACTGGGCGTGCCAAAAAGATACGTTTGCATACATTTTCAGCGTCTGCGCCGAAGTGGTTGCTCATGGTTCGAATCCGCTGAGTTAGATAGGAAAACAACAAATTTGAAGTGAGCTCTTCGTGTTCGGGTGTGGGCGTGCCAGTGTGCAGGAGCACACAAGTGGAAGTCTTGTTGATTCGAAGTGAAAAGTGATGTTGTGTGCCTAAGACTTCTATCTGAAAAGCGATTGAATCGGAGTAGGAAAACACTACCCCTGAGGTTCTACTTGCCTACAACTCGATGTAGGACTTAACAATTCAGCACTTTCAAAAATCAAAAAGGGTCAAAAAGCTTTAAATCAAAGAGAAAATGTATTCGAAGACAACAGCTACTCGCCAAACAGACCTTACAGGACTCAACTACAGACATACGCATTGATGACTTGGGCCATATCTATGACAAAGATGCATTGAGCAGTCACTAAGAACTCTAGCTACAAATCGGCCACATTGATGACTTCGACCATATCTACCTATGGGTGTATTAAGAAGTTGTTCACTTCGACAAGCATTGATTGACTCCGTCCGCACTCCTCTTCATGTATGCGCTCGACATGGATACTGGGTACCACTGCATCACATTGATATCTCACCTCGAACCGGGCCCAATCCGAGTGAGTAATGGCTACGACCTCATAACGTTACGGAATGAGTGCATTGATATCAAATGGTATGGCTGCAAACATTCGTAAAGGTTTTCTACCTACTCAACTAAAGCTAATCTTTGTTCATTTAAACTAAGAAAAATCAGAGAAGTGTTGACTTCTTGATTGGAAGAGTTGTTGTGTTGTGTTGATTGATTGACGTTGTGTGCTTCAAATGGTGAATCCAACTCCCTTTCATAGCCTTCAAGCTGCAACTGCATCCCTTTATTTTTGGCGTTGGATGACTTTAAAAGACTTGATTATTTGAAATGGATGGATTTCCTTATTTGTTGCTATGGTAGTTATGCCATCTCATTTGAATTTTAAATTTTCAACATCACATGACCTTTATTTTAGGCTTGTTTAGGTATAACAATGCCTATTTTTAGTCAATCTATTTAGGCTTGTTTAGTTATAACAACGCCTATCTAACAACTCCTAAAAGTAAGGGGTTTAAATTTGAATTTATTATTGTATTTATTTTATTTTTCTATTTTATATTTTTGGCCGACTCGGCCATGGGCATCTATTTCATTCCAGGCCGAGCCTCTAATGTGGGCTGTTTCACACAAGTCGAAGTGACCTGAGCCCTATTAATTCATTTCGACATGGCGAAAATGACCAAAATTAACCCATTCCGAATCTATACAAAAATTTATTTTTGGACCCAAACACATGGGAAACAATTCAGTGAACACCTTTGTAACAACTCGCTGCACACACTCTTGCCAGTTGATTCTTTTTTTTTATTTTTAATTTATTTATTTATCTTTTTACAGCTTGTATTGCTCTCAGCGCTATTGGTCCGGCTATCCCACTGATCTTGGAAGTTTCAAGGGTAATTATCATGAATTGTGCACTGAGACCTTGCATTTCTTGCTTTTCTTTTTTTCTTTTTTTCCAATTTTTCTTCTTTTCGAAGTTCCACATCGGAGAGTTTCATCACTCTTTCTTCATTTACCCATTTTTTTGTTTTTCCAGACTGCAACTAAGGATCAACAAGGTACACATTTTTTTTTTTTTGAGAACAATCAAGAGTCGGCATTGCAGATGTAAGGCGTTCCCTGTGCATCATCCTTCGAGGCAGTAAGGACAAGCATAAACCTTGAGAACCTAACAACAGTTGTTCATCTTTTCGAGGCATCATTTCTAAGCAAATATGCACCATTGTCGAGTGACTTGACATGGCAACTACTGCAAAGCTATCTCATCTTTCTCCAATATCTTCATGTCGAAGTCTTCACACCATGAGACTGAAGAGGCACATGCAAAGTTTAACTCACGGTCATATTTTCACCATCAATGAAGGCTTTTGGAGAATTCCACCATCCAAGCTTGGTAGAATATCCTTGACGTCGAGCATCAAAGCAGGCAGAATAAGATGTGCTAGTCATCATGAAGACTCCCCGTTCAAGTTAGGACTCATGCAGTCATTTACGCCTCACTTTTCCTGCAAAACATTCTTCAAGTGATGAGGCATCCATTTCACTAAGTCTACCGAAAATTGTGGTGTTTCTTTATGACCAGATTATACATTGCCATTCCAGAGCTACAAACTTTTCGTGCATCCCTCACGAGCTTTCGAGCCGCTTATGCATGGAGGTTCCCTAATTTAGCATGACATAAACTTCCAAATGAGCTACTTGCTAATTTCTGATTGGATCAAACCATTGTTTTTGTGTATGCTTGCATCTAGGGGTGGCAATTCGAATGGGTCAGGTGGGTTCGAGTTGGGTTGAAATAGGGGTATAACACAAAATCTCACAATCCTAACCCAACCCATGACTTATCAAACTTATGAGACCTCAACTCTAACTCAACTTGGTTGGTTTCATGTCAACCCGGGTTGACCCTGTTTTAAATAAAAATTCCAACTTTTCTAATGGAAAAATTTAATCAATTATATTTTATTAGTTAAAAGTTGATTTTTTTTTCCTAATTTTTCATTTGCCTAACTATACTATATATATTTATTGTCTATGCACTATAAAAAAACACCATTTCACTAAGTCTACCGAAAATTTTGTGACAAAGAGATTTTTATATTTTGTCATTGTTTTAGAATGTGATCACATCATGTGATAATTAATGACAAAATTCAAGGTAAATAGAACTAAATAAACAATTAGTAATAAGATATTTACCAACAAATTTGTTATAATGAAATCTAGGAAAGAAAACTAAATTTGTAATTGATTCGTCACTCAAAGGTATACATTCTTGTAATGATGATCGACTATGTACAAAATATATATTTGGAATTTACATTAGAAATTAATAAGTTCATTTCCTATTCTAGTTTATTCAAATTTTATTTATAATATATTGTAAAAATGTTTGATAAAAAAATTTTATTCAATGTTAAAATAAATCAATATAAAACTTCAATGAATGTAAATAAACAATTAAAGGAAGAAGATACACTTTTTTGAAGGAAAGAAGAAGATGATCACTAACGTAATTATAGTTTTTCATTCAAATTGACTTTTCACTTATTCAAAAGATTTAACGATCTCTTATCTTTAAATATCTAAAAGTTTTTGCGTGTTTAATAATTAAAAAAATTCCCTATTCTCTTTTTCATAATTTTTCCTATATTATATTATTAAAAATTAATTGTTACCCATCAAAATGTTATGATTTATAATTTATATATAATATTTTTTTCTCTAAACGAGAGGAAAAGGAGAAAAAAAAAGATTAAAAAAATGATTTGAGTCGGGTTGTCGGTTAACCCATAAAAGAATTCGGGTTGTCTGGATAACCCACGAGTCAACCCAACCCAACCCATAATTTTTAGGTCGCTTTCGGGTTCGATCCATTTTCAACCCTAACCCGTTATTTTCGTATTGGGTTCGTGTTGGGTTGTTGTGTTGGGTCAAAAATTACCACCCCTATGTCCATCCTACAATTTTGTTGTTGAAGTCTTTACTCCATGACATCAAGGACTCATAAGAATTTTGGCCGAACCACTATTTTCACATCAATGAACGCTTTTGCTATTGCAGTTTTCGTTCTATGTCATCAAAGACATGCATAGAAATTTCACCTCTGCACTGTCATCATAACGTTGATGGACATGCATCCCTTGCTATTGGGCTCCTCACTCCATGATATCAAAGTCACGAGCATAGTTTCACTCTTGAACGCTGAAGAGTTGCTGTGCGTCGATGCCTATCAACCTCCCATGCCACGAAGTTCAACATACCTGTTTTCAGTGTTTCATGAACTTCCAGAAAAAACATTGCTGTGCGTCGATGCCTATCAACCTCCCATGCTGAGCCTCTACTGGGTCGTCGAGGAAGGAAAATTCTTTCGAAATTCTTGTAGAAACATTAAAATGCGTATCCTTCTCCAAAGAGTATGATGAGCCATCAACGATGCTATCAAAGTTGAAGTCCTCCAAGTCAACAAGCAACAAGAGGAATTAAAGAAGTACTTTGCTGAGTTGCTCAACAAGGACTTTTCGAATTCGCCACAAAGCTGAAAAGTATTTGTTTGGTATTCTTCAAGTTGTGGCCATCAGAATAGAATGAGTCTTGACACTTGACAACACTTTATACTTTCCTGACAAAGAGATTGAAGTGTTGAAGCAGATGCAGGCACTACTTTACAGAATCTCTCTTGCCCCCCGCATTTATTATCATTTTTCGAGTCAATGGAGATTGTGAATGATTGCACTTCATACCCACAACAATCAAGCAATTAGAATGTCTGAGAAGCTACCTGTTTTAAGCTTTTACAAAAAGAATATAACGGAGAAATGGGAATTTTAGAAGGTTTTATTACGTTCTTTAATATTCATTCAAAATTGACAAATAAGAATATTATTATTTATAAATTACAAAAAATTTAATATTAGTGAAACGGATTAAAATTTAAATATAAATAACATCTCGTTTTTATTTTAAAAAAACTATAATTTTAATTTTTAAATTTTGATGTATCATCTTCTAAAAATAATAATTAATATTACATTTTTTTTAAAAAATGATTATAATTTCAAACCTTAATTACAATATCTCTTTCAAAGATTACAAATTTATAGACGGATACTATATTTGTCGCTAAACTTAATTAATATCATGTTTTTAGAAAAATAATAAATTCAGAGACGGATAGATTTTCTGTGTCTGAAATTTACATTCTTATTATCTTGGAACTTAATTAATATCAATTTTTGCCTTGAAAAAAATAACAATTTTAGAGAAGGATGTTATCTTTCTCTAAACTATAATTAATATCGACACATTTTCCTTAAATGATTATAATTTTAGATATGGATAATATCCGTTTCAGAACTTAAGTAATATTAAAATTTTATAGACGGATATTATATCCGTCTCTAAACTATAATTACTATCACATTTTTTAAAAATAATTATAAATTCATAGACATATATTTTATTTGTCTTTGAATCTTACATTTTTGATCTAAAAACATATAATTCTAGAGATAGATATTTTCCGTCTCAAAATTTAACTAAAAAAATTACAAAATTTTCGTGAATCCGACTCAAATCCATTTCAGAATGCATGGTTAATTTATTGAACTTTTTAATTCTAGTTGAGTTTTGTCAATTAGAGTACGGATTTTAGAATTCTGTCTCTCATATAGTAAAATTTATTTTATTAAACTTAACTAACATAATATATACTATTGTGTGAAGAGGCAGCGCTATGTAGTAACCAATTTTGGTTTGTCAATATTTTTGGTCCATCACTTTTCTTTTTTTTCTTTTTTTTAATTCTCTCTCCTCCTCCACATACTTTTTTACTTTGTCTCCTTTCTTTCTCTCTCCCTCTCTATCCTTTTCCATCTCCCACTATTTTTCAATATAATTTTCTTTTACTTTCTTTATAATTTGTTTATTAGTTTTTTATTTTAAATTATTTTATTTTCAGTTAACACTAATTTTATCACTACAAGAAAACAGGCGAAAACCTACGGAAAACCTAAGGAATTTACATTTTCCAACGGAAACCCGACGGAAAACCTACGGAATGGATTCCCTCAGAAAAAGTGTCGTCGGTAAGAGTTTGCCGACGGATTCCCTACGGAAAACCAACAGAAACGTCGACCTGATTTGCCAGCGGATTCCCTACGGAAAACCAATGGAAATGTTGTCATGATTTGCCAACGGATTACCTACGGAAAAGCAACGGAAATGTCGAACTCATTCCCAACGGATCACCTACGGATAACCAACGGAAATGTTGACCTGATTTACCAACAGATTACCTATGGAAAACCAACGGAATTTTGCTTGATAGTTTCCTACGGATTACCAATGGACAGAGTTGTAATGGAATACCAACAGAAAACTGACGGAATATATACCTACGGAATACCAATGGACTACCTACGGAATTTGTAACTTCGGAAAGCCAACAGAAATGCTATAGATATTTTATTTTGGTTTCCTTTGGATTTCCGTTGGTATTCCGTTGGTAGGTTTCTATTTTACCAAATTAAATCTGTGGGATTTCCATTGGCTTTCCGTTGGAAAATGAAATAATAAAAATATATATATATATATATATTATATTTATATATTTTTGACCTGTTATAAATATTTAAACATAATATAAATTCCAAACTTTTACTACATGGTAGAATTATATTTGACAATAGATTTATATAACGAAATCCTACATACTATTCAAAACCAAATATTAGAAATAAAATACAAAATATCAAATAAAGTAGAAGATAATACCATATCATCATCAATATCACATCAAATAAACTCCAAGCCAATACCAAATCAAAATAAAGTACAAATGTATCTAACAATCATCACCATCGTAGTCCTCCACAGTATTGTCATCATCGTGGTCACCATGGTGGGTTGGAGCATCAACTGGCGAGGAGTGGGTGGTGGACGGTGAAGGAATCCCCTACTTTCTCAGCAACTGATGCAACATCCCTACTATCTGACTTTGGGAATCCTTCAACTTCTGGTGCGCGGTCTTATCTGCTTGAATTAATTGCTTTATCTCCTGCTGCTCTGCTCTTAACTTCTCAATCTCATCATGCAAGCTTTGCGTAGTCTGGGTGGCTAGTGGCAGCTGGCTAAGTGAAGTCGGCGTCGTGTATGAAGGGTCTGCAATGTAGTTCATCCCATACGTGCGGCCCTTTTTGTTTGGTCCTCCAGCAGCTTCAGTCCACAACCGAATACCAGACTGTATCGTGCTGGCAGACCCCATCTCACTAGGGTCAGACTCGTGCTGCTGACGCTGCTTCAATGCTTCATATTTTTCCTACATATTGGAATATGTTATAATTATATTGATATTGAAACAAACGTTTAATTTTATTAAACAAGTTTAGATACATTCTTTTCAATATGCATTACGCCTACATTATGACGTATTAACAAATCTTTCCAATACGGCAACTCCCAGAATATACTTTGTTTTACCCAATTATTCTCTATTCCGTAACCATCAATCCTACCTATGTCACATTGTTCTGTAACCTTTGGCAGGTAACAGACCTCGTTTCATATTTCACGTCCACTCAATTTGGGAGGTGGAAGATCATAGTCAGTTCGATTCTTTTTGAACCCAGTTTTGTTTCCCCTATACAGATGATTCATGTCCAGGAATTGCCAGTGACAGTAAAACCAACTATTTTTTCGGCCATGCTTCAGTGTGATTACCTTGCTGTAACCCATACAGTATAGGCAAGCTAGTTTACCAGCAGTCATCCAACCTTATAGCATCCCATATACTGGAAAATCATTAATAGTCCACAACAATGCAGATCTCATTTTAAAATTTTGCTTAGATGACGCATCGTAAGTAGGTACCCCGACGTCCCACAACTCTTTAAGCTCATCAATTAATGGCTGCAAATATACATCGATAGTAGCCTTTGGATTTTTAGGCCCGGGTATGATACATGTCAAGAACATATAAGGTATCGTCATACACATTTCTTGAGGTAAATTGTACGGCGTGATAATGACTGGTCCAACAAGAATACGGTGATGCTGATTGAGAATATGGAGTGAACCCATCAGCACACAAAGGTATCCTCACATTTCTTAGTTCTCGGGCAAATTCAAGGAATGCTTGGTCAAAGTGTTTCCAAGCATTCCCATCTGATGGATGACACATAACCCCGATTGGTCGAGGATTCTCTGCATGCCATCTCATATGAGGTGCTGAACTCATCGAGGCATATAAACATTTTAACCTAGGAATCAGGGGCAAGTAGTGCATTCTTTTAACGGGAACCTGTTTTCTCCAAATATTCCTCCCTTCAACAATAGGTTGATACGTTGGCGCACCACAAAATTTACACTCAATACGATTGTCATCGTCTTTGTAGTATAACATACAACCATTGATGCAACAATCAATTTTTTGGCTAACCAACCCAAGTTTCTTCATCAGCTTCTCCGCCTCGTAGAAAGTAGTTGGAATACTATGGCTTGATGGACTTAGTTCGGACATTAACTGAAGAATTTCGTCAATACCATCATGTGATATATTATAATCACTTTTGCATGCTCATTATTCTCGCAGCGACAGATAGGGCTGTCAATGGATCGGATCTGGAGCAAATAAGTGCAATCCAGGATCCGAATCCGATTACAAGGACCGACTACCGAATCCGACCCGAAATCCTATAGGATCTTTAGTCTTTATTCCGAATCCGAATCCGGAATAAATCCGAGATCCGATAAAAAAATCCGATCCGATCCGATATGACAAAAAATTTTCTATGCTTGAACCAAAAAATAAATAATAAAAAATTCTTTAATATATAAATATATAAACGTGTAAAAATATATTATATATATAAGAGATCTTTAATAATTATGCACCATATTTAATTTTTTATTTAATGACAATATATATTTAGAATTATATATAAATACGTTTATGTATAATATATTTAGTAAAGATCTCTAATAACTATAGAGATTATTAATTGTTCATTTAATGATAGTATATAATAGATATCTCTAATAACATATCCTATATGTGTATATATATGGTGTATGTAATAGATATTTTTAATATATAGACTAATTAATTAGTATCCTATAAAAAAAATGCCTCTTTATGTTAAAAATAAAATTAAATAATGTAGAAAAATATTTTAGAATATGTATGAAAACTATATAATGTTTTGTTTAAAAAAAAGTACCTTAAAAATTAATAAATAATATATTATTAATTATAATGACATAGACATTACATTGAAGTATCTTTATTACTATTGTATTATATATAATGTATAAATTTAATAAAATATAATATAAAAATTTGGATTCGGAATCTTTAACGGATCGGACTCATTGAATCCAAATCCAACCCATTTATTTCGGATTATGGATATTTGCTATCGGATCTGACCCATCGAATATTTTAATTGATCGAATATACTAAAATTCGAATCGGACTCGGATCGGATTCGGATTAAAATCCGCTCCATTGACAGCCCTAGCGACAGATAATGGATTAATGAATTTCACACCCAGGCCAAACGGGTTGGTTATACTCATTCAAAAGATCATAAAACCTTTGCTGATCATTTGCATCCTCAACTACAAATTCATGTTCATTGAAATGTGAGGAAGAACCACCAATGTTTTGCCTGGAAGCATCATAACACATCTCAGCATATCTTCCTAGCGGATATTCGTGGCTAGTATGCTAAGTACTTGATGAACCGTGATTGATACATGGTTCACTTGTCTGCAAGGGTTCTAACTCCCCGTGATCTGTCCAATACCAATAATTTGGTTTGAAGCCATGCTGATAAAGATGATACCTCACATCATCTTCCAGCAATAAACTACATTTCCTTAAACATTTCTTACATTGGCATCAAATCACTGACTCCGAAAGATATTCATAGGTTCCCTTAGCATGTCGTATAAACTGATTCAACCCCAGTAACAAATTCAGGATTAAGGCCTCCACGAGTAGGAATAGCGCCTAGTGTACATCCAACTCCTATGCAGAGGAATATTCATCTACATAAGTTCAAGAACTTGTTAATTTTTTTTAATTAAAGTATAAACTAGTATTATTAATGCTATCTCATACAAATGGTATTCATATATATACTTGCTTGACTTGAGAAGATTGCTCACACAAATTGCAATTTTAATACAAGATGCTTTCATATGTAGTTGATGAAGAAAATTTTAATACAAGACCCTTTCAATATGTAATTGCAATTTTAATACAAGACGCTTTCATACAAGACAATTTTAATACAAATTGCAATTTTAATTGACTTGAGAAGATTGCTCACACAAAAATATATAGTTGATGAAGAATATCTTGGCATGAACAAACCTACGGAATGTATTTTGAAGAAATATTTTATATTCATATCAAATATGCAATTTGCGTAATAAAAACATATTCATATCGCAACGAATATCCTAATTTAAGCATGCAAGATGTTCATCAACTAAATATATTATCCCAATGAAGAACTACAAAAATCATAATCAAACTAAAATAAAAATCAATTTCAAACTTAACTCATGTTCAACACAAAAAATAAAAACATACATTCACAACTACATATATTACAACAATCAACTGCAATATCATTCACAACATATATTGCGTTCATCAACTACAATATCATCAACTACATATATACAACAATCCAATACATATTGTTTTCATCAACTACAATATCAACTATCTATGTACAACAATCAACAACATATATTTTTCATCAACTACGACAATCTACAAACAATTTTTCGTCAACTACTACACATTAACAAAATAAAAATCATATTCAACTAAAATCATAATCAATTTTCATCAACTATATATATTATCACAATGAAGAACAAAAAAAATTTGATTCGAACTAAAATAAAAATCAAATTTAAATTAATTATATCCAACACAAAAAAATCAAAAATAAAAATCATACCTCCACAATAACTCCTTCCTAATGTATTTTGTGTTCTTTTTCTCCTAAGAGGCAATACAAACAACAACAACAACATAAATCATAAATATATTTAAAACTTTCCACAAAAAAAAAAAAATGAAGAAAAGGGCGCTGATTGGGCTGGGGGACGCGGGGTTGTGTTTTGGGGGCTGTTTGGGGGGGGGTGTGGGGTTGGGCTGGGGGTAGTATTGGGGGGGGCACTGTTTGGAGGGGCGGAGCATGGGGTTGGGCTGGGGGGTGGTGTTTTAGGAGGAGGGGAGGGGGGTGGGGGGTGGGAGGGTTGTTTGGAGTGGGGGACCGTGGCTGGTGGAAGGGGGGAGGAGGGACGGCGACGACCTAGATCTGGTTTGGGGCCGCCGCCCACAACAGTGGCGTGCGCGAGTAGCCAGTGGGCCACCGCTGGAGCCGGGGAGAGAGGGACTCGACGGCCGGGGTTGGGGGTAGGGGTGACCGCTGGCGGCTGGGTAGCAACCACACCACCGGCGCCAGCTGGGTTTGTGCAACACGAGGGGAGAGAGAGAGAGAGAGAGAGAGAGAATACCTGGTGGGAGTTGAGGAAGAATGAGGGGATTTCAAAAATTTAACTTATTAGTAAAAAGATTCATTAATCTTTTTTTTTTCAAAAATAATAACATTTAACACAAAATTAAGATTTTTTAATGATTCTAAATAATATTTAAATATTTTAATTTCTATTAAATTTAATTTAATTAATATTATTTTTTAATAATTTTATTATTTTTATTTTCTACATGTATATCTCAAATAATTTTTGATCATGAAAATCATTATTCAACTAATAAATTATTTTTAAATTCTAAAACTTTAAATTCATTATAAACTTAATTATTCATGATTAATTAAAATGGTGAAATAAAGATGATTTAGTTAATCAATCCCTCAAAAATTAGTTGCATAATTTAATTGAACTCGTAAGTCAAATAAATAAATTTACTGCTCAAAATATTCTCTTAATTCAATTGAATCAACTATTCAATTCCCCCGATTGGTCCAATTATGCAATTTCATCAATGGAGCGGATTTTAATCCGAATCCAATCCGAATTTTAGCATATTCGATCGATCAAATCTGATAGTAAATATCCGTAATTTGAAATAAATGGGTTGGATTTTGAATCAATGAGTCCGATCCGTTAAAGATCCGAATCCGAATTTTGATAATATATTTTATTAAATTTATACATTATATATAATACAATAGTAATAAAGATACTTCAATGTAATATATAAACAATTAATTAGTCTAGATATTAAAGATATCTATTACATACACAATATATATACACATATAGAATATGTTATTGGAGATATCTATTATATGCTATCATTAAATAGACAACTAATAATCTCTATACTTATTAGAGATCTTTACTAAATATACTATACATAAACGTATTTATATATAATTCTAATTATATATTGTCATTAAAGGAACAATTCAATATGGTGCATAGTTATTAAAGATCTCTATTATATATAATATATTTTGTTCAAGTTTATATATTAATATATAAAAGAATGTTTTATTATTTATTTTTTTATCGAATCTCGGATTTATTTCTGAATCGGATTCGGAATAATGAATAAAGATCCTGTATGATTTCGGATCAGATTCGGTAGTCCGGTACTTGTATTCGGATTCGGATCCGCATTGCACTGATTTGCTCCACATCCAATCCTTTGATAGCCCTATTTGGATCATACAAAAATTCAAAACTTTTGCAATATATTTGGCTAAAATATTTTATTTCACAATAGATTCATATAATTAAATGATTCGTAGTATTCAAAAAGAAATATTATGAGTAAATACAAAATACGTGTTCATCATTTAAAAGAGGGAGATAGAGGGAGTAATGAGAGTAAAAAGGAGAATATTCCCTAGGTTTCCCGAGACAAATTTTGAAAAAAAATTACCAAGGAAAAAATCCGTTAGGAATCCCTCAGAAAATTTTGAACGCGATTACCAAGGAAAAATTCCCTTGGTTTTTCCGTCGGGAAATTTATTAAAAGGCGATTACCAAGGGAAAAATCCCTTGGTTTTCCGTTGGGAAATTTATTAAAGGCGATTACCAAGGGAAAAATACCTTGGTAACTTTTGAACAAGATTACCAAAGGAATATTCCCTTGGTTTGCTCTCGGGAAATTTATTAAAGGAGATTACCAAGGAAAAATTCCCTTGGGATTCCCTTGATAAATCTTGAACGAGATTACCAAGGGAATATTCCCTCGGTTTTCCCTCGCCAAAGTTTTGAAAAAAATTACCAAGGGAAAAATCCGTTAGGAATCCCTCGAAAAATTTTGAACGGGATTACCAAGGAAAAATTCCCTTGGTTTTCCGTCGGGACTTTATTAAAGGCGATTACCAAGGAAAAAATCCCTTGGTAATTTTTGAACAAGATTACCAAGGGAATTTTCCCTTGGTTTTTCGTCGGAAAATTTATTAAAGGAGATTGCCAAGGGAAAATTCCCTTGGGATTCCCTTGGTAAATTTTGAACGCGATTACCAACGGAAAATTCCCTCGATAATCCTTGGTAAAAATGGCGCTATTTCTCCCTCCATTTTCATGGCAAATTTTTCTACGGATTACCAATGGAATTTCATGTTACCAACTTCCATAGGCTTTCCGTAGGCGTTCCGTAGGATTTCCATTGGTATTTGCAAGGGATTTTTTCTATAAGTTTTCCGTAGGAAAATTTCGTAGGTTTTTGCCTGTTTTCTTGTAGTGTATGAATATATTAAAATAGTTAAAAATTATTTTGATAGTATAGATACTATCAAAATTTTAATATGTCTTTAAATTATGTTATTTTTTATCATGCACACATATCGAGTATATCAATATTAATAATTCATATTATTTGAATGTAGGAATAAGATATTGTTTTAGATAATGTTTATGGAAATTTTCTTTTAATGTATGCCATATTTTTTTAACTTATAAAGATATAAAGGCAAAAAAAAAATATACATATGTAAACTTTAGGTGTTATTAATAAAAGTGTATGATATATGTGAATATATGTGTGTGTGTTAAGTTTTTGAAAATAAGAAGATTATAGATAGAAATATCAATCCAAACTCCAAAGCACAGCCTAAGTTCTAATGAAACATTATCATTTCCGAAACTTGAGAGCTTCAGGCCAACTTGAATTTGCAAAAGATTAGTCCCAATTTGCAACATGGGGTCTCATCTTTTTCTAACAACGAATCCCCTTGAGATTATTCACATGGAATGATTCCATAATTAAAAGATTCCCATCGCATTGGTTGCCGAGAAAATTTTAAACCTGTCAAACACATTATGCAGAGACAATAATAGGGTGAAAAGATGGAAAAATTTCATATTCTCTTCTCATTGATAATAGTCGATATATCGGTTCGGATCTTCTGTTACATAATCATGTTACATCTTCTGTTACACTCATCAATACACGCCACGTGTATTGATGAGCAGTCGAGATAAGGAAAGAGAAAAACTGATAATATGGAAAAAAATATAAAGATTTTCTTTTCTTATCTCGACCGCTCACCAATACACGTGGTGTGTATTGATGAGTGTAACAGAAGATGCAACACGATTATGTAACAGAAGATCCGAACCGGTCGATATATATACAAGACTAAAAGAAAACCTACTTTCCTAACAAACTCCTAAAAATCTACCTACAAATATTACATAATTGTCAGGTGATACACTGAATATTGTATTTCTATATTTACATTACAAAATATTTTTGATGAAACATTACAAATTATTAATTTGCCTAATATTATACACTAAATATTGTCTTGCATAATAAATAGTTTATAATAACGTAGCATGAACTATATGTATACGTACAACATTCTGCTCTATACAACACCATTTTGGAGCAGAAAATCCGAATTACCATTTCTTCCTCGAACTGCATATAAACATTTGGAGTTGAGAAAGTTAAATACACACACAAAACAAGCATAATCCTAGCTTTACCATCATGGCTCTGCCTAAATTATTCTGCTGTTTTGTACCCCTCTTTTCCCTCCTCTTCGTGCTAGCCCTTGGCACCGAATTTTAAAAAAGCGAGCTAAAAACTTACAGAGTCCGTGTCAAGAAGCCGGAGGGCCTAATTCACGCACAAGCCGATGACGTGAAAAGCTACCACAAGTCGTTTCCACCCATCAGAACTGCTGATTCATCAGCCGAAAACAACCCATTACTTTACTCGTATCAACATGTGATCAGCAGTTTCTCAGCAAGACTAACTACTTCAGAACACGAAGCCATGAAGGAGAAGGATGGCTTCATTTCAGCACGTCCCGAAAGGATGTACCATCCGCTCACAACCCATTCTCCCAATTTTCTTGGATTGCATCAGCAAATGGGACTGTGGAAGCAATCAAATTCCGGTAAAGGGGTCATTATTGGAGTTCTTGACACCGGAATATTCCCCAGCCACCCTTCGTTTAGCGGTGGAGGCATGCTGCCTCCACCAGCTAAATGGAAGGGGAAATGCGAATTTAAGGCAACGGAGTGTAACAACAAGCTCATTGGGAAGGGCCAACGGATCCTTGACAGGCCTTGATGTTAAAGGGAAGATTGTAATATGTGACGTAGGAGGACAGAATGGAGGCCAAGAAGTGAAAAGGGCAGGTGGTGCTGCAATGATACTGGCTAACCAAGAATCCGACGGATTTAGCACTTATGCTGACATGCACGTACTTCCGGCCACGAATGTGCCCTATATTGCTGGTCTGAAGATCAAGCCTATATAAACTCGACAAAATCTCCATTGGCGACGATTTTATTCAAAGGCACCGTAATCTGAGACCCTCTAGCCCCCATTGTCGCTTCCTTTTCCTCAAGGGGACCTAGCTTGCATCATCGGTCCAGGTGTAGGCATTCTAGCCGCCTAGCCATTTCCTCTCAACGGAAGTGAGTCCACAAACTCAAAGTCCAGTGCACGTCAAAAATACCCGAAGGGCAACTGAACTACCCGTCGTTCTCAGTTGCACTGGGATCTCCTCAGACTTTAACGAGGACAGTGACGAAGTGTTGGCGAGCCGGTTTCACACTATACTGTGAAGAACCTTGCGCCGCAAGGAGTGAGCATTATTGTTAAGCCCAATAAGCTATATTTCACTGAGTTGAACCAGAAGGCATCATATTTGGTCACATTCAGCCGTGACAGCAACACAACTCATAGTTACCTAGTACGCAGTACTCTTTAGTTCCTGGTACGGGTACGAGGTGCGCTACCTTACTAAAATTATGGTATGCTGGGGGTAGGTTTAATCGGTATGTTTATTTGGTACGTGGTACTTTTAAATAATTTCATTAGTACTCTTCACTATAAATTCTTCTCTAAGAAAAATAAAATTAGTTCAAAATAAATAAACTCAAGAGCATAATATATAATTATAATTGTCAATCATTTTTTTTAATTTTTCATAATATATAAAATTATAAATTCATCAAACATGTGATTAAATTATATTTAATTTTTACTTTACACAAACATACAATGTATCACACCCGCTAGTATAAATAAATATTCAAAGTACTTTAAATTATTTATTGTAAGTTTGAAATAATAAAATAGAAGCCCATAATCACTAATTTAAGATAATGAGCCCATAAATTGCAATTTTGATTTGAGAAATGGATCAATTTACTTAATTAAATTTGGCCCATAATCATTAATTAAAATTAAGGGCTCAATTCATCTTCTCTGCTTTCCGTCTTCTCCACCAACTAGTTCCTATGAACTTCGTCTTCTCCAGCAAATTGTTCAATCTTATCCCCCAAATCGCTCCATATCCGTTCCGTTCCAGTTCCAAATCGGGGTTCCGGTCCGATTTCTCGGACCGAAACGGCGTTTTGGCCGATTTTGCGTGGCTCCGACGCCACATCCATCCCGCGCCCGTTCCGGTCCAATTTCTTGGACCAAAATGGCGTTTTGGCAAATTTTGCGCTGCCCCGATGCCACATCCATCCCGCACCCGTTCCTCACCGTCACAATGTCTCGCTGTTCCAGCAAGCGATCCAGTGAGCGAAAGCACCGCAAACCGGAACGCGCGTTCCGGAACGCGGTACTTCAGTGGGGAGAGTGAACCAGGTAACTATGACACAACTAAGGCATTTTCTCAAGGGTACTTGCAATGGATTTCCACAAAACATGCTGTCAGGAGTGTTATATCAGTGACATTTGTTTGAGACTACAGATACAAAAACAAGGCATGTATGTGTATGCCCAGAGAGGGAAGAAATTGACTTCTGGAACATTTTCAACAGGAAAGCAGAGGAGTTGCTCTGTTCTTGGCGTATTAATTGTTTTGCATGACAAAGACTTCAAGCCTCGCGTTTATTCTTTCAAACATGTGGATGATTTTCTTTCTTACTAATTTTTTCTTCTTTTCGGTTAATTCAATCGTAATATAACATTAACATTGAGCCAAAGGCCTTTGATTAGTAAAAAGAAGAGACCAACAATGTTCATGGTGCAAAAGGTGGAAAAAACAAAAAATAGATACATGTTTCGGGAAACAATTGATAAAATAGCAGACAAAAATCATTCCAATCTCCTATGTTCCTCAATTCAATATTTAATTTTACTTTAGTCCTTGGAGGCAGGTTTCAGTGAACTTTTGATCAGACAGCATTGCATGTGAGGAGCACATGCATTTTTTAATAGAAAAAAATGACAATTTAAGTTTTTCCCTTTTTTTTTATTCTTTTTGCCCTTTCTTGCATTTAAACTGTAATTTGAATGTGCGGGACTAAAATTAGGATATCAGCCATCGTCACAGCTCAAATTAACACACAATTAAAATTGGCTCAAATTGAAGCTTTACAACACTCAAATTAATAAATATGCTTGAGGAAGGTAAGTCGAATGTCCATGAGATCCTTTATATCATACTGTTTTTTCATCTCATGTTTTATTTTATGGATATACACTTAAGTGTAAAAATCTCAAACGAATTACACAATAAAGAAAATATTTTTGTACACATAATATGCATTTGTATTATAAAATAAAAAATAAAATACCATCTAAAATAGTTAGTGTTGCTCTAGTGGGTGGAAAATATCGAAAAACACCTAATCCCATGGTTAATGATGGGTCAGATAGGCTGAGGAGATCTTTTTATGCTCCATTTATAGCTTGTTTAGTAGAGAGGGAAATGAGAAGAAGGGGAGGATAAGGAAGAAAAATGAGAGGAAAAAAAATCAATTTCCTTCATTTGGTTGTCGCTAAAAACGTGAGAGGAAAAAAAAATTATGTGGGGCCCACCATTTTTTTTTCCTTATAAAACTAGGCCGAAAATAAAAGGAAAATATTACAATTATTTTTTTCGTTTTCTTTCTATTTATTTTCCTCTCATCCAAACAACCATAAACAAAATTAAAATCAACCAATTTTGTTTTCTTTTTTTGTTTTTTTATTCTCATTTTCTTTTCTCTCTAGTTTCTTTCCTTGTCAAACGCACCGTTAGTCTCCCACTTAGAGCTTATCTGGATAAAAGTTAGGGCGTCAAGTGCTGAAATGATGCCATGGTAGCTAGTGGGGCTCACCATTAAATGATTACATCAATATTAAAATTATATATATATATATATATATTGCTTGTTATTTAATTGGCTCATTTTTCACACCTTGAAAGGTTAAAACCCTTGAGGGGACAACCCCAAGGGGATGGTCTAGGTGCAATCCGAGAAGTGACTAAGGGTCTTCTTGGAGGAGGGATCGTCTAGTGTAATCCCATGGATTGCATTGTAATGGCGAGTGTTTGGGGCTTGTGTTTTAGTTGGGAGGTCTCTCCTCGAACCTAGGTTGGGCGAGCGACATGTGGCACATGCCAAATAGGGCCACGGCTGGAGTCGTTTGCTAGATGGTAGGACGAATGTCCATATCACATGTAAAGTGCATAAGTTCGGACATCTACTTCATTTTTTTTTTTTCCAAATAACATTCGGTACGTAGTACAAAGTCCATGCTAGTGTGTGTGTGTATATATATATATATTAATTAGGTGTGTTGATAAATCTTGATAAAATCAACCCCATTATTTTCTTGGACTAACCAAATATTATCCAGGTTGGCTGAAGTCATCAACCAATTATATTATAGGAACTTTCACTTTGAAGGTTATGTAGGGAGACGTGTGTCATGGTTCTATAGAAACGATATAAGTCGCTATCGCCAATCTAAATGACAGCAAGTTGAGCAAGATTTTCCTCTAAACTCTCTATATTATACTTGTGGGCCCTTTTATTGCATTATGTTTTTTAATGTGTGCACTCTTTATAAAATTAAAAGAAAATAAACAAAATGATTAAACGGATTGATCATGTGTTACGCACATATTTTAATAAATTAATTATATTTGGCCCGTCCAATCCATTAGCTTTTAATAGAAAAATTTAATGAAAAGATGATATTGAATAAAAAATTATAATATGAAGGACCAAATGCAAGAGTGCATAAACGTAAAGGACCAAAATTGAAATATGTATAAACGTGAAAGGACAAAAAATAAATTTCTCTCAAATTCAAATCAAACACACTGTACGAAGGATGTATTTGAATTGAATATTCCAAATTTAAGCAAAGAAAAGACATGGATCATCTGAGTTTAATGTGGGTATGAAATCCACCACGTACAATGACTCAAAAAATAACTTAAAATTAAATATTAAATATTTGAAATACATTATCATATAAATTTATGTGAATAAGTTTGATGAAATTGTTCTAATCTGCCACATTATGTAACTCACAAATGTACACTATATAATATAGCAAGCATGTGTTTGGCAACAATAGGTTCAATTTTTATCATATTCTTAATTCTAAGAATTTTGAACATTTTAATTAAAAAAAATTATGATTGGTTAATGATTACTTATATTTCATTAACCGGAGATTCCTTAATCCAATTTAGAGATTTCTTGATTAAATTAAATGGCACTTTTTAGTTTTTAGCACTCATTATTTCCCATAATTTATCAATAATAACATATTTGATGCACTCAATGCGTGTGCAAATAAAAATAAGATATAATCCAATGAGACGGTTGAATTTAAAATGATTTTTTAATTAAATTTCATGTATTTATGTATATATATATATATTTATATATATATTTAACCGTTGTTGTTGTGTATATATCATTTCTACTATTTTTAATATATTGATTAAATTTATAATAAGTGAAAAAAAAAATTTAAACTAAGATTAAATTTTATGATTCACAAAACAAGTAGAAATAGAAAGTGGAAAAAAAAGATTGGAGCAAGGGACGGGAGAAAAGGGAGAGGAGAGAAATATATATATATATATATATATATATATAACACGTTGGAAAGAAGAGAGAGAAGAATAACTAAAAATTTTATATTTTCAATTATTTTATTAATGATATTTTAGGGAGATCACAATTCAACACACTAAAAAAAAGTGAAAGGGTCTCCTACTTAATATAAGATATAATTTAACCCTTCATAAGTATGTTTGGTGGAATTTAGGCCCCGATTAGTGTTCCTATTTTCTAATTTTATTGAAAAAGAAATGTAATTGTTAAGTTTACATTTGGATTTATATTCTTCCTATTTTTTTATATAATTTTTTTTATTCAAAAGGGGTAAAGTCGTCATTTCAATCATTATTTTATTATAAAATACAAACTGGGGGTCAATTTAACAATACAAGGAGTTTTTAATGTTAATTAGAGTTATATAAGGTTACATTGCTAATTAGATAAGACAGAGGGGCTGGATTGCAATCTCTTTCTTTGATATAGAAAAAGAAATAAAAATTCCGTTGCCGTGAATCGAACCCGGGTCTCCTGAGTGAAAGCCAGATATCCTAACCGCTGGACGACAACGGATGAATGTGTCCATCGCAAAGTGAGATATACTTAAGTAAAGGCATTTTGTTTTTCCCTTTGATCAAAAGTATCTTGTATTTTATTATTTATTTATTTTACTTTTTTTTTTCTTTTCTCCTTAGCAAAATTCAATGTCCTCTAAATTAATGACATTAGTGGAACGGGCACACTGCGTGTGTAAAAAGATATATATAACATAATTAAATGGTTAAAATTTAATAGCATAAAATTATTTTTTATTAAATTCTTGTCTTTCTAAATAACATATCTTTTAAATTATTCATAATAGATGTTTTATTAAATTTAAGATAAGTCAAAAATAAATTTAAAATAAAAACTATTACTTTGATTAAAAAATAAATAAAAAGAAAATTAAGGAAAGGAATGTAAGAGATGACAGAGGAGAGAAATGAGAATTAGAAAAGTGAAAAAACAAAGTCATATTGTTGGAGAGATGAGAGATAATAGGTTTAAACATTAGTAAGAGTACTTTGAAAAATTCACAATTAAACGCACCAAAGAGAATTTAAAGGGTATCACATTTTAATAAATTTTGTGAATTCGAAATTTATATTTTGAAATTGATTCTTATGGTTTTAATAATATATGACCATTCCTTTTTACTTA
This sequence comes from Petrea volubilis, assembly GCA_026212405.1. Taxonomy (NCBI): domain Eukaryota; kingdom Viridiplantae; phylum Streptophyta; class Magnoliopsida; order Lamiales; family Verbenaceae; genus Petrea; species Petrea volubilis. The sequence goes on from CM047880.1 coordinate 14,391,773, forward strand.
TCAAATAATTACAAACAACATCAAGTTACCAAAAAATCTAAAAACACTTCTTACTTTTTAATAATCTCCTTCAACTTTTAGAGATGGAAATTCAATTTTATTTTAGATTCATTCTTTTTATTTTGTATGAAAAGATTAAGATTTAACCATCTTATGAAAGAGTTTCTGTGGTAATCATAAAACAATTGTGATTTTGATATTTATTTGTTTGATTTTACTTCTGAATTTTTTTATTTTTTAAATTTTATTTTGTTAATTTGAAGCGATGTGTTGGATTTAATAGGTGCATTTCTCTTAATTATTGATAAAATATGCCACACTCTGTTTATTTCTATTCGAGAGACTGAATATTTGTTTGGTTTTATTTTTTCAATTAAATTTTATAATTATTTTTTTTATTTTGTTATTATGAAGGGATTTCTATAATTTAAAAGGTACATTTTTCTTTCCCAATTGTTCATATATATCATATTCTTTTTGCTTTTATTTTAACTTTTGTGACTTTTATGTTTTTGTGTGCCCACTATTTCATTTAAATTACAAATTTTGGTTTTTCATTTTAGATATTTTAAATTTTTATATGACTAAAATCAGTTTAGATGTTATCATTTTTTTTTTGTGTCTTTTATTTAGATATAGAAAATTTATTTCAAACTTTGACTATTATGATTTCGTAAAGGCCAATCATTTAGATTCTTTTGGGTATATTTATTTTTTTATTTTTGTTTTCAATTTTTATATTTCATTGATGTTTTTGTTTAATTTTATTATTTTTGAAGGGATTTGTTGATTTCTCAATTACATTTATTTTCTTTAACTATATACTGATAAAATATGCATTTCTCTTTGTTTTATTTTAATTTTTCTAACTTTTATATTTGCGTACTCGTTGTTTGGTTCAAGCTATCAATTTTTCGTTTTTTTATTTTAAATTCTCATGTCTATTCATCTTCTTATTGTTACGGATCTTTTATTATTTACTTCAATCAATTACGATCTTTTTGTGATTTATCAATCCTTCCATTTTATTTTTTTTAATTTATATATCTAACATTTATTTCAGTAGTTTATTATTTGTGATTTCTAAATGCCAGTCATTTTTTACATTTTATTTATATTTTTTTGTTTGATTTTAGTTTTTCAATTTTTAAATTTTAATTTATTCTGTTTCATTTTGTTATTTTGAAGGGATTTATTGGATTTTACAGAATTATCTTTAATTATTGATAACAAATTTTATCTTATCTTTACTTTATTTTAGGTTCCCTTTATTTTAGACTTTTATATTCATTATTTTATTCAAATTATTAATTTTTTTAAAGTTTTCTTTTCTTTTTTTTTTCTTTCTTTTGCTATCTATTTATGATTTTATAGAGTGGGTGATAGTCATTGGTTTTATTATTTCCTATAATTTATCTCAGTTAATTTGTGATTGTTTACAATTTGAAAGAGGGCGTACATGGCCTTTAATTTAATGGATATATACCCCAATTTAAAAGGCTAGGGATCAAGTTCTAACAAGTGTGAGTGTGTGGGTTATATCATGTATTATCAAAACAAAAAATTGAAATATTAAAAAAAATTTGAAAAAGGACAGCCATTCACCTTTTATTCTTATTTACAAATCTAGAATTTACTTAAATCTTTGTTTATCAAATTTTTAAGTTCTCTTTCTTTCTTCCTTTCTTTTTTTTTTTTTTTTTTTGTATCTATTTATGGTTTTATAGGGTTGGTAATAGTCATTGGTTTTATTATTTCCTATAATTTATCTCAGTTAATTTGTGATTGTTTACGGTTTGAAAAAAGGAATTGAGGGTCTATTAAATATATGTAATATTTTATATAGATATGTACAATTTGAATTTATAAAAACACGTTCAAATATAATTTTTTTAACGTATATTTTTTATCCAAACGTTCTTGATCCATGAAAATTTTGCAGAAATGAATTTTTTTTTTGTCTTAATCACCAAGTTCTGGCCCATTGGCCAACTAATCTGAATTGAATACTGCAAAGGCTCATTATGGGGGTGACCCTCCAACCCAATTACTCCATTCACAACACCAAGATTCAAACTTTGAACATAGAAATGAATTATATTAATATGTAATAACCTATTGATTTTTGATTATAACCATCTATAATTTGAATAAAATTCATCGCTTAATTTTGATAAGTTCAAATTTCTTTGAAATGTAAAAGAGTCATTGTAGTTTTCTATTACATTTTTCCTTTTTTTTTTTTTTTTAATAACTATTTGTGCTTTACAATGTACGGCTATGCTAATCTGTTTAAATAGAAACTTAGGAATAAAAATAATCGTCATTTGTCCCTATTTTTCACTTTTTACATTATGATTCCCCCCCCCCCCCCCCCAACAAATATTGTCTTAGGGACTCATATTCTATAAACAGTTTTGTGTTGATACCTCCAAATATTGTCTTAGTGACTCATATTCTATAAACAATCTTAAGTGAACAACATAATATATATATATGCAACTTTGATCAATTTCCATGTTAAAATATGTATAATGTTATTTTATTTATTCTTTTGATTTTTCTTTTGAGCATATAGCAAATTTTGCTCTTTCATTGTGCATGTGTTTGCTTTCTATTTGTTGTTTTATAAAGATTAGGCCATTTTATCCACTTATGTATATGTAGAATATACTAAGACGAACATACTACCATAATAGTTCATTTTATTATATTATTTTACTCTTCTTTTCATATCTCCTGATCGGTTTATCTTCTAAAATTAATTTAAGTCTATAAATATTTTGATTAGTAAACTATTTATTTTAAATTTTATTAATATTCAATACCTTTTTGGTAACTAAATATCTAAGAGACATAATACTTTTGTTTTGGGTAAAATACACTTTGCACCACATATTTTTACATATTACTTTTGTCTCTTTTGATTTTTCCTTTTTTCATTACTTCCAACCTTGATTAACATTATCTTACTCTTCAATCACATGTTCACTTCTAAAAAAATTGAAAATAATAATAATGTGCACCACTATTATCACTTATTTTCAATTTAGAAAGGTGTTAATTTAATGCGAAAAAAATAGCTATTAAGATGTTATCAATATTACTGAACAATGCAATAGTATATTACAACAATCAAATTTCAAATTATAATTAATTTATTATAAACTTTTCAATAAAATAATTAAATCACTAATAATTCTATTAATAAATTAATATACATATACTAATCAATAGTACACATAAAGTATTTAAATTGGAATAAATTTAAATATATATGTTGAACTAAATAGGTTTTAATTATATATGATCAATTAAATTTTAGTTTTTAGTACCCTAATTAATTTTGGCAAGATGCAATTAATTCACTAATAAAATTAAATTTAATAATAACTTTTATTTTATTGATGGAATGTGAAATGATAACGTAGGATAAATAAGTAATTTAAATAATATTTAATTTAAAAGTATATTATTTAACAACAGAGAGTCCTCCTATTTATAAGTTACTATTAATTTTTACATTATTTGATTTAAATGTGCAACAATTCAATGTTCAAAATTTAGTATGTGGCTAGATAGGAGATAAATAAAGAAAAAGAAAAAAAAATTAATAGAAAAGAAAAAAAAATGAATGTCTGAGGGCATAATTATACATATATATTTAGAGGGGGATAAATGATATTTTACCATAGTTCGAGGGGATAAATGATATGTTGTCAATAGTTTTGGGGTACAAAGGGTATTTTACGCTTTTGTTTGTTCTACATGTAGTTATGAGTAATATTGTATTATATTTATATTTATATATATATTTAATTCTACAAATGGTGGTGCGTTAACTTTTTGTGAGTCGTATAAAAGTCCGTACTTTTATCAAAAAACTAATAATAATTTCCTCTCAAAATTAGTAATCATAAATCTAGAATATATAATCAAATTTTAATATTTTTTCAACCAAAATATTGCCTCATAGTTGAATGACACTAAAATAAAATGTATAATGTTTAGAAATTGATACAATTGGCAATCAAATTAAATACTAATTATTTTTTGTTCTAAAAACAAGACAAAATTAATATTTTACCAAATAATTAAATTAAAATGATATTCTTTTGAGGGTAGATTGGATATTATCTTTGAAATTCATGCATAGCACATGCACAATGCTAGTAATTTTAATAAACCACAAGCTTCTCAAATCAGTGTATTTGTAGAAGTTATGGAATCTAGCACTCAAGCCACTAGTTACTATCATATTCATGATTTTATTCTTACAACTGTTGACTGTTAATAAGACAATTTGTCAATTTTTCCTTAGTTAGCTTCATTTGATTTTTCCTTAAATTTGTATGTAATTTTTCGTCTTTTTGTGGTGCCACTATTACTAAGCATTTATTCCCTTCAAAATTCGTATTTTTTTTTATATTATTTCATAACTCCAAATTGAAAACGTTCATTTTTCTTTTTATATATTCTTAAGTTTCTTCATTTCATAATAACTCACATAATTTTCCCCCAATACCCCTCCATAAGTCCAATTACTCTCCACACCCCTTCCCCCAATTGGATATCAAATTAATTGCGATTTATTGTAACTCTTCTTTGATTTCAGTCATAAATGTATTTTGGAGGCATATTTAATTGCGGGAATGACCTTTATTGTAACTAACATTTTGTGGAAGTTTTAATGTATGGGTATGTTGATTTTTGAAAATTTCAATTTTCTATTGTTATTTTTTTTCTTGAGTTTTAAAGTTTTTTGTTTTTCTTTTCAATGTTCTTTTGCGTCTAGCCCATATTTGATTAAGTTAATTGCAACATTCTAAAAAGTATGGCAAAGATTCATCCACAAATTGGTTAGCAAAATGATAAATCACAAGCGATGAAAATCTATAATTATCCATTTCATTATGTCATTAAATTAAAGATGATCACAATAAAATCTTATATAATACAATTTATATATTAATTAATAATGGGATTAGCCACTATGATAAAATAGTTGAGCCTTTTTATGGCATTGGTCATGTTCATAAAAATAAATAAATTGTCATGATATATAGAAGCTATAGTGGTTTGACAATGCATATTACCCAATATTGTTAAAATTATTCATTGTGTTGTTTATTTATTTATTTATTTTTATCTAGAACTAATGCTAAAATTAATTTAATATATTTTCTCTCTTATTAGACTTTTTAATTTAAAAGGTTTGATTCTAATTTTAGTCTACAAAAATACTAATATTTAAAAATAAGTATATTAGTTATTTTATATCTAAATGTTAAAAAATTCAACATTTGCGTGCAATAGTTTAGAGATGGTGTATTTCAAACTATATGGCGTCAAATATATTGGGTAAATTGATTTTAGAGTGCATAACAAACAAACTGAAAATAATATGAAAAATTCTATTATTACTCATGTCTCAAACTTTATACTCTTATTGTTTAGCATAATATATTATCATAAAGTATATAAACAAGTTTTCAAATGATAAATATAAAATTTGAGTATTAATAGAATGAGAAAGTTATTAAAATAAGTTCATGGCTTGAGGTACGTGCCACTTATTATACAATTCTATTTTTATTTTTATACTTACATGGGTTCATACTATTTCTTTTGGTACAAAACATTCAATTAAAAAATTTTCCAAAAAAAAAAAAAGATAGATATTGTAAAAGAAAAATTGGCAAGGGTCACTCAATTTATTGCTTCAATATTTTATATTATAGAGATAATCTATCTAATTAAATAATCCATATATATATATATATATATATTGTTCAACACTTTTAAGAGTGCAATACACTTTGTACCCTCAAAAATAAAAACCAACACATTGCATCCTCACTTTAATAGTGATTGGCAGGTTGCAACCTCAAATAACATTATAGTAAATAAAAATATTATTTTGCACTATACACAACGGAAAATGGTCCTATAATTGAAGGGTAAATTAGTTATCCTTTTAATTTTCCAATCCATAAAAATGTTGGTGAAAAATCGTGTAGCTAGTTTGCATATGGTGCTTAAATTTTGTGTACTTTTTATTATCTTTATTTGATCTAATGGGATATTAAGTCGTCCTTATTTTTTTTAAAAAAATAATAACTTAAATACATGAATAATTGGATAGAAAAAGAAAAGAAGAAAAATTATACTAAATTTTGTCCATTTAGCTATACTAATAATTATTCTCTCTTTTTTCTCCTTTCTAAGACACTATCGAACAAAGTATGAAATTTCTAAACAGAAATCTTGTTTTAAGTAATGAATATAATTTTATGCAACATAAATAAAGCAAAGGAATAATTACATCTACTACCCCTCTAAAGTATTGAAACTACAACTGGTCCCTCAAAAATTTTCAATATTACAGAAAATTACTTCGTTAAAATTCATAATTACAAATACCCCCTCCCCCCCCCCCCCCCCGCCCCTACTCAGCCGGTTCCCGGTCATAATATGATGATGTCAACAACTTTTTTTTTGAAAACCCAAATCTATCCTTGCTCTAATTTTTAAATATTTTTCTTCCATGGGGATAATTACATCTACTACCCCTCTAAAGTATTGAAACTACAACTGGTCCCCCAAAAATTTTTAATATTACAGAAAGTTACCTCAATAAAATTCATAATTACAAATACCCCCCCACTCAACCGATTCCCGATCATAATATGATGACGTTAGTAAATTTTTTTTTGAAAATCCAAATCTAACCTTGCTCTATTTTTTATACATTTTTCTTCAATGTTAATTTATTTTTATGTGTAAGTACAATATAAATATATAAATAAATATGTATATATACATATACATAATATATATACATACACAAACATTACACACACACACACACACACAAACCGCCCCCACTGCCCATTGCCCGCCTGCGAGAGAGTGAGAGAGTGAGAGAGAGAGGGAGGGAGGGAGGGATCTAGGGGGAGGGAGGGAGAGCAATCGATGGAGGGAGGGAGAGAGAGAAAATCGATGGAGGGAGGGAGAGAGAAGGGAGAAACGAGGGTGGCGTGGTATTTGTAACCGGCAACTAAGGGGGTATTTGTAATTATGATGGTGGAAGTTTGGAAAAAAATTGACCGGATAACAGGCAAATAGGGGGGTATTTGTAATTATGAATTTTATCAAGGTAACTCTCTATAATATTGAAAAATTTTGGGGGACCAGTTGTAATTTTGATATTTTAGAAGGGTACTAAATGTAATTATCCCTATTTAGTATTAAGAAATAAAAGGTAAAACCGGAAGTTTAGAAAAAGTTGACCGGATAATCGGAAAATAGGGGGGTATTTGTAATTATGAATTTTATCGAGGTAACTCTCTGTAATATTGAAAATTTTTGGGGGACAGTTGTAGTTTCGATACTTTAGAGGGGATACTAAATGTAATTATCCCTAAAACAAATAACAAAAGAATAAACATATTATATAACTATTCTTAGGTACTTATAAATTACATTAATTTTAATAATTATTGTTAATCATGTCTTATACGGAGTTCAAAGAGTTTGAACCCAACTTACTTGCTTTGAAAATTTGAGGAAATTAATGTAGTATAGAATATATTTATAATTAAGTGAAACTAAACATAAACAATACTTGTACCAACTTTCAAGTCGGAGTTAGCAATTATTTCATGATATATCTATGCCTAATCTAGTATATTTTTGATAAGGAACTAAGCAAAATATTATTAAAGGATACAACTTGCCAAAGAGTGTTAAAGTAAGGGTGCAATGTGTCCCTTTTCATATTTTAGGGTGTAAAGTGCCAAAATGTGCATTTTAAGGAGGCACAAAATGCTTTTTGCTCCACTTTTAATGTAGTTTTACAAATGTATTACTCAGAATAGTCATTAGGAAGTATGAATAAATTTTGTATATCCGTATTAACAAATTCAAAGTATCTAAATTAAGCTTTCTTCTTTTGTTTTTTCCATAAATTTCACATTTTACATGTTGGATTATAATATTAAATAATTTTTATTCTAACTATCACTATTTTAAATATGAATATTTTTCGTGCAAACAAATATAACGATTTGTAGAAAGCTGTGCAAGTCCTATCATATCTGATTTGCTGAAATATGTCATGCCTATATGAAATATTACTATATTTTTCTTATTATTGTAGAAAGCCCATCATTGTCTGGACTAACCAAATATAACCCAGGCTGGCTGAAGTCATCAACCAATTATATGTTAGGAACTTTCAATTTATTTTGAATAATCGTGTTTATGGGTCTAGATAAACCGTATAAGTCGCACAGTCAATTTAAGGACGGCAATTTCAACATTGTCGCAATCCTAGAAAAAAAATGGAACAAGAAAAAAAATGAAAAGTAGACCGACTTGACCCAACCCAAAAATGCGATTTTGCAAGAGGGTACCTATTTGCCAATGAAACATTGCTCAACTGGTGAAATTTATACTCCAAGACTCTAAAGCTTATGATTGGAACAAGAATTTCGATGAGAAAAAGTAGAAGAAAAATGAAAAGGAATAAAAAATAAAATGTAAAAATATTATCATTTGAAGCATAGAAAATTTTTTCCTTTCTATTTTTCTTATCAAAATCCTTGAACCAATCGGAGGGTAAAGGTCTGGGGTTCGATTCCCACCAATGAATGTGTGGACTTTATTCCTACCTTCATGATAGTTTATTATCCTACTTTAATAGTAGTTTATTATAATAATTTGTGAATGATTTAGTTTGAAATATGATGTAACTAGTATGATTTGTACTCAAAGAATTATTAATGTAATATGATGATATGTATTCAAAAACAAAAAAAAAAAGAGGGTACCTATCTGGCTCATTTTACTACTTTAGACTTGGGGTAAAAACTTTTAAATTTATAATAATATACTCATTGAAATTCTGTGGATAATTTCATATTATGCTTAATTTCAAATTGTTCAACTGCCGGTGTGAACTACTTTTTGAGTCATTGTAAATTCAATTTTCTAAAATTAGATCATTTAAAATCTTTCTCGTCAAATTTAAATCTTTCAATCTAAATGCAACCAACATAAGATACCACAAACTCTTGCTGTATATTTGGGACATATTTGATCTGTTTATATTTGGTGTAATGAAGAGTAAATAGGAAAATTGTTCTGTAAACTCCTTTAATTGCAAAAGTATTGATGCAAATTTACCTAATATTGTAATATATAAATTCATTATTTTTCTTCAAAGAGTTCAGCTTACAAAATGATATTGAAATAAAGTTAACACTGACACCCATTTAACGTATTTAAATTACCAACAGCACCTCAATATCATAATTACAGTTATTTCCTCTCTAAATTTACATAATCACGAAACTCGAACGGAAAGTTTACAATGACCTAATTATGCTCAACTACAAATAATTTAGAAATGACGAAACTATCAAAATTTTTGAAAGACGATTATGTAGTTCTATCTTACATTTAAGAATGTTTACCTATTACTTTTCTAGTTTTCTTTAAAACCCATCAAGGAAGGAAAAGTTCGTTAAACGATGAAAGTATGAGAAGACGTTACTATAATTACAAAACATCGAGGGAGGAATTGGTAATATGGATATTTCAGAGGGCTTGTTAGATGAATTAACCTTTGAAGTTATTTAATGTTGTGTTTGAGTGAAAAAGACTTCGACTCCACACAAGAATTCGGACATAGGAGCTAAATGTTTCAAAATCCACAATGGCACAACAATATCCCGTGCATTTGCCATTTGTTGTAATAATTGAAATTTTTAACTCCAAATTCATAAACCTAAGCTCTAACCTAAGTTGTAATCTCGTCTTTTTCCAACAATAAATCCATTTGAAATCATTCACACGGCATGTAAATTAAAAGACCTGTCCATGATTACCACGAAAATTCCAAAACCTGTCAAACTCATTATGCTTTTCCTGTATGAATCTTCAACCTGTGAGCTACAGGGTGGAAATTAAGAGTCCGTTTGGATGAACTTAAAAAAAATACTTTTCAAGTGGTGCTTTGTTATATTAGAGCTTTTCTTCTTAAGTCAAGTCGTTTTGCATTTGGATACAATTATTTAAAGTACTTTAAAATGTATTTTTACTTTAAACTACTTTGATAACTTCCAAAAAAATTCTCCTTTTGGGCTTTTTTTTGTGACTTCTTTTTTTTTTTTTTTTTAAAAAAAGTCAATGCAAATACAATTATTTTTCTTTGAAGTGTTTTGTTTTCAAAAAATAATTGTTTATACTCGTAAAAAAAAACCCAACAAGGCTGTCGATCAAAGAAAAGTAAATCAAGCTCAAGCTCACCAACTTTACAGTTGACTTGACCTAAATATATGAGTTTTTCGAAAAATGCTTTATTACATACGGTGTTGAAAATACATTTTAACATACTCTGAAAACCATTATTGACATGTTTTAATTTATACCTTTTGGTGTTTGATACCAAGTGAATATAAGCTTTCTCTAGGTTTTTCTATATTATCTAAAGGATATTTGGGTAACCTTAGGCCTGTTTAAATAGGTTTTTTTTTTTCACAAAAAAAAAAAAAAAAGTGTTTGTCAAGCCATACTTTTTACAAGAGTTTTTTTTAAGCTAAATAGATTTACATTTGGATACAATAACGAGAAGTGCTTAAAAATGTGTTTTTACTTGAAGTTATTTTGGATAGTTTTCAAAAATGGCGAAAAAGCCATTTTTGGCTTTTTTTTTTCAATTCTGCTTTTTTAAAAACTTCCAACCAAACACAATTTTGTTTAATGAAGTTTTTTTTTTAAATGCATCTCTTCTAAAGGAAGTACATCCAAACGGGCTCTTTGTTAGATCAAACATATTATAATTAAATATTATATTTTTTCAATAATTTTGTAAATTTATCAAATGATGAGCAAGTTTCTTAATTCCATATACAATTTGTAGAAGGAGAATGTCCTGATTAAATATTTGGACAAAATAAAATTTAAAATATATAACTTCTAATAATGAGCTAATTTCCCCTTAGGCTGTCGTTTGGGGATTTTTGTTAATTACATCAAACCTAAGGGGGCATAGTTGCAATTCAACCAACAATTAAATAAGTTTCTAATCAAACCATAAACAAAAAGTTACAATAGCAAATAAAGGAAATATAAATATGATATAAAATTCTAAAAAAAATAGGAAAAATTACACTATGTCATTTGAACTATATTGGATTTTTTTCACTTGCAACCTCAATATTTTTTTTGTTGCCGGTTGCCAATCTTTGCGTTTATGTTTCTTTATTTTTACTTTTATTTTCTTTATAATTCGACCCCTATAAGGAATTTTTGGCAAAAGTAAAACATTTGCAGGATAACAACACTTTACTCACTAAGCTATTACCTTTTTTACACTTGGTCATCTAATTTATTTGTATTTTTTTTCAACAATTTACTCATAAACAATGAATTCTTATGGAAAATCTCATCAAAACTATCTCACATATAATTGGACAATCGTTTCTCTCATCGCCTCTATTCTCATCTTAACCTTTTCAACAAAACCTCTCAATCATTTTCCAAAAAGCAGGCCTCCACAATATTGAATTTCACTTGAAAGCATTCGTCCCATCATAAAACAAATTGTCACCACCACCCTCCAAAATTTGAAATTTGAAGTAGTAGTTGTTTTCACCTCAACATGATTCTTTAATTAACAGTTATTTTTCAAATCCAATCCTCCGCTGTCGAATTCTTCAATCAAAATTTGATATTAGGATGTTAAGTGCAAAGTCGCATAGATTAGATGGCAAAGTGTAAAAAAGGCAATAGTTCAAGGGGCAAAGTGTTGTTTTCCACAATTTTTTCGTCGGAAATTCATCATAGGGGACAAACTATAAAAAAGAGGGGGAAAAAAGACGTAAGAATTAAGCGCCAACCAAGAAAAAAAAACAAAAGAGTCGAGATTGCAAAGTGAGAACCCGCATAGTTCGGACGACAAAACATAATTTTTCCACGAAAAAATATCATATCTCCCTATCCTATCCTGAAATACTAAGCAATCCACATTCAATGCACATTCAAATAAATCCAAGCATATCATCACAAATTATCAACTTCAGGCTGGTTTTCAGCTCAAACTTTAAGAAGAACATATTAAGTTCAATTGAATATTCATCAAAATAAGGAGCTTAGGGCCAACTTGAATCTGCCAGTATTATTAGAAATTATCTGCAACATGGGGCCTCATCTTTGTTACTTCCTTTGAAATATGTTTTCATTCACACGACATTGATTCAATAAATAAAAGATTCCCATCTGATTGATTACTACGAAAATGCCAGACCTGTCGAAGGCATTATACTTTTCTAACATGAATTCCCAAACCCATGAATAAGAAATTTCGAGAGCGCCATTGTGGAAAGTTCAAATTTGATTGCTGGAGTTGACGACCAAAGATAAGTCATTTACTGTAATGGCCACTCATTAACACTATAAATAGAGTTCAGCAAATGACACTAATCACAAAACAAACCAATTCCTAACTAGTTTTGTAAGGAACAAAAAAAAAAAAGATAAGTAAAAAAAAAAAAAAGAAAGAAAGAAAAAAAAAGAAAGAAGCTTTCGCTATTTGTTAAAGATGGGTTTCACATCTTTTATCACCCTCATTTGCATGTTTTCTATCAGTCCATGGCCTACATTTGCAGCCGATACACCCCAGAAAAGCAGCTTAGAAACATACATTGTTCATGTTGAAGGGCCTGACGCACAACTCACCACTCAATCCGAAGACGATTTAGAGCGTTGGTACCACTCATTTCTCCCCGCAACCGCAGCAAGCTCGAATGATGAAGAATCACGGATCACTTACTCCTATCACACTGTGTTTAAAGGATTTGCTGCTAAATTATCAGCCGATGAGGTGAAGGAAATGGAAAAGAAAGAAGGGTTCATAACCGCACGACCTGAGAAAATATTGTCCTTGCACACAACCCATTCCCCTAATTTCTTGGGGTTGAACCAGAACATGGGGTTGTGGTAAGAATCCAATTATGGTAAAGGCATGATTATTGGGGTGTTGGATTCTGGAGTATTGCCCGAACACCCGTCATTTAGCGACGAAGGAATGCCACCTCCACCAGCCAAATGGAAAGGAAATTGTGAATTCAATCACACAACATGTAATAACAAAATCATTGGAGCGAGGTACTTCAGCGATTCTGACCAAAGCCCACTAGATGATGACGGCCATGGCACTCATACAGCGAGCACAGCTGCTGGAAACTTTGTGAAAGGCGCAAATGTGTTTGGCAATGCCAATGGAACAGCAGCCGGCATTGCGCCACTTTCTCACCTGGCCATTTACAGAGTATGTGACCCTTTTTGTTCTGAAAGCACTATACTCACTGGCATGGACGCTGCTATTGAGGATGAAGTCGATGTGCTCTCAATTTCTCTTGGCTTATTAGAAGAGGATTTCTTTCAAGATTTCATTTCACTAGGTGCGTTTAGTGCAATGGAGAAGGGCATCTTGGTTAGCTGCTCAGCAGGAAACTTGGGTCCGTTTAATTTCACTACAGAAAATGAGGCACCTTGGATCCTCACTGTTGGTGCAAGTACCACAGATAGAAAATTAAGAGCGACTGCAGTGCTTGGAGACAACCAAAAGTTCCATGGCGAGTCAGCTTTTCAGCCAAAGGATTTTCCACCTAAGCTCTTGCCCCTCGTTTAAGTGGGGATGATCAACACTAGTGATCCTTATGCCCCATTTTGCATAATGGAATCGTTGAACCAAACTGACCTGCGAGGGAAAATAGTATTGTGTGAAACAGGAGGCATACCAAGAATCGAATACACATCAGTTATGCAGATGGATTAAAGGTCAAAGCCTACATAAATTCAACATCGACTCCCATGGCCACAATTCATTTTGAAGGTACTGTGATTGGTGATGATCGTGCACCGGTGGTTGCTGCATTCTCTTCCAGAGGACCCAACTACGAAAGTCGTGGAATCCTAAAGCCCGACATTTTAGGCCCTGATGTCAACATTCTTGCAGCATGGCCGACTTCTGTCGAAAACAACACCAACACGAAATCCACGTTTAACACTATTTCCGGTACCTCAATGTCATGCCCACACCTAAGTGGCGTGGCGGCACTCCTCAAAAGTGTTCATCCTGATTGGTCTCCTGCTGCTATTAAGTCGGCAATCATGACCACAGGCCATGTGAACCCATCAAGAGCCAGTGATCCAGGACTCGTCTACGGCATCCAACCTAAGGATTACATCCCGTATTTGTGCGGTTTAAACTACACAAATCGAGAAGTTGGCTTCTTCTTACAACGGAAGGTGAACTGCTCGGTTGAAACAAGCATACCAGAAGCCCAGCTGAACTATCCTGCTTTCGCCCTGACTTTCACACCTAATTCTACTCCTCAAATGTATACCAGGACAGTAACAAATGTCGGCGAACCTAACTCGTCTTACAATGTGGAGATCGTCCCGCCACCCGGTATTGACGTTCGTGTTGAGCCCACTACGCTGGACTTCTCGGACCTAAACCAGAAATTGCAGTATAAGGTTTCATTCAGCCGACTGGCATCAGCCGAGAGCAACCCGGTTGTTCAAGGTTTCTTGAAATGGACTTCCCCCAAGCACTCCGTTAGGAGTCCTATAGCTGCTATACTGGTGTGAGCTACCTTAGAAGTGTCTGCCTATCAGAAACTGGAATGAGTTCCCTACACTCCAGAATGAAGCAACAATTGTGCAAGTCTTTTACCAGCAATTTCCTATTTATGGGCTCCCATTACATATGTTAAACAAATGTGTTCCTTTCAGAGAATTATAATTCTTAGTTATAATGTCAATGAATCCACTATTCAAAATCAGCTATCTGCAAAACATTTCATATTTTTCAAGATTTACAAATTCAATTATTCTTGAAACAAAAAAAGGATGACACAGGGCCTCTTCAAAATGGGGTAAAATCCTTATAGGGATAAAACAAAAAAGTGTTAATTCCATTTTTAGTCCCCAACCTTGATCCTTCGTTAATTTTGGTCCTTCACGTTTAGACGTTTCCAATTTTGGTCCCTAACGTTACAATCCGTTACCCAATGTCGTCCTTCCATTAGTTTTTCTGTTAAAAACCCCAATTTTATTTATAATTTGCCCCCTTAAAAATAGAAAAATGCTAAAATACCCCCAAATAAAAAAAGGGCTAAAAAATTCCCTTTTGAAATATTTAGGCACAACAGAATAAATTTTATAAGTAATATGATTCGAACTCGGGTTGATGAGAAGAGAAGAACAACTTAAACTTGCCTCCTCAACCATTCAACCAAACTCAATTCATGTTCCAAGGAGTGCTACAAATAATAGTATACTCTTTGACATTGTTTAAGTTCAATTTTTTAATATACCTTCCATGTATATACTTATGAATTAAAATAAAATATTTATTTTACAATTCTCTCCATTTGTTGGATATATTTGAAAAAAAAAATTGAAAGTAAAATATCAAAAGTAGATATAAGCTATGAAAATCTAAATTAAAAAGTTAAAAAAATTAAAGATTAATTTATTTCATAAATTTATCCGTATATTGAAAAAAAAAATAATTACCTTTTCACATACTGATAAATAAATTAAATTTTTTCAATATATACTTACAAAAATTAATTTTGTCCCTTTACATTAAAAAATAATTTATGTTATTATTTTATCGATATATTAAAAAATTGAACTTAAACAATGTCAAATAGTATACTATTATGTATAGCACTCCTTGAAATATAAATTGAGTGTGGTTAAATGGGTGAGAAAACAAGCTTAAGTTGTTCTTCTCTTCTCATCAACCCGAGTTTGAATTCTATTGCTTACAAAATTTATTTTGTTGTACCTAAATATTTCAAAGAAGGGTTTTTAGCTCTTTTTTTTTTTTAATTTGTGGCATTTTGGTATTTTTTTATTTTTAAGAGGACAAATTATAAATAAAATTAGGGTTTTTAACAGAAAATCTAATGGAAGAACGACATTGGGTAACGGATTATAACGTTAGGGACCAAAATTGAAAATGTGTAAACATGAAGGACCAAAATTGGCAAAGGGTTAAAGGCCACGGACTAAAAATAGAATTAACCCAACAAAAAATACACTAAAAAAGCCGGGAAAATACACATTTTTGGAGCAAAGGAAACCAAACAAAGTACGTAGCAAAATCAAAATGATAAGCAAATCAACATGCGAGAATCAAGGGATTAAGCCGTCTAAAGCCCATTGAATAATTATTCATTTTCGCAATGAAAGAGAAATGATAGAAAAACAAAAGCACTACAATCTACCGCAGTGATGATAAGCCACCAATTAAGGTTACCAACGATTAATTTTGCTCATTTTGGGAAGGCAATGAAGCTTCCGATAAGCGGAAAACTGACCGGCTTTCTTTTAAATCCTGAATATTCGTTTGGTACAATTTGTGGATCAGTCAGACCCATTAGGATGGGCCTCTTTTCTGGAGAACAGTTACTAATTCCTTTTTGAAAGAAAAGAACCTCAAACAAAAAAAAAAAAAATTGTATTGGAATGAAATTTTTTAAAAAAAAATCCAAAAGTGGGTAAAATATGATTTTTTTGAAAAAAAGTTATTTAAAGTAGCTTGAAAAAAATACTTTTCAAAGTGCGTTTTATCATTGCATATAAATACAAAATTACTCAATTAAAAAACATCATACTATAATAAACACAGTTTGAAAAGCACTTCTTTGTAAACTGTTAGTATATCACCTGGATCAAGGATTACATTTATTTAAATAGACAACAATAAATTGATAATAAAACGAACGACAATTAAAATGACACAATATTTATAAGGTTCGCCTACTAACAAACCTACGTCTACGGGCGAAAAGTGATTCCACTATAAGAAATTTTATAGAGAGGTTACAACAATTAGGGAAAATATTCTTTAATTAAACATAACACCCCAAGAGAACATGTCAATTCTCTCATAAAGAATTATCTCTTAAGTTAAGTGTTTCCAAACTTTCTAATTTTCAAGCCTCTCAAATCTCTTTTTTCCTCTTGTTCCCTTTTTCATCTCTTTTACTCAAATGACTACCAAGAGCACATATATATAGGCTTCAAGAGATAAGCATCATCTAATACTAAGTGATCAACATTGTCTCATGCTAAGAGATAAGAATTATCCAATCCAAGAAAAATTCAACTTGAGCTCAAACGCTTAGGAAAGTTTGAATTCTCTTCTTTAAGCTTTTCCAATTTGAAGTTTGCTTATTTGCATAAATCAAGGCTATCATTTGATTCAAGTCACAATAATAAATCTCCACATTGACTTGAATTTCAACGCATATAGTAGTATCACTTCATTTCCGCTAAATAGATCATCTATTAGCAACACCAATCAAGTCCAAGCAATGCTTGAACTTGACCCTTGGAAGAGGCTTGGTTAGCATATCTATGGGATTCTTATATGTAGAAATCTTTTTCATTGAGATTTCACTCCACGCTATAATACTCAAACAAAGTGAAACTTCATATCAATATGCTTAGTTCCTTGGTGAAACATCTGATCTTTAATCAAATGAATAGCACTTTGAGTATCACAAAAAATAACGGTCTCATCTAAGCAATAACTAAGCTCCCTAAGCAAGATTTTTAGCCAAATTCCGTTTTTTAATCACTTCAGTCACTACAATGTATTCTGCTTCTGTAATAGATAATGTGACCATTGGTTGCAATGAAGCTTTCCAACTAATTACATTTCCTACAACATTGAATAAATATCCTACTAGTGATTTTCTTTTATCAAGATCACCTGCATAATTAGAGTTAACAAAACCAACTAACTAACTATTATTCCAACCAAACTCTAGACAAACTTCTGAAGTCCAGCGCAAGTATCTCAAAATCCATTTCACCACATCCCAGTGTGTTTTCCCTATACAAGACATGTATCTACTAACTACACTAACAACATGTGAAATATCCAGGCGCGTACAAACCATAACATACATAATGCTACCAATTGCACTAGAGTAGGTAACTTGGGTCATGTATCTCTTTTCATCATCACACTTTGGTTATAGAGCAGTCGACAATCTAAAATATACAGCCAATGGAGTAGACACCGATTTAGCATTTTTCATACCAAATCTCTCCAAAACTTTTTCTATAACTCTTTGAGTTAAATATAGCTACCCAGTTTATCTATCTCTTTTGATTTCCATGCCAATGATCTTCTTTACTGGACTAAAATCTTTCATTTCAAATATTTCACTCATCTGCTTCTTTAACTCATCAATATCATATATATTTTTATCTGTGATCAACATGTCATCAATATAAGGAAGCAAATAGATACATGAGTCATCATGAGTTATTCGAAAATAAACACAATCATCATAGTTACTCCTTGAATATCCGCTGCGAATCATAAAGGAATCGAATCTTTTGTACCACTATCTCAGACCGTATAAAGATTTATTCAATAGGCAGACGTGATATTCTTTTCCTTTCACAACCCTCGGGTTGTCGCATATAAATTTCTTCGTCTGGTACCTAATTATAACCTTTGGCTACTAATTGTGCCTTGTACTTTGCTTTTTCTACCCCAAGAATTCCTTCATTTCTTTTAAAGATCTATCTGCACCCCACAATCCTTTGGTTGGCTAGCGGCTTCACAAGTGTCCAAGCACCGTTCTTGTGAAGAGACTCAAATTTCTCTTGCATCGAAATCAGCCACACCGAGGAATCTTTTGAAGAAACTACTTTAGAATACGTATCTGGCCAGCCAATAGTATCTGTTTCTTCTCCAACAGACAAGGCATATGTGACATAATCAGTATATCACTGTAATGGTCGTACTTTTCTTTTTAGTCTGTCTCTAGCAATGCTTCTTTCTTCTTATGAAAATGTCTCTTCAATAGTATCAAGCTCCTCTTCTATCCAAGGTCCAGAGCCAATGGGACTTTTTAGACGTCGCAGGTGGACTAGGAATTTCAAGCTCCACCTACTCCGATGTACTCTCTGATTTATCTGTATAAGAAGAAACTATGAACTCCTTTATCGGGATTAATAGAGTAGACTCATCAAGAGTAACATCTCTCCTAATAGCAAATTTAGGTGACTTAGGATCAAGTCACCACAACCTATATCCTTTCAACCCAGAAGCATAACTAAGAAAAATACACTTCTTAGCTCTAGGCTCTAATTTTCCTTCACTAACATGCATACAGGAAGGACATCCAAATATTCTCAAAGTTAGATAGTTGACAGGTTTACTAGACCATACATCTTCAGGATTTTTAAACTCGATTGCTATAAACGGTGAGTGATTCACCAGAAAACAAGCAGTGGAAACTGCTTTGGCCCAAAAAACATTAGACAAGCTAGAATTGAAAAGCATACACCGAGCTCTTTCCAAAAGAATTCTATTCATGCGATCTGCTACGCCATTTTGTTGTGTGGTGTTAACTAAAGTGCGATGCTTACAATCCCTTCAACTTCGCAAAACCTGTTAAAATCTCTACTGCAAAACTCCAAACCATTGTCTGTTTGAAGTGTTTTGATTTGCCTTCCAATTTGCTTCTCAATCAAAGCCTTCCACTTCTTAAAAGTATTGAGCACATCATTTTTATGTTTTAGAAAATAGACCTAGACATTTCTTGAAAAATCATCAATAAAGGTGAATAGATATTGAGCTCCTCCTATTGATGAAACTTGTGATGGTTCCTAAAAATCAGAGTGTATATAATCCAAAGAACCTTTAGTTATATGAATTTCAGTACCAAAGCTAAGCCGCTTTTGCTTTTCGAACACACAGTGTTCACAAAAATCCATATTTTCCATGCATTGGCCACAAAAAAGACCTCTTTTACTCAACAAAGTCAAACCTTTCTCACTCATATGCCCGAGCCTCATAGGCCATAATTTTGTAATATCCGTATCTGACATAGAGGACGATGAGACTGTTGCAGAGCCTATAACAATAGCACTTTGTAACACATACATGCTATTTGTTTTTCTGGCTTTCATGACAATCAGTGCGCCTTTGCTTACTTTCAATATTCCACTTTTAGTTGAAACCTTGCACCCATTGGCAACGAAGTTACCTAATGAGATGAGATTTTTCTTGAGATATGGAATATGTTCGACATTAGTCAATATTCTAACAATCCTATCATGCGTTTGGATTTGGATCGTTCCCATGCTAACAATTTTACATGTAGCATTATTCCCCATTAAAATAACTCCTCCGTCAATGGACTCATATGTTGAGAACCAGTCCCGATTGGGACACAAAAGATAAGGGCAACCCATATCCATAACATAAACATGTCAACCCCTGAAAAGTTTGTGTTTCTATAAATTACTCGTAAATGAAAGAAAAAACTACTTTGTGCATTGCCCCCACTCCTTTTTTTTTAAGGGCAAAATTGTTATTGTCATTTGCCCCTTAAGAACGATGTATTAGCTTAAAATAGTTTCCGTACATTTTCTTCTTTTTTTTTCTGTTGGTTTTGGGGGGTAAAGAAAGAGGGGTGGTGGGTTGATAAATTACTAATTTTTAGATAAACTAAGTATTTTATCCTTACAAAAAAGATGTAGAGGGTAATGTGCAACCATTTAATCAATTTCAACAAGTAAGGTATTTTTTTCTCAATTTGGAAAGTAACTTGTAAAAATAGAAATTTTTAAGGTGGTGACGTGTTTTGAGTCCTTAATTTTATTATTTCTATAACTTATAGGGAATAATTTAATTGTTATTCTTTTTGTTAAAAATATTTTCGGCGGTTAACAAAAATCATCCCTTATAGCAAATTACCAATACTCCCTGAATACAGGGGGTCAATGTTATATTTAATGGAATGACAAAAATGTCTGATTTGTCTTTATTAAAAAATAAATTTTAAAATATCAACAGTTGAATAAGACGAGAATACTCCTCGTATAGGTTTGCTTTTATAATTTCATTGTAATTCAGGGGTAAAAATTATAATCGACAAATAAAATGTCAAGAATTCACTAGAAATTAAAATTTTCAAATTCTTTTTTGAATTTTTTTCTTTCTTAAATACTCTCATTTTCTTCCTTCATCAATCCCAGTCCATTATCCCAACTCCCCACCTCCTTAGTCATACCTCCTCCACCGTTGATGCTGACCACAACCACCATCTCTCTCTCTCTATCGCGAGCCACCTTCTCCCTCTATGTTTTTGCCAGTTGCCCCTGGTCTTGATCTTCTTTGCACCACAACCATGTGTCCTCATGTGAACAATTTTAGTCATAAGTGTTCATGCAAATTCAGATACAAATATAAGATACACAAAAAGTAGACATTCTCCAATTTACAAAACCGGTTGCACTTCACCCTTTAGTACGTAGGGGCAAATTTCGGGTAGGTGCACCTCAATGATTTTGGAGAAGCGCCTCGTAAATATTGAGGGACCTAACTTGCAAAAAGACATTAATTGGACCTTCACTGAGTTAATTGAAATGTGTTTGATGATGAAAAATAAGCAAATAAGTAAATAAACACTCAAAGACAATAAACATTCCGTAAGTAGGATTATGGTGTGAATTGAGTGCATTGAGAGAGTTCTTGTGTGTAGGTGAGAGCAAATGTGTGCGTAAATTAGTTAGGATATATATATATATATATGTATGTATATATATATAACTGGCATCGTCTTCCGTATCCTAATTCAAATTAAAACCCTAAATAACTTATATCTTTAACAAAACAAATAAGCACATGCAAATTCATACATATGCAATAAAAATTATTTTCTAAGGTAAAATATAATTAATTTTTTCTAATATCTCATCTTCATAAATACCCAGAGAAATATAATCATATAACTAGTTATTGTAAGATAAGTTGGATCAACTTAAATGTTGATATAATGGGAAATGAGTGACATGCGATAAAACTTTTTGGTATATAATTTCACGGGATAAAAATATTTTACTATCCGAAGTATGGCATTTTCTAGATTTAACCATCTAATTTTATTTTCTTGGTTGTCGATCGCAGTTTAAAGTATATGGATTTTTTAAGTTTATCACACATTCTATGAATTTCAGTCACCTAAATTTTTTTTTTGTTTGGTTGATAATCACCACCTAAAGTATTTGAATTTTGTAATTTACCACCTAATGTAAACGGATTTTGCAGTTTACCATCTAAACTATATGGGTTTTGCAGTTTACCATCTATTTACAAATTTTGATGAAAATAATCACTGAATTTTTTCATATGACATGCACATGACGTTGCTAAAGAAAAATTAGTTAAATTTAGAGCTTGTAATTTGGGAGAAAGAGATGAATTCTCTTTTCTTTGTTTTTAATAAAGGTTCTCTTTAAAGGCAAATAAAATTATTAATTTTTAAAATTTTTATATTTTTTTAGATATTTTTCACTTTAAGGAAAAAATGGGATTAATCATTACCCAAAGTCAAACCCTACTACTAACAAAGTCAAACCCTGCTGCAAACTATTCTAACTTTTTTTTTTTTTTTTTGAGAATGTATTGATTCCAAATGATTGATTTGGCCTTAGTAAGGTCCTGTGTGTGTCATGTGATAAAAATGTAGTGATTTTTTTAATCGAACTTTGTAAATCAGTGGTAGATTGCAAAACCGATATACTTTAGATGGTAAAGTGCAAAATTCATATACTTTAGATAGTAACCGACAACAAAAAATGTTTAGATGACTAAGATTCATAGATTAGGTAGTAAATTGCAAAAAACCTTATATGTTAGGTGGTGATCAACAACAAAAAGAGTTTGGATAATTAAATTTAACAAAAATCATACTTCAAGTGGCAAAATATTTTTATCCCTAATTTTACTTAGTTTGATTCCGTAAGGATTAAGTCGTGAAATCTAACAATCTAAAAATGCATTTTTTTTGAAAAGAAATATTACGAGCCCACATGCGACGATACTTTTTGGTATATGCATATTCCTAAAATACTTTTTAGCAACTCTTCGCTCTTCACTACCTATATATATATACTCTCCAACAACATTTTTTTTTTCTTTTCTAGTATCACCTCTTTTCCCTTTTTCTCTCTTGCATCTCTTCTTTTCATGATATTGTTCTGCTTTATATTTTTATTTATCTTTAGTCAAGCAATAATTTTATTTAAAATTAATTTTTTCACTTTTATAAATAAATTAAAATATGAGATAAATGATAGTAGTTGAGAAGGATGTGTATTTATATAGAGAATTTGGAACATGAATTGAGTGTGGCCGACTGCTAGTATTAATGACTTTTTAATAGACATTAACTTTCTTTTAAGTCTTTTATAGAATCTATACTCCAGTAAGAACTGGATTCAAAAAAATATATGGATTGGGAGCTCCATTCTCATTATTTCGTCAATAGATTAGGGACATGTTTGCTACTGTTCATATGATTGGATATGATCCATTAAATATGGATTGTTAATGAAGAAACTATATCACATCCTTACTTATTTACACGTTGCTACTTTTGATATGATTGGATATGATCTATTAAATATGGATTATTAATGAAGAAACTATATCAAATTCTCACAATTTTTTACTATGTTGGATTAAATGAAAAAATACTTTATTGTCCTCATATTTTTTAAGTATTTCTCATATTCACCCTCAAATTTATAATACCATTTCAATCATGAACATACTTATCCATTATCTCACTTTTAAAATTATCATCCACCTTTTGCTATGATTTATTTAATTAATTTCATTTAAATTAGTAAATTTATTTTTATAAGTCATAATATTGTGAACATTCATTTTTGATAATTAAAAATATTTTTCAACTTTGTATTTTCTAAACTTTTTATTTGTTAAAATAAATAAATAAATATCGAATATCAAGTAATATAGTTTATTGTTTAGTTGTATGGATTTACTATGCTAGATTAAAGGAAAAAATACTTTATTATCCTCCCATTTTTTAAGTATTTTTCATATTCGGCCTCAAAATTTATAGCACCATTTCAATCATGAACATACTTACCCATTGTCTCACCATTTCAATGAAGAACATACTTTCCATTTATTTTATTAATTTCATTTAAATTAGTAAATTTGTTTTTATAAGTCATAATATTGTGAACATTCAATTTTTGATAATTAAAAATATTTTTCAACTTTGTGTTATCTAAAGTTTGTATTTATTAAGATAAATATTTAAATATTGAATATCAATTTATTTAGTGAATATATATTTTTTGTTCTTTGAATTTTTATTAAAAACATTATTATTTATATCATTTCTTGCAAAATCTACAATCATCCAAAATTTGAAAAACCCACAATCATTCAAATTTTGAAAAACCAACAATCATTCAAATTTTGAGTATTTTTGGAAAATTATGCAAAAAATCAACGATCATTCAAAATTTGAGTATTTATATCAAAATATGCAAAAAACCAACAATCATTCAAAATATGTCAAAAAAAAAAAGAAAAAAAGTTGTACCTAGTTGGATTTGAACAAAGGTCCTCTTGGATGCAGATGTCATGCTTTGCCACAAAGTTATTTTCAAATATGTTAATCAATGTTTGTATTTTGTATTTGATGCATACATAGTTATTTAAAAAAAAAAAAAATTTAATCCAGCGGAAGATCCCCCGAAAAATTCGGGGGGGAATTTTCCGCCGTGGTTCCCCAAACTTTTTGAACCTAGAACCTTTTGGATGAGATGTCATGCTTTGCCACTATACTATTTTCAAATTTTTTTCATCTATGTTTTTATTTTGTTTTTAAACGTACACTGTTATTATTTGAAAAAAAGCATTTACTCCGGCAGAATATTCCGCCGGAGATCCCCCGAAAAATTCCCGGGGAAATTTTTCGCTGGAATGTTTTTTTTTAAAAATAATTGTAGTTAGTTGGATTTGAACATAGGACCTCTTGGATGGAAATCTAATGCTTCACCAGTTAGCTATTTCCAAGTTTGTTTGTTGAAGGGTTTCGTTTAAATATATAGTATAATAATTATTATTTTTTTTTTAAAAAAACCCCTCCGGCGAAATTTTTCCGCCGGATTTCCTCCTAAATTGTCCAATCCAGCGGAATTTCGGCGGAATTTTTTGCCAGATTTTTTTTTAAAATCATAGGGGAAGTTTCCTCTAGAATTCCACCGGATATTTTCCATCGGAAAACACTCGGTTTCCTGTAGTGACTCTCTATGGTTCGATAAGATATATTTATTCACATCAAACATTTTGATACATAAAAAGATATAATAAAAGAAGCACCTCTTGTTACATAACTATATAATTGAGTTAGAAAAACAATAATCTAAATGATATAGATGCTAAATGCATTTGACATCAGGAATTACATATTAAAAATATGGATACAAAACTATCCATTCAAAACTACTTAATGCATGTAAATTCATCATCACTTCAATCTATTTAAGACCCTCCTTCAAATTTCAGCAAGCTGCTCTTACCATGAATAATATGAACGCCGAAAAGAAAAAAAATAAACTTTAACATTAAAAAAAGCAAAACCAAGAAGAGAAATGGATAATTTGATAACTCATAAAATAGGTTTTTTGTGGCAAAAAGAAAGATGAAAATTTTCAAAAATCAACTTTCACAAGCATTAGTAATTTCTCAAAATGTGAATTGAAGTATCACAATCAAAGATCATCCTATACCTCTAACTACATCTTTCATTGAAATCAAAGAAAAGCTAAAATATGATAAATCAAGCTTTGGAATGGGGGAAGATTATGTGAGGTATTGTGAAAGGCAAAAGTTTTAGAATATATAGACTAAAAAGAGAATGTTTTTAATGAAAAATTAGGAAAGTAATTGAAGAAAAGAAATTATAGAAATAACATAAGTAAGTGATATTGATTTTGAGGGAATGATTGGCTTGGTTAACCGAAATCGATATGCATGATTTACGCATTTAATGATCTTCTAATATGACTCAATTACATGTGCATAATTTGATTAATTATATTTATGGAATATATATATATGTATATGTGTATATATATATATATATGCACAAAACATTAGACAATACAAACATGTTTATGGTAGATGATTATGTTGACAATTTATATAAATTTATTTATGGCATATACATAACTTCTTCTTCTTCTTCTTCTTCTTCTTCTTATTATTATTATTATTATTATTATTAGAGAGACATATATGTAGATAAAAGTGGATATATGCATGTGGTTAAAAAATCTGGCCAAATTCATATGTGATAACAAATATAAATTTCGGCTAACATTAGGAATCATAGAGTTTAAAATAGTAATTGTGATAATGAGTTTAATCATATATATATATATATATAATATTACATATACATAGATAGATACTTCATAATGTATATGAATAATAGGAGTTGATTAAGATAAAGTAGTCGAGGTAAAAGATAAATAAATATATATATATATATATATATATATGTACACACACACAAAATCTAAAAATTTGCACTAATTGATAAAGAGTTAATCATAGAAAAACTAATCAATGGATATAATAATAAATTATGTTTAAAAAAATAATTAAGTAATAAAGAGTAATTTAAGGAGTTAAACATAAATATGCTCGAAATTAAATGAGTTAAAAAATGTTAATTATAGAAAGATTTTAATGCGAATTAAAAATTGAAAATGTAAATATGGAAAACATCTTATACGGCAAAATAGTGAAATGACAACTGTCCACCTCATTGTCCACATAAGCATGGGACGGATGCATAAAATGGACTCCATTTTAAATATATATTAGATTTGATGAAAGTTATGTTTATATGAAATATTATTATATTTTTCTTATTATTGTAGAAACCCTGTGTATTAATTAATCTTGACGAAATCAAACCCCATCATTTTCTGGACTAACCAAATATAACCCAGGCCGGCTGAAGTCATCAACCAATCATATGTTAGGAACTTTCAATTTATTTTGGGTAATCGTGTTTATGGGTCTAGATTGAAGGACCGTATAAGTCGCACCCTCAATTGAAGGACGGCAATTTCAACATTGTCGCAATCCTGGAAAACAAAGGAACAAGAAAAAAATGAAAAGTAGACCGACTTGACCCAAATATGTGATTTTGCAAGAGGGTACCTATTTGGCTCACTTTACTACTTTAGATTTAAGGTTAAAACTTTTAAATTTATAATAATATACTCATTGAAATTGTGTGGATAATAATATACTCATTGAAATTTACCTAATATTGTAATATATAAATTCATTATTTTTGTTCAAATAGTCTACTCAATCTAAGTTAAGCCCAGGTTGGCTTTCAGCTTACAAATTAATGATATTTAAATACAGTTAACACTGACACCCCTCTAAAGTATTTAAATTACCAATAGCCCCTCAATATCATAATTACAGTTATTTCCTCTCTAAATTTACATAGTCACAAAACTCGAACGAAAAGTTTAAAATGACCTAATTATGCTCAGCTACAAATAATTTAGAAATGATGAAAGTATCAAAATTTTTGAAAGATGATTATGCAGTTCCATCTTACATTTAAGAATGTTAAATTAATACTTTTCTACTTTTCTTTAAAACAATGAAAGTATGAGTAGAGGTTACTGTAATTACAAAACATTGAGGGAGGAATTGGTAATATGAATATTTCAGAGCCAAAGAATCGTGAACCATGAGCACTATATAGTGCAGGTTAAAATCCAACTCTTGTCTCAACCTAAATTCATAGCCTAATCACGACCCATATAAGCATTAATTATTTTCAAACAAATAATTGCTAAAAACAATTTTAATAAAAATGAAACAGATACACAAAAAACTGAAATAGGCAAACAATCAACATGTGAGAATCACCTATGAATTAAGCAAGAAATCAAGAGCAGACTGAATAACCATGTGTTCTCCCCATTCACACACACGCAAATAAAATAAATGAATAAATAAATAATAGAAAACAAAGAAAGAAAAACGAAGGAAGTAATGAAGAAATTAATAAACAAGCTAATAATTAATAATAACCTCATCGACTTCGTTTGAGCTCTTATAGCGACTAAATTTGGTTCATTTGAGGATCAGCGAAGCGTTTGCTCAGCAGTAAACCGATCCCAATTAATCTGAAAGCCCACAAAACACTTCTAACTCTTATTGATTAATTACTTAAGCTAACAAACTCACATAGCATTTTGCGATATCTCAGTATAATACTGAAGGTTGTCATTGGGTCGGATCTGGATGGAATTTGAAACATCCGAACCTAAATCCATTAGGTTTTTCAATATCCAAATCACATAAGATTTATATTAATTATTAACGTTCCGATAAAAGTCCAAAACTCAATAAAAAGTTCGGCTCGATAAAGAAGTTTTGAAATTAAGTAATCACTATAAAAAAGAAATTATCCCTTATGTAAAACACATCATTTTCTTGGACTAACCAAATATCATTCGGGCTGACTTAGGTCATCAATCAATTATATTTTAGGGACCCTCATTTTCTTTGTAAGGTCTACAGTTCTACCCTACAAGATTAGTAATTACTCGTTTCTTATGGATCTAGAAAGACGCCAAACAGTCACGTGGAAAAATTGCTCCCTTTGCAACCAAGATTGCCAATCAGAAAAGAGCAAATCAAGCTCACCAACTATACAATTGACTTGACCTAACTATGGGAGTTTCTTCAAAAATGTTTAGGCAAATTACAAAAACCTTCGCTGAAGTTTGGCAAAATTATAAAAAAAACGCTCAATTATTAGAAATTACCATTATCTCTCTGAGTTTTGTATAAATCATGTAACAGTTAACGGAGAACTGAAAATTCCAAAATTGCCCTTAATGTTTTATTTATGAAAACCCCCTTGAAGTTTGGTGAAATTACAAAAAAAGAACCCCTTAGGTATTAGAATTTATAACCACACTCCTGTTGACGACGTCGGCAGCCTCCCCACATCAAAAATTTGTAAAACACACATCTTAAGAATCCCCAACTCCAGAGTGATGGCAGATCAACATCGTTTGACCTCGTTTAACTATTGATTAATGTACCTCGATTCTCACATTTTTAACGAACTTTGTAGGAATTTGACGATATCAACGCTATAAAAATTGTCTCGCTTCAAAGATTCCAAACCCCGTTTCTCATTCCAATTATATATTTTGATAAAAGTACAGTTAGATCTATACAAATGTATTTAAATATAATTCACAAATTATTTATTCCAATTTATAATCTAAATTAAATTTTAAATATTTTTTTAACTAAAATACAAGTTATTTACTCTTCAATTAAAAGTAAACTTTAAACTCTTTTAAATCTATATATGAATAATTATATTTTTAATAACTACAATTTGTGTATGTTCTATTTTTCCTAAAACAAATTTAATGTATATAATCATTTTTAAAAGAATTTATATTTAATTAAATATATTATAAATATATTAGTTTTACCAATTTTTGTAATTTATTAACTAATTAATTTTTAAATTAAAAACATTTACCTTTGATTTTATCAATATTAATACCTTAAAAATATTTATTTCAACAATTTCAAATACTAATTTTATTGAGTAAAATGAACAATAACCCTAAATCAATTTGCATACACAAATCAAATATTTGAATTTATTTTATTGAGTTAGTTATTTAAATTAATTTTTGACAAGTTATATCAAATGATTTTTGACTAGTTAAATCAAACTCGATTTTTCTTTTGGTTCATAAGCTCAATCAAGTATAGTTCTAACTTTATATTGTGGGATAACTTTCATAATTTAATGAAATCATTTATGTTGACAAGTAGTATCAGGACCATCGGAGGGGTTGTAGCCACATTTAATCTTATATTCGATATACGTGTTTCATTTTCTTCTTCATTGCCTAAATATACATAAATTGTAAAGATTTTACAAGATTTCGATGCCCACATTTCCCTCATAAGCATTTCCCTTGTGATTTTTTTGAATCCCTTTAATTTTAATTTACATGCTTCCTGTCTATAATTCAAGATTTTATTACTCCTTTTTTGGTGCTGAGTTGGATTTGAGTTGGTTGACATGGAAAAATATTATATAAAAATATAAAATATATAACTATATTTTGAAATTTTAAAATATAGATATTAATATAATTTAAGAAAATTAAATATATAAAAAACTATATAATACGAAATGTATATTTAAAAAATATTTACTTTTTCATTATTAAATAATTAATATATTGTATATGAACAAATATATAAATATGCAAAATACATATATATAATAATTACATAAATTAGCACCCCCACGCCCACCCCCTAGCCAATGCTCATATTGGATATATGGATAGATTATCCAAGAGGTGATGAACAAAAATATGAAAAAAAAAATGGCCGGAGTCGGCGCACTAGCGCGGCATTGAACCGCAAACGGCGTTGGCAGTGGTGCACTGCCTCTGGCCATTTTTCTCAAAACGTTTTCCATAATTTTGTTCCTCATTCTATGCACAACATAGAGATGTATTCAATTTGAGCATTTATATGAACTTTAGAGGGTAATTTATGTGTGCAAGTGTGTGTTTGTGTGTGTTTTTCATTTTAAGTTTTCTGAATCTCGACATATTTGGGGGGTTTAGGGGATTGGTTTTGAATTTAATTATTTATTCATGGTTTTTTAATGTATATTTTTATTAAGATTTCAATTTTCAAGTTCTTTTTCTTCTTCTTCCTACTACTACTACTACTACTACTACTACTACTACTACTACTATTATTATTATTTCTGGGGTGGGATCTCTTGACCAATCAATACATCATTTTCTCACTATAAGAAAGCACTGGTCCTTCATAAATGAAAATTTTAAGATGGAGAAATTGTGCCGCATATTTAAGGTATTTTTGATGGATTATTGATGAAAATCAATATAAATAGAATTAAAAAACAATCATTGACAAGAAATTCAATAATAAAAATATTATAAACTAAATTTGTCACAAAAAATAAATTTATAATGTTTTGATTTATCAGTAAAAGATATACATTTTATAGTGTCTTGCTCTAAACAAATATCATTCAGGCTTGACTTAGGTCATCAATCAATTCTATTTTAGGAAATTCATTTTCTTTGAAAGTTCTAATCCACTAGACTTAATTAATTGATCGTTTTTTATGGATCTACAAAGACGAAACAACAGTCTTATTTTAATAAATGCAAGTTCAACACGTTGGAATCCTGGAAAAAGAAGACAAAGTTTATCAACTGTCATTGTATTCTTTTTCTTTTGCAATCCAAGTCGTTTGGAAAAATTGCTTCCTTTGCAACAGGGCTGTCCATCAAAGAAGAGTAAATCAGACTCAAGCTTGCCACCTTTACAGTTGACTTGACCTAAATATACGAGTTTTTCAAAAAAGTGCTTTATTATATATGGTGTTGAAAACACATTTTAACATACTGTAAAATCCATTATTGACATGTTTTAATTTATATCTTTTGGTGTTTTATACCAAATGAATATAAGCATTTTCTAGGTTTTTCTATACTATCTAAAGGGTTTTTCGGCAACTTTAGGCCTGTTTAAATAGGTTATCTTTTTTAAAAAATAAAAAAAAACGTTTGTCGAGCCATGATTTTTATAAGAGAATTTTTTTAAAGCTAAATAGATTTACGTTTGAATACAATAACAAGAAGTGCTTAAAAAGGTACTTTTATTTGAAATTATTTTGGATAGTTTTCAAAAAAGCCATTTTTGGTTTTCTTTTTTTTTTTCAATTCTACTTTTTTAAAAACTCCCAACCAAACACAATTTTGTTTAATGAAGTTTTTTTTTAAATGCATCTCTTCTTTTTTAAAGCAAAAAAGCAATTTTTTTTTTATTATTAATAATGAAGCACTTCCAAACGGGCTCTTCGTTAGATCGAACATCTTATAATTAAGTATTATATTTTTTCAATAGTTCTGTAAATTTATAAAAAGATGAGCAAATTTCTTAATTCCATATACAACTTGTAGAAGGAGAATGTCCTGATTAAATATTTGGACAAAATAAAATTTAAAATATATAACTTCTAATAATGAGCAATTCCCCCTTCGGCTGCAGTTTGGGGATTTTTGTTAATTACATCAAACCCAAGGGGGCATAGTTGCAATTCACCAAAAAATTAAATAAGTTTCTAATCAAACCATATCCAAAAAGTTACAATGGCAAATAAAGGAAATATAAATATGATATATAACTCTAAAAAGAAATAGAAAACATTACACTCTATCATCTGAACTATGTTGGATTTTTTCGCTTGCAACCTCAAAATTTTTTTGTTGCCGTGTTTATGTTTCTTTATTTTTGTTTTTATTTTTTTATAGTTCACCCACTCTGAGGAATTTCTAGCAAAAGTAAAACATCTACAAGATAACAACACTTTACCCTTTAAACTATTATTTTTTTTACACTTGACCATCTAATTTATTTCTGTTTTTTTTTAACAATTTACTCGTAAACAATGAATCCTTATGGAAAATCTCATCAAGCTATCTCACATATTATTGGATAATCTTTTGTCTCATCGCCTCTATGCTCATCTTAACCTTTTCAACAAAACCTCTCAACCATTTTCTAAAAAACAAGCCTCCACGATATTCAATTTCACTTTAAAGCATTCGTTCCATTACAAAACAAATTGTCAGCACCACCCTCCTAAATTTGAAAATTGAAGTTGTCGCCGTTTTCACATCAACATGATCTTTCTTTAATTAACAGTTATTTTTCAAATCCAATCCTCTGCTATCGAATTTTTCAATCAAATTTTGATTTTAGGATGTTAGGTGCAAAAGTTGCATATATCAAATTGCAAAGTGTAAAAAAGATAATAGTTCAAGGGGCAAAGTGTTGCTATCACACAAATTTTTCATCAGAAATTTGTCATAGGTGGCCAACTATAAAAAGAGGGGAAAAAAAAAAGACGGAAAGATTAAGCGGCAACCAGTAAAAAATAAAAAACGAGTCTAAAAGATATTATCATTCACATGACATTGATTCAATGACTAAAAGATTCCCATCTGATTGATTACTAGTTATTTACTACGAAAATGCCAGACCTGTCAAAAGCATTATACTTTCCCAGCATGAATTTCCAACCCCATGAGTAAGAAATTTCGAGAGAGCCATTGTGAAAAGTTCAAATTTGATTGCTGGAGTTGACGACCAAAGATAAGTCATTTACTGTACTGGCCACTCATTAACACTATAAATAGAGTTCAGCAAATCACACTAATCACAAAACAAACCAATTCCTAACTAGTTTTGTAAGGAACAAAAAAGAAAAGATAAGTAAAAAAAAAAAAAAAAAAAAAAAAGAGAAGCTTTCGCTATTTGTTAAAGATGGGTTTCACATCGTTTATCACCCTCATTTGCATGTTTTCTATCAGTCCATGGCCTACATTTGCAGCTGATACACCCCAGAAAAGCAGTTTAGAAACATACATTGTTCATGTTGAGAGGCCTGATGCACAACTTACCACTCAATCCGAAGACGATTTAGAGCGTTGGTACCGCTCATTTCTCCCCGCAACTGCAGCAAGCTCAAATGATGAAGAATTGCGGATCACTTACTCCTATCGTGCTGTGTTTAAAGGATTTGCTGCTAAATTATCAGCCGATGAGGTGAAGGACATGGAAAAGAAAGAAGGGTTCTTAACTGCACGACCTGAGAAAATATTGTCCCTGCACACCACCCATTCCCCTAAGTTCTTGGGGTTGAACCAGAACATGGGGTTATGGAAGGAATCCAATTATGGTAAAGGCGTGATCATTGGGGTGTTGGACACTGGAGTATTGCCCGAACACCCTTCGTTTAGCGATGAAGGAATGCCGCCTCCACCGGCTAAATGGAAAGGAAAGTGCGAATTCAATCACACAACATGCAATAACAAAATCATTGGAGCAAGGTACTTCAGCGATTTTGACCAAAGCCCACTAGACGATGACGGCCATGGCACTCACACAGCGAGCACTGCTGCTGGAAACTTTGTGAAAGGCGCAAATGTGTTTGGCAATGCCAATGGCACAGCAGCCGGCATTGCGCCACTTGCTCACCTGGCCATTTACAGAGTATGTGACCCTTTTTGTTCTGAGAGCACTGTACTCGCTGGTATGGACGCTGCTATTGACGATGGAGTCGATGTGCTCTCACTTTCTCTTGGCTACCTTAGGAATGATTTCTTTAAAGATTTCGTTGCACTAGGTGCATTTAGTGCAATGGAGAAGGGCATCTTGGTTAGCTGCTCAGCAGGAAACTTCGGTCCGTTTAATTCGACTACAGAAAATGAAGCACCTTGGATCCTCACTGTTGGTGCAAGTACCACAGATAGAAAATTAAGAGCGACTGCAGTGCTTGGAGACAACCAGAAGTTCCATGGCGAGTCGGCCTTTCAGCCAAAAGATTTTCCACCTAAGCTCTTGCCACTCGTTTATGCGGGGATGATCAACACTAGTGATCCTTATGCCCCTTTTTGCATCATGGAATCGTTGAACCAAACTGACCTACGAGGGAAAATAGTATTGTGTGAAATAGGACGAATAACAACAACTGAAAAGGGAGCGGCAGTAAAAGCTGCTGGTGGCGCTGCTATGATTCTGGTAAATAGTGAGCGATATGGCAATACTATTCCCTCAGACGTTCATGTTCTTCCAGCAGCACACATCAGTTATGCAGCTGGATTAAACATCAAAGCCTACATAAATTCAACATCGACTCCCATGGCCACAATTCATTTTGAAGGTACTGTGATTGGTGATGATCGTGCACCAGTGGTTGCTGCCTTCTCTTCCAGAGGACCCAACTTCGAGAGTCGTGGCATCCTAAAGCCTGACATTTTAGGCCCTGGTGTCAACATTCTTGCAGCGTGGCCTACTTCTGTCGAAAACAACACCAAAAAGAAATCCACGTTTAACATTATTTCCGGTACCTCAATGTCATGCCCACACCTAAGTGGTGTGGCGGCACTCCTCAAAAGTGTTCATCCTGATTGGTCTCCTGCTGCTATTAAGTCCGCAATCATGACCACGGCCGACGTTGTAAACCTTGCGCATGCTCCAATTGAGGATGAAAAGTTCCTTCCAGCCAACATCTTTGCCACTGGGGCAGGCCATGTGAACCCATCAAGAGCCAGTGATCCAGGACTCGTCTACGACATCCAACCCAAGGATTACATTCCGTATTTGTGCGGTTTAAACTACACTAATCGAGAAGTTGGCTTCTTCTTACAACGGAAGGGGAACTGCTCGTTTGAAACAAGCATACCAGAAGCCCAGCTGAACTATCCTGCTTTCGCCCTGACTTTCACACCTAATTCTACTCCTCAAATGTATACGAGGACAGTAACAAATGTTGGCGAACCTAACTCGTCTTACAACGTGGAGATCGTCCCACCACCCGGTATTGACGTTCGTGTTGAGCCCACTACGTTGGACTTCTCGAAGCTAAACCAGAAATTGCATTATAAGGTTACATTCAGCCGACTGGCATCAGCCGAGAGCAACCCGGTTGTACAAGGTTTCTTGAAATGGACTTCTCCCAAGCACTCCGTTAGGAGTCCTATAGCTGTTATACTGGTGTGAGCTACCTTAGAAGTGTCTGCCTATCAGAAACTGGAATGAGTTCCCTACACTCCAGAATGAAGTAACAATTGTGCAAGTCTTTTATCCGCAATTTCCTACATATGGGCTCCCTTCTATTACATATGTCAAATAAATGTGTTCCTTTCAGAGAATTATAATTCTTAGTTATAATGTCAAAGAATCTACTCTTCAAAATCAGCTATCTGCAAAACATTTCATATTTTTCAAGAATTGCAAATTCAATTATTCTTGAAACAAAAAAGGATGACATAAGCCCTCTTCAAAATGGGGTAAAATCCTTATAGGGATAAAACAAAAAATACACTAAAAAAACCGGGAAAATACACATTTTTGGAGCAAAGGAAACCAAACAAAGTACATAGCAAAATCAAAATGATAAGCAAATCAACATGCGAGAATTGTCTAAAGCCCATTGAATAATTATTCATTTTCGCAACGAAAGAGAAATGATAGAAAAACAAAAGCACTACAGTTTACCGCAGTGATGATAAGCCACCAATTAAGCTTACCAACGATTAATTTTGCTCATTTTGGGAAGGAAATCAAGCTTCCGATAAGCGGAAAACTGACCGGCTTTCTTTTAAATCCTTAATATTCGTTTGGTACAATTTGTGGATCAGTCAGACCCATTAGGATGGACCTCTTTTCTGGAGAACAATTACTAATTCCTTTTTGAAGGAAAAGCAATTCAAACCAAAAAAAAAAAAAAAATTGTATTGGAATGAAATTAAAAAAAAAAAAAAATCAAAAAAGGGTAAAATATGATTTTATTTGAAAAAAAGTTATTTAAAGTAGCTTAAACAAAATACTTTTCAAAGTGCGTTTAATTATTGCATATAAATACAAAATTACTCAATTAAAAAAATCATACTATAATAAACACAGTTTGAAAAGCACTTCTCCTAAATCCATATTTTCTAATTTTATTGTACCACGTGAGCCTCCAGTTGTATTATTTGTGTTTACCAACACTTCGTATTCTTCTATTTCGGAGAGATCTATATTTTCAAATTGATCTATTAATTCATTAATATCATTCATCTTTATCTATTTTAGAATCTTGAACTTTGGGTTGCTTAGAAGATGAAGCTATATCTTTCCCTTTATCTTCTTTTTTAAGACCTTCTTCTTCAGCAATAATTCTAGATAATTCAACATTAATCATATATACATCAAAGGAATTTGGATTTATAGCTTCTTTAAAAGTTTTTAAGGCCACGTTTACTTTTAAGGAAAACTCAAGTTTAGGGGGATTAACCTTAGTTATCTAGTGTTTACTTTTATGGGCGAAAAGCCCGAGATTTTTGGTGGGTTCCGTGTTTATGCCAGATACTGCAAATCTATTCTGACTCCCCAACTTGAAGGGTTAAATTTAACCTGCGTTTTTAATATTGGTGTAAAAGACATTTGGGCCCATAAATTTGAAAAAATTACAAACCCTGCCATCAAGAACAAGAAGCCCTCATTTTTATTTCGTTCTCCACATTCACGCTCCCTCATTTCTCTCTCTCTCTCTCCAGTGAGCAGATCTGGGTTCCTTTCTATCTGAAATCGTCTCCATCAAGCAGCCATTTCCAGAATTTTTTTGGTATGTGGCATAAATGCGTTTTTAATCATCTTTCTTCCCTTCATTTTCTATTCTCTGTTTTTCCTTTGGAACTTTTTTCTTCAACATAAATGGGGGCAAAAAAGATGATTAAAAATCATAAAGTTGTGGTTAGATCAAAATTTTTTCCTTTGGAATTGAAGCATCTCTATTCTTCGTTTTTAATCACCCTTGAACGTAAATGGGTTTTTTAGTCATCCTTCTTCCCTTCGGAATTTTTTCCTTTTTTTTCCTTTTTTTTGTGTTGTGTGGTGCATAAAATCATAAAATTGTGGTTAGATCAAATTTGTAAGCTCCTACTATTTGGTCGTCTGTTGCAGAAGATCTGGAGATGCTTCAATTCCATATCCATGGGGAAGCTATTTGAGATGCAAGGGATTCCATGAGTAAAGAAGGGGCAAAAAGGAAAACAGGGCATAAATGATGTTTTCACCCCAAATAAAGTAAATAATATATATTTATTTGGGTCAGATAAACAAGAAATGTAAACAATAGATTTTGTTAATTTAAACCGTCCTAAACCTAATTGTAATCTAATCGGGCTGAAATGGAACTCTAAAGTGTCAAAAGAAGTAAACACGCCCTAAGGGTTTATTTAGTTTTTCTCTTTCTTTTATTTTCTTGTCGAATTTATTTTTCTTCAGGCAAGTATCTTTTATTAAGTCTCAATATTTGAATTACAAATCTTTAAGATTTGAACCTCAATTTTTAATTCTTTACGTTCTTGAGTTAATTATCCAAAGAGTAGTTCAAATATTTTATTCATCCCATTAGTTAATTATTCAATATTGTTATCTATTTTATCCATTTGTATTTCTTATATCCGTCCCAATGTATTTGAGCATTTCGTTGGGTATCTTTTATTTTTTGTTTACAACTTTGTATTTTTGCTTTATTATCTTCTATTTTAATGTGTTCGTATTCTCTATGATATTCATCGAGAATTATATTTAAACTTAAAATTAAGTTAATACATTGTATCCATCTTTTAAGATGTTTGTTAGTTTTCATGCTTGACTTAGCATTTAAAAACCCTCATTTATTTGTTTTATTTTTGCATACAAATATTGAATTCTAAAAGAATTTATTCTATGATAAACTAATTTCATTGATAGTATATAATCCAGTTCTTTTTGATATTTATTTAATTCCTCTCGAAGTCTATGCTGGGTATAGCAAGGCATTATTGAGTAGAATCATTACAGCTCTAATATATTTACAAGTTTCTAACTTTCTATTCAAACATTTCTTTATCTTAGTATTGAGTCTATCTATAGAAATCTCATCTATATTTTTCTCTAGCTTTTTATATCTCTTGTATTTCTTATCTATATACTCAAAACCATCAGTGTATGCAAACAGTCGACTCTTTATGGTGAAGGTAACTGCCAATCAGTTTCATCACAAAAAAATCACAAGATAAGCAATCAAAATTTAAATATTCACTATTAAAATCTTTATAATAAAAATTATGTAAATAATTAAATAATTCATAAGTTATTAAAAAGTTTATTATTGAAATTTTTATTAAATCTAAATATTCCATATTTTTATATGAATCTTATGGTTCTGATACCAAATAGATCTGGGATTTTACTTTATTTACTTTATTAAATTCAAGAAATTTATTAAATAATATTAAAATTTTACAACTTAAAATATTTCTAAAGACAACATATCTAGGCAAATTCCAGTCGCCTCCGGACCTCCGGAGGAAATGGTAGGCGCAACCCTGCCTCGAAATGGTGAAGATTAAAGGCTGTGCACCCAGCTCTAGGCTCCACCATATTATCACTGGGGACAGGCATATGAATGGGGAATTGCACCCCGAACTCCTCTCTGATCCTCTCCATCTTCGCAGGTGTAATGTTACCTGAGATATCCCTGGAGATAGAGGAGGTCTGAAATTTACCCATTCCTCCTCCCTGGGGCTTTGGACTTTTGGCAGGAGACCCGCTGGGCCTGGCTTCCTCTCTGGCGACATTTGTCACCCCTAATAAAAAGTGTCCTCAAATCGAAAAATAGTATCTTAACTGTTCTAAAAATGTAATAAAGCTGTTACAACAATTAGGGAAAATATTCTTTAATTAAACATAACACCCCAAGAGATCAACATGTCAATTCTCTCATAAAGAATTATCTCTTAAGTATTTCCAAACTTTCTAATTTGCACGCCTCTCAAATCTCTTTTTTTCTCTTGTTCCCTTTTTCATCTCTCTTACTCAAATTATTATCAAGAGCACATATATATAGGCTTCAAAAGATAAGCATCATCTAATATTAAGTGATCAACATTGTCTCATGCTAAGACATAAGAATTATCCAATCCAAGAAAAATTCAACTTGAGCTCAAATGCTTAGGAAGTAACGTTTGAATTCTTTTCTTCAAGTTTTTCCAATTTGAAGTTGCTTATTTGTATAAATCAAGACTATCATTTGATTCAATTCACAATAACAAATCTCCACATGACTTAAATTTCAACGCATATAGTAGTATCGCTCCATCTTCGCCAAATAGATCATCTATCAGCAACACCAATCAAGTCCAAGCAACGTTTGAACTTGACCCTTGGAAGAGGCTTGGTTAGCATATCTGTGGGATTCTTATGTGTAGAAATCTTTTTCATTGAGATTTCACTCCACGCTATAATACTCAAACAAAGTGAAACTTCACATCAATATGCTTAGTTTCTTCGTAAAACATCTGATCTTTAATCAAATGAATAATGCTTTCAGTATTACAAAATATAACGGTCTCATCTAAGCAATAACTAAGCTCCCCAAGCAAGATTTTTAGACAAATTCCTTTTTTTGTCACCTCAGTCACTTCAATGTGTTCTGCTTCTGTAATAGATAACTTGACCATTGGTTCCAATGAAGCTTTCCAACTAATTAAATATCCTGCTAGTGATCTTCTTTTATCAAGATCAGTAGCATAATCAGAGTCAACAAAACTAACTAAATAACTATTATTACAACCAAACTCCAGACAAACTTCTGAAGTCCAGCGCAAGTATCTCAAAATCCATTTCACCGCATTCCAGTGTGTTTTCCTGTACAAGACACGTATCTACTAACCACACTAACAACATGTGAAATATCTAGGCGCGTAGAAACCATAACATACATAATGCTGCCAACTGCACTAGAGTAGGGAACTTGGGTCATGCACCTCTTTTCATCATCACACTTTGGTGATGGAGCAGTAGGAAATCTAAAATGTACAACCAATGGGGTGGATAAAGATTAATAGATATTGAGCTCCTCCTATTGATGAAACTTGTGATGGTTCCCAAAGATTAGAGTGTATATAATCCAAAGAATCTTTAATTATATGAATTTTAGTACCAAAACTAAGCCGCTTTTGCTTTTTGAACACACAGTGTTCACAAAAATCCATATTTTTCGTGCTTTGGCCACAAAAAAGACCTCTTTTACTCAACAAAGTCAAACCCTTCTCACTCATATGCCTAAGCCTCATATGCCATAATTTTGTAATATTAGTATTTGACATAGACGATGATGCGACTGTTGCAGAGCCTATAATAGTAGCGCTTTGTAACACATACACGCTACTTGTTTTCTGGCTTTCATGACAATCAATGCACATTTGCTTACTTTCAATACTCCACCTTTAGCTGAAACCTTGCACCCATTGGCAACGAAGGTACCTAATGAGATGAGATTTTTCTTGAGATCTGGAACATGTCCGACATTAGTCAATGTTCTAACAATCCCATCATGCATTTGGATCTGGATCGTTCCGATGCTAACAATTTTACATGGAGCATTATTCTCCATTGAAATAACTCCTCCATCAATGGGCTCATATGTTGAGAATCAGTCCCGATCGGAACACATACGATAAGGGCAACCCATATCCATAACATAAACATGTCCAAATGAATTCTTCATTTGAGGACTAATAATATGTCAACCCCTGAAAAGTTTGCGTTTCTATAAATTAATCCTTGTAAATGAAAGAAAAAAGTACTTTGTACATTGCACCCCCCCCCCCTGCATATTTTTCTAGGGAAAAATTGTTATTGTCATTTGCCCCTTAAGAATGATGTATTAGCTTAAAACAGTTTTAGTACATTTTCTTCTTTTTTTTCTGTTGGTTTTGGGGGGTAAGGAAGGAGGGGCAGTGGGTTGATAAATTACTAATTTTTAGATAAAATAAGTATTTTATCCTTACAAAAATGATGTAGATGGTAATGTGCAACCATTTAATCAATTTCAACAAGTAAGGTGTTTTTTCTCATTTTGGAAAGTAAATTGTAAAAACAGAAATTTTTAAGGTGGTGACGTGTTTTGAGTCCTTAATTTAATTATTTTCATAACTTATAGGGAATAATTTAATTGTTATTCTTTTTGTTAAAAATATTTTGGGATGTTAACAAAAAGCATCCCTTATAGCAAATTACCAATACTCCTTGAATATAGGGGGTCAAAGTTATATTTAATGGAATGATAAAAATGTCTAATTTGTCTTTATTAAAAAATAAATTTTAAAACATCAACAGTTGAATAAGACGACAATACTTCTCGTATAAGGTTGCTTTTATAATTTCATTCTAATTTAGGGGTCAAAATTATAATCGACAAATAAAATGTCAAGAATTCACTAGAAATTAAAATTTTTCAAATTCTTTTTTGAATTTTTTTTATTTCTTTTAGTTTTTGTTTCTTTCTTAAATACTCTCATTTTCTTTCTTCATCAATCCCAGTCCATTATCCCAACTCCCCACCTCGTTAGTCATACCTTCTCCACCGTTGATGCCAACCGCCCCCACCATCTCTCTCTTGCTATCGTGAGCCACCTTCTCCCTCTAGGTTTTTGCTAGTTGCTCTTAGTCTTGATCTTCTTTGCACTGCAACCTTGTGTCCTCATGTGAACAATTTTAGTCATAAGTGCTCGTGCAAATTCAGATACAAATATAAGATACGCAAAAGGTAGACATTCTCCAATTTTAGTTATAAGTGCCTCAAAATATTTTTTGGCAACGAAAATATTTGCTCATAAATACTTCTTTTCGTAATGAAACTATTAGTGCCTAAAAATGTTTTTTTGCTACAAATATTTTTCGTTCCGAAATGCATATTCTAAAAATCAATCAAGATTCAAACCCTTGGTTATGCCCCCCTTGCCCATCGCAC
Organism: Petrea volubilis; assembly: GCA_026212405.1. Lineage (NCBI taxonomy): Eukaryota > Viridiplantae > Streptophyta > Magnoliopsida > Lamiales > Verbenaceae > Petrea > Petrea volubilis. The sequence goes on from CM047880.1 coordinate 14,434,144, forward strand.
GATTTGAATCCTCAGTTAAACCCTGCCTCGCTTGTCCTGCGGTTCGAACTCTCAATGGTGCCATTTATGTATGTCGTGCTTTGAATTAAAGTTTAACCTGGGCGCACGTGGAACAATATGCGCTAGCCTGGAATCGAACCCTCTATTAAAAATGAGGAATTGATAGATATTTTTTTACATTGTTAAATTAATTTAAAAGTCTATTAAGTGAAAAATAATTTCATTAGATTTTTAAATATAGAAAAAAATGTTACACGGTTTTAAGTATTCTCCTAAATATTTCAACAATGTACAACGAAAATTTTGGTTTCTAAAAGCGTTAAATTACTTGCAACAAAAACTTTTGCAGCAAAAGTGTTGAATTGTCTGCAATGAAACTTTTCATACTAAAAGCACTCACCAATTGCAATGAAAAATTTCATGCATAGATGTATTATACATTTTAGCACGAAATACTTTGTCCACAAAGCTCATAATTATTTTCCAATGAAAATTTAGTTCCTAATTTATCAATATGTTTACAACGCTATATTGCGTTGCCTAATAAGGTACAAATGCCACAAATTTTTTCGTTGTAAAAATTTTAATATGTTGACACGATAATATTTCATCACCAATTACTTAAAATTATTATCAACAATAAATTTCGTTGCCTAGATATATGTATAACCTACAATTACATTTTGTTGCAAAAACAACAATATTAGCGACGTCCTCATGTTGTTCCTAAAAAAATTATTCTGTTGCAACAAAATATTTTGTTGTGAATTGTAAATATCGTAGCCAAATAAATTACAAAAATGATGGCCGGGGAGAAATTATATTTTTGGTAACAATAAAAGTTTTTGTTCTAAAAGAATCATTAATAAATAACAAATACCATTTTTTATTGCCAAAACTTAACTAATTGCAACAAAAAAACTATTGTAGCAAAAGAAATCGTTGCAAATTTTATAATTTGTTGTAGTAAGATTGCACTTTACCCCTTAGTACGTAGGGGCAAGCTTCATGTCAGAGCAAAGTAACTTCGGGTAGGTGCACCTCAATGATTTTGGGGAAGCGCCTCATTAATACTGAGGGACCTAACCTGTAAAAAAATATTGGACCTTCACTCAGATAAGTGAAATGTGTTTGATGAAGAAAAATAAGCAAATAAGTAAATAAACACTCAAAGACAATAAACATTCTGGAAGTAGGATTATGGTGCGAATTTAGTGCATTGAGAGAGTTCCTGAGTGTAGGTGAGAGCAAATGTGTGCGTAAATTAGTTAGGATATATATATATATGGTATCGTCTTTCGTATCCTAATTCAAATTAAAACACTAAATAACTTATATCTTTAACAAAACAAATAGGCACATGCAAATTCATACATATGCAATAACAATTTTTTGTTAAGGTAAAATATAATTAATTTTTTCTAATATCACACATTCATAAATACCCAGAGAAATATAATCATATAACTATTTATTGTAAGATAAGTTGTATCAACTTAAATGTTGATATAATGGGAAATGAGTGCATGCGATAAAACTTTTTGGTATATAATTTCACGGGATAAAAATATTTTACGATTTGAAGTATAGCATTTTCTAGATTGAACCATCTAATCTTTTTTTCTTGGTTGTCGATCGCAGATTAAAGCATATGGATTTTTTAAGTTTATCAAACATTCTACGAATTCCAGTCACTTAAACTTTATTTTTTGGTTTATAATCACCGCATAAAGTATTTGAATTTTGTAATTTACCACCTAATGTAAACGGATTTTGCAGTTTACCATCTAAAATATACGGGTTTTGAAGTTTACCATCTATTTACAAATTTTGATGAAAAAAATCACCGAATTTTATCATATGACATGCACATGATGTTACTAAACAAAAATTAGGTAAATTTAGAGTTTGTAATTTGGGAGAAAGAGATGAATTCTCTTTTCTTTGTTTTTAATAAAGGTTCTCTTTAAAGGCAAATAAAGTTTTTAATTTTTAAAATTTTTATATTTTTTTTTAGATATTTTTCACTTTAAGAAAAAAATGGGATTAATTATTACCCAAAGTCAAACCCTACTGCTAACAAAGTCAAACCCTGTTGCTAACTATTCTAACTTCTTTTTTTTTTTGAGAATGTATTGATTCCAAATAATTGATTTGGCCTTAGTAAGGTCATGTGATAAAAATGTAGTGACTTTTTTAATCGAACTTTGTAAATCAGTGGTAGATTGCAAAACCGATATACTTTAGATGGTAAACTGTAAAAAATATTTAGATGACAAAGATTCATAGATTAGGTGGTAAATTGCAAAAAACCCGTATATGTTAGGTGTTGATTGGCAACAAAAAGAGTTTGAATAATTACATTTAACAAAAATCATACTTCAAGTAGCAAAATATTTTTATCCCTAATTTCACTTAGTTTGATTCCATAAGGATTAAGTCGTGAAATCTAACAATCTGAAAATGCATTTTTTTCCTAAAGAAATATTATGAGCCCACATGCAATGATACTTTTTGGTATATGCATATTCCTAAAATACTTTTTAGCAACTTTTCGCTATTCACTATATATATATATATATATATACTCTCCAACAGCATTTTTTTTTCTTTTCTATTATCACCTCTTTTCCCTTTTTCTCTTTTGCATCTCCTCTTTTCATGATATTGTCCTACTTCATATTTTTATTTATCTTTAGTCAAGCAATAATTTTATTTAAAATTAATTTTTTAACTTTTTATAAATAAATGAATTATAAATAAATTAAAATATAAGATAAATGATAGTAGTTGAGAAAGATGTGTATTTGTATAGAGAATTTGGAACATGAATTGAGTGTGGCCGACTGCTAGTGTTAATAACTTATTAATAGACATTAGCTTTCTTTTAAGTTTTTTTATAGAATCCATACTCCAATAAGAACTGGATTCAGGAAAATATAAGGATTGGGAGCTCCATTCTCATTATTTCGTCAATAGATTAATGACACATTTGCTACTATTGATATGATTGAATATGATCCATTAAATTTGGATTGTTAATGAAGAAACTATATCACATCCTTACTTATTTACACGTTTGCTACTTTTGATATGATTGGATATGATCCATTAAATATGGATTATTAATAAAGAAACTATATCAAATTCTCACATTTTTTTACTATGTTGGATTAAATGTAAAAATACTTTATTGTCCTCACATTTTTTAAGTATTTCTCATATTCACCCTCAAATTTATAATACCATTTCAATCATGAACATACTTAAACATTATCTCACTTTTAAAACTATCATCCACCTTTTGATATGATTTATTTAATTAATTTCATTTAAATTGGTAAATTTGTTTTTATAAGTCATAATATTGTGAACATTCAATTTTTGATAATTAAAAATATTTTTCAACTTTGTATTTTCTAAATTTTTTATTTATTAAAATAAATATTTAAATATCGAATATCAATTAATATAGTTTAATGTTTAGTTATATGGATTTACTATGCTGGATTAAATGGAAAAATACTTTATTGTCCTCTCATTTTTTAAGTATTTTTCATATTCAGTCTCAAAATTTATAGCACCATTTCAATCATGAACATACTTACCCATTGTCTCACCATTTCATTCAAGAACATACTTTCCATTTATTTTATTAATTTCATTTAAATTAGTAAATTTGTTTTTATAAGTCATAATATTGTGAATATTCAATTTTTGATAATTAAAAATATTTTTCAACTTTGTGTTATCTAAAGTTTGTATTTATTAAGATGAACATTTAAATATTGAATATCAATTTATTTAGTGAATATATATTTTTTGTTCTTTGAATTTTTTTTAAAAACATTATTATTTATATCATTTCTTGCAAAATTTACAATCATCCAAAATTTGAAAAACCCACAATCATTCAAAATTTGAAAAACCAACAATCATTCAAAATTTGAGTATTTATGGCAAAATACGCAAAAAAAAAATCAACAATCATTTAAAATTTGAGTATTTATGTCAAAATACGCAAAAAACCAACAATAATTCAAAATATGTCAGAAAAAAAAAAGTTGTACCTAGTTGGATTTGAACAAAGGTCCTCTTGGATGGAGATGTCATGTTTTGCCATAAAGCTATTTTCAAATATGCGAATCAATGTTTGTATTTTGTATTTGATACATACACAACTATTTTTTAAAAAAAAATATTTTACTCCGGAAGATCCCACGGAAAATTTTACTTCGAGGGGAATTTTCCACTGGAGTTCTGCAGAATTCTAGCGGCGGAATATTCCCTTAATTTATTTTTTTTTTAAAATTGTAATTACTTGGATTTGAACCTAGGACCTCTTGCATGATATCTCATGCTTTGCCAGTAAGCTACTTTCAAAATTGTTCATCTATGTTTGTATTTTTTTTAAATGCACACTGTTATTATTTGAAAAATGCACATTGTATTTTTTTCCACTAGAATGTTTCTTTTTTTAAAAAAAATTGTAGTTAGTTGGATTTGGACATAGGACCTCTTGGATGGAAATCTAATGCTTCACCACTAAGCTATTTCCAAGTTTGTTTGTTGAAGGGTTTCGATTAAATATATAATATAATTATTATTATTTTTTTTTTAGAAAACCCCACCGCGAAATTTTTTCTTCAGAGTTCCTCCGGAATTGTCCAATCCAGCAGAATTCCGGCAGGATTTTCCACCCGATTTTTTTTTTTAAATCATGGGGAAGTTTCGCCCATAATTCCACTGGAAAACACACGTTTTCCTATAGTGACTCTCTATGGTTCGATAAGATATATTTATTCACATCAAACATTTTGATACATAAAAAGATATAATAAAAGAAGCACCTCTTACTACATAACTACATGAATGAGTTAGAAAAACAATAATCTAAATGATATAGATACTAAATGCATTTGATATCAGGAATTACATGTTGAAAATATGGATACAAAATTATCCATTCATCTTCAAAACTACTTAATGCATGTAAATTCATCATCACTTCAATCTATTCAAGACCCCCTTCAAATTTCAGTAAGGTGCTCTTATCATGAATAATATGAACACCGAAAAGAAAAATAATAAACTTTAACATTAAAAAAAGAAAAACCAAGAAGAGAAATGGATAATATGACAATGCCTCATATAATATGTTTTTTGTAGCAAAAAGAAAGATGAAAAATTTCAAAAATCAACTTTCACGAGCATTAGTAATTTCTCAAAATGTGAATTGAAGTATCACAATCAAAGATCATCCTATGCCTCTAACCACATCTTTATTGAAATCAAAGAAAAGCTAAAATATGATAAATCAAGCTTTGGGGTGGGGGAAGATTATGTGAGGTGTTGTGAAAGGCAAAAGTTTGAGAATATATAGACCAAAAAGAGAATGTTTTTAATGAAAAATTAGGAAAGTAATTGAAGAAAAGAAATTATAGGAATAACATAAGTAACTGATATTGATTTTGAGGGAATGATTGACTTAGTTAACCGAAATCGATATGCATGATTTACGCATTTAATGATCTTTTCATATGACTCAATTACATGTACATAATTTGATTAATTATATATATGGAATATACATATATATAAATATATATGCACGGAACATTAGACAATACAAACATGTTTATGGTAGTCGGTAGATGATTATGTAGATAATTTATATAAATTTATTTATGGCATATACATAACTTCTTCTTCTTATTCTTCTTCTTCTTCTTCTTTTTCTTCTTCTTATTATTATTATAGAGACATATATATTGATAAAAGTGGATATATGCATGTGGTTGAAAAATCTGGCTAAATTCATATGTGATAACAAATATAAATTTGGGCTAATATTAGGAATCATAGAGTCTAAAATAGTAATTATGATAATGGGTTTAATCATATATATGTATATATATAATATTACATATATATATAGATAGATACTTCATAATGTATATGAATAATAAGAGTTGATTAAGAAAAAGCAGTCGAGGTAAAAGATAAATATATATATACATACATATATATATATATGTACACACACAAAAAATCTAAAAATTTTCACTAATTGATAAAGAGTTAATCATAGAAAAACTAATCAATGGATATAATAATCAGTTTCATCACATGAGAAATCGCAAGATAAACTTTCTATATTTAAGTTATCATTAAATTCTTTATCGTTTATTTCTTGTAAATAAATAAACAGTTCTTTAATAAGTAAAAGATTTATAATGGATAATTTTAATAATCTTAAATATTCCATATTTTATAAATTTTTATTGATCTTTATGGCTCTTTATGGCTCTGATACCAATAACAACACGGGGGTTTTACTTAATTTAATATAACAAATTTTAAGAAAAGTAATAAATAATTAAAAATTTAAGATTTGAGTTTATTTAATGTAAATAAGGATGGTTATGAATTTTTCTATTTCAAACATATGTTTTAAAGAAAATTTATAGGAAAAATGGACTAAAGTGATCAAATATACTTTGGCATGGGTTTTAACGAAATAAAGAATAAAAGCTGGGTTTTTAAGAAATTACGCCGGCCCATATGAACAGTAAAATCGAGCTTTAAGAGTTCGTTCTAGGGTATTTTTGAAAGGTTTTAAAAAGGTAGGGTATTTTAAAAAGGTGAAAATGAAAAAAGGGTATTATAAAAATGTTTTCGTTAAAAAATGTTAATTATAGAAAGATTTTAATGCGAATTAAGAATTGAAAATATAAATATGGAAAACATCTTATACCGCAAAATAGTGAAAGGACAACTGTCCACCTCATTGTCCACATAAGCATGGGACGGACGCATAAAGTGGACTCCATTTTAAATATATATTAGATTTGATGAAAGTTATGTTTATATGAAATATTATTATATTTTTCTTATTATTGTAGAAAGCGTGTGTATTAATTAATCTTGACGAAATCAAACCCCATCATTTTCTGGACTAACCACATATAACCCAGGCCGGCTGAAGTCATCAACCAATCATATGTTAGGAACTTTCAATTTATTTTGGGTAATCGTGTTTATGGGTCTAGATTGAAGGACCGTATAAGTCGCACCCTCAATTGAAGGACGGCAATTTCAACATTGTCGCAATCCTGGAAAACAAAGGAACAAGAAAAAAATGAAAAGTAGACCGACTTGACCCAAATATTTGATCTGTTTATATTTAGGCTATGTTTGGAATAAGGATTTTGGTGAGGAAAAGTGGGAAAAAAATGGAAAGGATCAAAAATGAAAGCATAAAGTACTATCATTTGAAGCAAAGAAAAATTTTCCATCCTATTTTCCTTATCAAAATCCTAGAACCAAACGGAGGGTTAGTGTAATGAAGAGTAAATTGGAAAACTGTTACGTAAACTCCTTTAATTGCAAAAGCATTGATGCAAATTTACCTAATATTGTAATATATAAATTCATTATTTTTGTTCAAATAGTCTGCTCAATCTAAGTTAAGCCCAGGTTGGCTTTCAGCTCACAAATTAATGATATTTAAATACAGTTAACACTGACACCCCTCTAAAGTATTTAAATTACCAATAGCCCCTCAATATCATAATTACAGTTATTTTCTCTCTGAATTTACATAATCACAAAACTCGAAGGGAAAGTTTAAAATGACCTAATTATGCTCGACTACAAATAATTTAGAAATGATGAAAGTATCAAAATTTTTGAAAGATGATTATGCAGTTCTATCTTACATTTAAGAATATTAAATTAATACTTTTCTAGTTTTCTTTAAAACCAGTCAAGGAAGGAAAAGTTCGTTAAACAATGAAAGTAATGAGAAGAGGTTACTGTAATTACAAAACATTGAGGGAGGAATTGGTAATATGGATATTTCGGAGGGGTTGTTAGATGAATTAACCTTTGAAGTTATTTAATGTTGTGTTTGAGTGAAAAAGATTTCGACTCCACACAAGAATTCGGACATAGGAGCTAAATGTTTCAAAATCCACTATGGCATAATAATATCCCAAGAAAGTTCAATGCATTTGCCATTTGTTGTAATAAATTTGAAATTTGAAAACGTTTTATTGTCGGCACTTAAAAAGTATTCGTTGCACATGCACGTTACTGTCGGCATAGTATGCCTGTCTTTAACTTTGTTTTAACTGATAGATTAAAAAGCAAGACAAGGAAAACAATTGATCATATGAAGAATCAATTGCACGGCATTTCTTTTTTATGATTTGGGGTTCTTGAAAGGGATGATAATTTTATCTATAACTTTTATGTGGATGCAGCTAAATGGGTTACCTAAATCCCTTCATCTTCGATACATGTCTTCATGCAAATATACTATCCTCACGTCCCTTTTACCTGTCTTATAAACTAAAATTATAAACAAGCTGAAATTATACATCTTTTTTCTTTCTATTTTTTTCATAAATCCGAGCTCTAACCTAAGTTGTAATCTTGTCTTCTTACTGTTAACAATAAATCCATTTGAAATTATTCACACGGCATGTAACTTAAAAGACCTGTCAATGATTACCACGAAAATTCCAAAACCTGTCAAACTCATTATGAATCGTCAACCTGTTCACATACGAAATTTAGAACTTTTGAGAGCTACAGGGTGGAAATTAAGAGTTTATTTGAATGGACTTAAAAAAGTATTTTTTGAGTGGTGTTTTTTTATAGTAAAGTTTTTCTTCTTAAATCAAGTAATTTTGTATTTGGATATAGTAATTAAAAGTATTTTAAAATATATTTTTATTTGAAATTATTTTGATAGCTTCTAAAAAAATTCTCTTTTGGGCTTTTTTTTTTACTTCTATTTTTTTTTCAAAAAGTTAATGCAAATGCAATTATTTTGCTTTGAAATGCTTTTTTTTTTTAAAAATAAATGTTTATACTCGTGAAAAAAAACCCATCTAGACGAACTCTTTAAGTCTAGCACTGTGATTTCTGGAGTTGATGACCAAGATAAGTCACCAAGATAAGTCATTTACTCTACTAGCCACTCATTGCTCTATATGCACAAAATGACATTACTATAGTACTTATAACACGATAAATAGAGTTCAGGATACCCATACTAACTAAACATAAAACATACCAAATTCCTATCTAGTTCTGCAAGAAAAAAAAAAAAGAAAGAAAATTGAAATAGAGCTTTTTTGTCTGTCAAAAGATGGGTTTCACATCTTTTATCACCCTCATTTGCATGTTTTCTATCAGCTCATGGCCTACACTTGCAGCTGATACACCCCAGAAAAAAAGTTCAGAAATATATGTTGTTCGTGTTAACAATATGACAAAATAAATAAATAAATAGCAAGCAATACGAGGTTAAGTGCCACAAGCTTTGGTACAACATTGCCAAAAGCATATTTTGGTGGAGCTTCTTAGCAATATGTTACGGCCTCATTCATTTGTGTGGCATCATATAAAGCCTCTTTTTTTTTCCATTCAAGTAGGGTAGACACCAATGAGGGTATCATGAGTTGGGCAATAATACCACAATAACAACGATTGTTATTCGTATCCACCATCATAATGCTCGGTTCCAAAACAAATTATTCTTATTATTATTTTTGCATTTATCATTCCTGTAGTTCAACCTCAAACACTAGAAGAATGGCTAGAAGAAGCTATGTGTGTATACTCTAAACTAGATTCATGTCAAATGAAATTGTAATAAGGCATATATACAGAAAAAAACAACAACTCCAAAAGTCAAAAAACGGTCATAAATTATCACTTTTTAAATTTTCAACAGTCAAACTTTGAAAATGCAATAATGTATATATATAGAAAAAAAAACAACTCCAATAGTTAAAAAACAGTCATAAATGATCACTTTTTAATTTTCAACAGTCAAATTTTGAAAACGCAACAGTCAAATACATTTATTAGAAATTACACATACACCCCCTCTCTAATTTTGAAATTACATGCAACCCTCTCTAAGTTTACAAAATTTCCAAGTGCAAAATAGTCAGATCACATAAATTTTTGATTGACGTCATCACTTTTTTGCCGAAACCTTATCTAAGAGGGGCGTATCTATAATTTAAATATTTTCAAGGGGTGTAGGTGTAATTTTTCATCTAAAAGTGATACTACTAGGAATTTTGTAAACTTGCACGGGTCTAAATGTAATTAACCCTTTTCTTTTTCTTTCGCAATCTAAGTCATGTGGAAAAATTGCTTCCTTGGCAACAAGGTTGCCGATCAAAGAAGAGTAAATCAAGCTCAAGCTTGCCAACTTTACAGTTGACTTGACCTAAATATATGGGTTTTTCGAAAGATGCTTTACTATATATAATATTGAAAACACACTGTAACATACTGTGAAATCCATTATTGACATGTTTTAATTTATATCTTTTGGTGTTCGATACCAAGTGAATGTAACCATTTTCCAGGTTTTTCTAAATTATCTAATGGGTGTTTGGCTAACTTTAGGCCTATTTAATATTTTTTTTTTTTGAAAAAATGGTTATCAAGCCATGCTTTTTACAAGAGAATTTTTTTTTAAAGGGTTAATTCCATTTTTAGTCCCTGACCTTTGACTCTTCGCCAATTTTGATCATTCACAGTTAGACGTTTTCAATTTTGGTCCCTAACATTACAATCCGTTACCCAATTTGGTCCTTCCGTTAGTGTTTCCATTAAAAATCCTAATTTTATTTACAATTTGCCCACTTAAAAATAGAAAAATACAACCCCCCCCCCACCTAAATAAAAAAAGAGTTAAAAAAACCCCTTTTGAAATATTACTCACAACAAAATAAATTTTGTAAGTGATGGTCAACCATTCAACCACACTCAATTTATGTTCCAAGGTGTGTTATACATAATGTTATGCTCTTTGACATTGTTTAAGTTCAATTTTTTAAAATATCGATAAAATAATAAAATAAATTATTTTTAATATAAAAACAAAATTAATTTTTGTAAGTATATATTTAAAAAACTTACTTTATTTATAAGTATGTGAAATGGTAATTAATTTTTTTTAATACACGGATAAATTTTTCTTCTCATCAACCCGAGATTGATTCCCATTACTTACAAAATTTATTTTGTTGTGAGTAATATTTCAAAAGGGGGTTTTGTAGCTCTCCTTTTTTATTTGGGGGGCTTTTTAGTACTTTTCTATTTTTAAGGGAGCAACTTGTAAATAAAATTAGGATTTTTAACGGAAAAACTAACGGAAGGACCAAATTGGGTAACAGATTGTAACGTTAGGGACTAAAATTGGAAACGTCTAAACGTGAATAGGGATGGCAATGGGTCCGGGTTGGACCCGAACCCGGACCCGGACCCGCCCCTAATGGGGCGGGTTTGAAGACTCCTAACCGGGTCCGGGGCGGGTCCCGGGTCTTCATTTTTTGGACCCGGACCCGCCCCGAACCCGCCCCGGTTAGTTATTTTTAGATATTTTTATATATTTTTATTTATTATTTTATGTAAATTTATATAATATACATCTATATTTCATATATAAAAGTATATATTATATAAATAGTTACTTAAAAAAATAAATATGACACTCTTGTATATAAAAATAATTATATAACATTAATAATTAAGTTATGATTTCAAAATATGTACAAATAAATATGTGATAATGATGTTTTAGTAGTGCCATTATTTTTTTCATATTTATAAAGTTGTAATAATATCAATTTTCTTTAAAAAAAATATTTTTTTTAATTATTTTTAACATTTAAACCGGGTCTACCGGGTCCAACCCGGACCCGGAGGGTCCACCCGGGTCCGGGGCGGGTCCGGGCCCGGGTCCAAAATTTCCCAGGCGGGGCGGGTCTCGGGTTTGGCCAAACCCGCCCCATACCCGCCCCGTTGCCATCCTTAAACGTGAAGGACTAAAATTGGCAAAGTGTCAAAGGTCATGGACTAAAATTGAAATTAACCCTTTTTTAAAGCTAAACAAATTTACATTTGGATACAGTAACAAGAAGTGCTTAAAAAGATACTTTTATTTAAAGTTATTTTGGATAATTTTAAAAGAAAACTATTTTTGGCTTCTTTTTTTCCAATTCTACTTTTTTAAAAACTCCCAACCAAACATAATTTTGTTTAAAATGAAGTTTTTTTTTTAATGCATATCTTCTTAGAGAAGCGCATCCAAACAGACTCTTCGTTAGATCAAGCATCTCATAATTAAGTATTATATTTTTTTTCAATAACTTTGTAAATTTAAACAATGATGACCAAATATCTTAATTCCATATACAACTTGTAGAGGGAGAATGTCCTGATTAAATATTTGGACAAAATAAAATTAAAATATATAACTTCTAATAATGAGCAAATTCCCCCTTAGGCTGTCGTTTGGGGATTTTTGTTAATTACATCAAACCGAAGGGGGCATAGTTGCAATTCACCCAAAAATTAAATAAGTTTCTAATCGAAACATATACAAAAAGTTACAATAGCAAATAAAGGAAATATAAATATGATATATAATTCTAAAAAGAAATATGAAAAATTACACTTAGTCATCTAAACTGTTGACTTTTTTGACTTGCAACCTCAATATTGTTTTGTTGCTAGTTGCCAATCTTTGGCATTTACGTTTCTTTATTTTTATTTTTATTTTTTTTATAGTTCACCCCCTATGAGGAATTTCTGTAAAAAGTAAAACATTTGCGGGATAACACTTTGCCCCCTAAACTATTATCTCTTTTACACTTGGCTATCTAATTTCCATGATTTTTTTTAACAATTTACTCGTAAACAATGGACTCTTATGGAAAATCTCATCAAATCAATCTCACACATTATTGGATAATCTTTTTTCTCATCGACTCTATGCTCATCTTATCGTTTTCAACAAAACCTCCCAGCCATCTTCTACAAAGCAGGCCTCCACAATATTCAGTTTCACCTTAAAGCATTCGTTCCATTACAAAACAAATTGTCCCCTACAAAATTTGAAAATTGAAGTTGTCGTTGCCTTCACCTTAACATGATCTTTCTTTTTAATTAACAGTTATTTTTCAAATCCAACCCTCTGCCGTAAAAAATTTCAATTAAAATTTGATTTTAGGATGCTAAGTACAAAACTCGCATAGATTAGGTGGTAAAGTGTAAAAAGGATAATAGCTCAAGGGGCAAAGTATTGTTGTACCACAAATTTTTCATGAGAAATTCGTCATAGGGGGCAAACTATAAAAAAGAGAAAAAAAAAGATGTAAAGATTAAGCGACAGCCAATTGACAAAAGAATCGAGATTAAAAAGTGAGAAAAAACCGCATAGTTTCAGATAACAGAGCATAACTTTTCAATGAAAAAAATATATCTGCCTATCCTGAAATACTAAGCAATCCACATTCAATGCACATTCAAATAAATCCAAGAATATCACCACAATTATCAACTTCAGGCGGGTTTTCAGCTCAAACTTAAGAAGAACATATTAAGTTCCAATTGAATATTATCAAAATAAGGAGCTTAGGGCCAACTTGAATCTGCCAGTATTATTAAACCTTATCGGCAACATGGGCCTCATCTTTGTTCTTCCAAACCACAAATCTCTTTGAGATATATTATCATTCACATGACATTGATGATTCCCATGTGATTGATTACTACCAAAATGCCAAACCTGTCAAAAGCATTATACTTTTCCAGCATGAATTTCAACCCCATGAATGAGAAATTTAGAGAGAGACATTGTGCAAAGGTCAAATTTGATTTCTGGAGTTGACGACCAAAGATAAGTCATTTACTGTACTGGCCACTCATTAACACTATAAATAGAGTTCAGCAAATTACACTAATCACAAAACAAACCAATTCCTAACTAGTTTTGTAAGGAACAAAAAAGAAAATATATGTAAAACAAAAAAAAAAAAGAAAGAAGCTTTCGCTATTTGTTAAAAATGGGTTTCACATCTTTTATCACCCTCATTTGCATGTTTTCTATCAGTCCATGGCCTACATTTTCAGCTGATACACCCCAGAAAAGCAGTTTAGAAACATACATTGTTCGTGTTGAGGGGCCTGATGCACAGCTCACCACTAAATCTGAAGATGATTTAGAGCGTTGGTACCGTTCGTTTCTCCCTGCAACCGCAGCAAGCTTGAATGATGAGGAATCGCGTATCACTTACTCCTATCACGCCGTGTTCAAAGGATTTGCTGCTAAATTATCAGCCAATGAGGTGAAGGACATGGAAAAGAAAGAAGGGTTCTTAACTGCACGACCTGAGAAAATATTGTCCTTGCACACAACCCATTCCCCTAATTTCTTGGGGTTGAACCAGAACATGGGGTTATGGAAAGAATCCAATTATGGTAAAGGCGTGATCATTGGGGTGTTGGACACTGGAGTATTGCCCGAACACCCTTCATTTAGTGACGAAGGAATGCCGCCTCCGCCAGCTAAATGGAAAGGAAAGTGTGAATTCAATCACACAACATGCAATAACAAAATCATTGGAGCGAGGTATTTCAGCAAATTTGACCAAAGCCCACTAGATGATGACGGCCATGGCACTCACACAGCGAGCACTGCTGCTGGAAACTTTGTCAAAGGCGCAAATGTGTTTGGCAATGCCAATGGAACAGCAGCCGGCATTGCGCCACTTTCTCACCTGGCCATTTACAGAGTATGTGGCCTTTCTTGTTCTGAAAGCACTATACTCGCTGGCATGGATGCCGCTATTGAGGACGGAGTCGATGTGCTCTCTATTTCTCTAGGCTTATTAGAAGAGGATTTATTTCAAGATTTCATTTCACTAGGTGCGTTTAGTGCAATGGAGAAGGGCATCTTAGTTAGCTGCTCAGCAGGAAACTCGGGTCCGTTTAATTCCACTACAGAAAATGAAGCACCTTGGATCCTCACTGTTGGTGCAAGTACCACAGATAGAAAATTAAGAGCGACTGCAGTGCTTGGAGACAACCAAAAGTTCCATGGCGAGTCGGCTTTTCAGCCAAAGGATTTTCCACCTAAGCTCTTGCCACTCGTTTATGCGGGGATGATCAACACTAGTGATCCTTATGCCCCATTTTGCATCATGGAATCGTTGAACCAAACTGACCTACGAGGGAAAATAGTATTGTGTGAAATAGGACGAATAACAACAACTGAACAGGGAGCGGCAGTAAAAGCTGCTGGTGGCGCTGCTATGATTCTGGTAAATAGTGAGCGATATGGAAATACTATTCCCTCAGACGTTCATGTTCTTCCAGCAACACACATCAGTTATGCAGCTGGATTAAAGATCAAAGCCTACATAAATTCAACATCGACTCCCATGGCCACAATTCATTTTGAAGGTACTGTGATTGGTGATGATCGTGCACCGGTGGTTGCTGCCTTCTCTTCCAGAGGACCCAACTTCGAGAGTCGTGGCATCCTAAAGCCTGACATTTTAGGCCCTGGTGTCAACATTCTTGCAGCATGGCCTACTTCTGTCGAAAACAACACCAACACGAAATCCACGTTTAACATTATTTCCGGTACCTCAATGTCATGCCCACACCTCAGTGGCGTGGCGGCACTCCTCAAAAGTGTTCATCCTGATTGGTCTCCTGCTGCTATTAAGTCCGCAATCATGACCACGGCAGACATTGTAAACCTTGCGCATAATCCAATTGCGGATGAAAAATTCCTTCCAGCCAACATCTTTGCCACCGGGGCAGGCCATGTGAACCCATCAAGAGCCAGTGATCCAGGACTCGTCTACGACATCCAACCCAAGGATTACATCCCATATTTGTGCGGTTTAAACTACACTAATCGAGAAGTTGGCTTCTTCTTACAACGGAAGGTGAACTGCTCGGTTGAAACAAGCATACCAGAAGCCCAGCTGAACTATCCTGCTTTCGCCCTGACTTTCACACCTAATTCTACTCCTCAAATGTATACCAGGACAGTAACAAATGTTGGCGAACCTAACTCATCTTACAACGTGGAGATCGTCCCACCACCTGGTATTGACGTTCGTGTTGAGCCCACTACGCTGGACTTCTCGGAGCTAAACCAGAAATTGCAGTATAAGGTGACATTCAGCCGACTGGCATCAGCCGAGAGCAACCCGGTTGTTCAAGGTTTCTTGAAATGGACTTCTCCCAAGCACTCCGTTAGGAGTCCTATAGCAGTTATACTGGTGTGAGCTACCTTAGAAGTGTCTATCTATCAGAAACTGGAAGGAGTTTCCTACACTGCAGAATGAAGTCACAATTGTGCAAGCCTTTTATCAGCAATTTCCTATGTATGGGCTCCCTTTACATATGTTAAATAAATGTGTTCTTTTCAGAGAATTATAATTCTTAGTTATATTGTCAATGAATCTACTCTTCAAAAACAGCTATCTCCAAAACATTTCATATTTTTCAACAATTGCAAATTCAATTATTTTTGACACAAAAAAGGATGACATAAGCCCTCTTCAAAATGGGGTAAGATCCTTATAGGGATAAAACAAAAAATACACTAAAAAAACCGGGAAAATACACATTTGTGGAGCAAAGGAAACCAAACAAAATACATAGCAAAATCAAAAGGATAAGCAAATCAGCATGCGAGAATTGTCTAGGGATTAAGTCGTCTAAAGCCCATTGAATAATTATTCATTTTCGCAATGAAAGAGAAATGATAGAAAAACAACAGCGCTACAGTCTACAGCAGTGATGATAAGCCACCAATTAAGCTTACCAACGATTAATTTTGCTCATTTTGGGAAGGCAATGAAGCTTCCTATAAGCGGAAAACTGACCGGCTTTCTTCAAATCCTGAACATTCGTTTGGTACAATTTGTGGATCAGCAGAACCCAATAGGATGGGCCTCTTTTCTAGAGAACAATAATCAATTTCTTTTTGAAAGCAAAGCACTTCAAAAAACTAAAAAAAGGTGCTCGAACGAAATTTAAAGAAAAAAAATCCAAAAAAGGGTAAAATATGAATTTTTTTTTAAAAGTTATTTACAAAGTGCGTTTAATTATTGCTTATATACATAAAATTACTCAATTGAAAAAAAAATCATACAATAATAATCACAGTTCGAAAAACAATTCTTTGTAAACTATTAGAATATCACCTAGATCAAGCATTACATTTATTTAAAAAGATGATAATAAATTGATAATAAAACAAACATAAATTAAAATGACAAAATATTTATATGGTTCGGCTAGTAGCAAGCCTACATCTACGGGCGATGAGCAATTTCACTATAAGAAATTTTATAAAGAGCTTACAATAATTAGAGAAAATATTCTTTAATTAACCCCAACACCCCAAGAGAACAGCCACTCAATTCTCTCACAATGAATTATCTTTTAATTTAAGTGTTTCCAAACTTTTTAATTTTCAAGTGCCTCAAATCTCTTTTTTCCTCTTGTTCTCTTTTTCATCTCTCTTACTCAAATGACTACCAAAAACACACATATATAGGCTTCAAAAGATAAGCATCATCCAATGCTAAAGGATAAGCATTATCTAGTACTAAGAGATAAATATTATCTAATACTAAGTGATAAACATTGTCTAATGCTAACAGATAAGAATTATCCAATCCAATAAGAAGTCAACTTGAATTCAAACTCTTAGAAAGCAAAGTTCGAATTCTCTTCTTCAAGTTTTTCAATTAGAAGTTTGTTTATTTGCATAAATCGAGACCATTATTTAATTCAAGTCATAATAACAAATCTCTATCTTGACTTGAATTTCAACGCATATCGTAGTATCTCTTCATCTCCGCCAAACATATCATTTATCAGCAATACCAATCAAGTCCACGCAATGCGTGAACTTGACCTTTGGAAGAGGCTTGGTTAGCATATCTATGAGATTCTTATGTGTAGAAATCTTTTCCATTGAGATATCACCCCACGCTATAATACTCAAACACAGTGAAACTTCACATCAATATACTTAGTTCCTTCGTGAAAAATCTGATCTTTAGTTAAATAACGATCTCTTCTAAGCAAGAACTAAGCTCCCTAAGCAAGCTTTTTAGCCAAATTCCTTCTTTTTTTTTATCACTTCAATCATTATAACACATTTTGCTTCTGTAATAGATAACGTAACAATTGGTTGCAATGAAGCTTTCCAACTAATTGCACTTTCTCCAAGAGTGAATAAATATCCTGCTAGTGATCTTCTTTAATCAAGATCACCAGCCTAATAAGAGTCTACATAACTAACTAAATAACTATTATTCCAACCAAACTCCAGACAAAATTCTAAAATCCAACGCAAGAATCTCAAAATCCATTTCACCCCATCCCAGTGTGTTTGTCTAGACAAGACATATATCTACTAACCACACCAACAACATGTTAAATATCTAGGCGCGTACAGACCATAGCATACATAAGGCTACCAACTACACTAGAGTAGGGAACTTGGGTCATGTACTTCTTTTCATCATTAGATTTTGGTGATAGAGTAGCTGGCAATCTAAAATGTGCAGCTATTGGCGTTGACACCGATTTAGCATTTTTCATACCGAATCTCTCCAAAACTCTTTAAATATAACTCTTTGAGTTAAATACAACTTCCCACCTTGTCTATCTCTTTCGATTTCCATGCCAATGATCTTCTTTACTAGACCAAGATCCTTCATTTCAAACATTTCACTCATCTGCTTCTTTAACTCATCAATCTCAGACATATTTTTATCTGTGATTAACATATCATCAACATAAAGAAGCAAATAGATAAATGAGTAATCATGAGTTCTTCAAAAATAAACACAACTATCATAGTTGCTCCTCAAATATCCGATGTGAATCATAAAGGAATCGAATCTTTTGTACCACTATCTTGGACAGATGGACACTGTTTCAGACTGTACAAAGATTTATTCAATAGGCAAACGTGATCTTATTTTCCTTTGACAACAAAACCCTCTGGTTGCTGCATATAAATTTCTTCTTCTGGAACCTGATTGTTACCTTGGGCTACTAATAGTGCCTTGTACTTTGCTTTTTTCTATCTCCAAAATTCCTTTATTCTTAAAACGATCTATCTGCACACCACAATCCTTTGGTTGGCTAGCGGTTTCACACGTTTCTAAGAACTGTTCTTGTGAAGAGACTCAAATTCCTCTTGCATCAAAGTCAACCACTTCGAGGAATCTTTTGAAGAAACTACTTCAGAATATGTTTCTGGCTTGCTAATAGTATCTGTTTCTTCTCCAACAGACAAGACATATGTGACATAATCAGTATATCATTATGATGGTCGTATTTCTCTTTTTTGTCTATCTCTAGCAATGCTTCTTTCATCTTGAGAAAATGTTTCTTCAATAGTATCAAGCTCCTCTTCTATCGAAGGTCCAAAGCTAATGGGACTTTCAAACGTCATGGGTGGACTAGGAATTTCAAGCTCCTCTTGCTCCTATGTACTCTCTTATTTATATGTATCAGAAGAAACTATGAACTCCTTTCTCAAGATTAATAGAGTAGACACATCAAGAGTAACATCTCTATTAATAACAAATTTAGGTAACTTAGGATCAAGTCACCATAACCTATATCATTTCACCCCAGAGGCATAGCTAAGAAAAATACACTGTTTAGCGCTAGGCTCTAATTTTCCTTCATTAACATGCATATAGGCAGGACATCCAAATATTCTCAAAGATGGATAGTTGACAGGTTTACCGGAGTATACATCTTCAGGAGTTCTAAACTTGATTGTTGTAGACGATGAGCAATTCACTAGAAAACAAGCAGTGGAAATTGCTTCGGCCCAAAAAACTTTGGGCAAGCCAACATTAAAAAGCATACACAGAGCTCTTTCTAAAAGAGTTCTATTAATGTGCTTCGCTATGCCATTTTGTTGTGGAGTGTTAACTATAGTTCAATTCTTGACAATCCCTTCAACTTTGCAAAACCCATTAAAATCTCCACTGCAAAACTCAGAACCGTTGTTTGTTCTAAGTGTTTTGATTTGCCTTCAGTTTGCTTCTCAATCAAAGCCTTCCACTTATTGAAAGTATAAAGCACATTATTTTTAAGCTTTAGAAAATAAACCCAAACCTTTCTTGAAAAATCATCAATAAAGGTTAATATATATTGAGCTCCTCCTATTGATGGAACTTATGATGGTCCCCAAAGATTAGAGTGAATATAATCCAAAGAACCTTTAGTTATATGGATTCCAGTACCAAAGCTGAGCCACTTTTGCTTTTCGAACACATAGTGTTCACAAAAATCCATATTTCTTGTGCTTTGGTCACAAAGTAGACCTCTTTTACTCAACAAGGTCAAACCTTTCTCACTCATATGCCCGAGCCTCATGTGCCATAATTTTGTAATATTAGTATCTGATATAGAGGATGTTAGGACTGTTGCAGAGCGCTTTGTAACATGTACATACAACCTATTTTTCTAGCATTCATGACAACTAGTGCACTTTTGCTTACTTCCAATACTCTACCTTCAGCCAAAATCTTACACCCATTGGCATCTAAGTTACCCAATGAGATGAGATTTTTCTTGAGAACAATTTTTACATAGAGCATTATTCCCCATTAAAACAAGGTCTCCATCAATGGACTCATATGTTGAAAACCAGTCCCGGTTGGGTCACATATGATAAGAGCAACTCATATCCATAATCTATTCATCGTTCAATTTTGCTTACTTCTCCGTCACAAGAAGCACATTGACGCCACCTCCGTTTTCAGCAATACTAGCCTCATCAGAGTCTTCATTCTTGTCTTGTGGAGCATTTCTCTTCTTCTATAACTTATCACAATTTCTACAAACATGACCTTTTTCTTTCCAGTGCTAATACACAAGACCTTTACTCTTGGATTTAGATCTAGATTTTGGCTTGCTTTTGTCGACTCATCTTTGTTTAGACCCCTTTTTTGCATATAAGCCCTGTGCCTGACTATCACTGACCAGTGATATCATAATCAATCTTTTCTTCACTCATTCGCGGTGAATATAGGCATTGTTTCTTGTACAATTTATTCGCGAGAGTCTTTCTTAGTTAGAGGACTCTATTTTGTCCTAGAGATCTTTCGTTGTCTTTTCAGCGATCACCTCACGTAAAACTTTATTTGTTAAAAACAACTAGATAGCCGAGCGGGCTTTCTCATCTATCTCATCCCATTTATTTTCCGACATGGCCTCTAGCTTTATTCCGGTTAGAGCCTTCTGAACTCCATTCTGTACAAGGATATATGGCACGCATCCTCACTTGCCATAAAGTGAAGTTGATCTTTCAATCAAACTTCTCGTTATCAAATTTTGTCGTTGACATCCTAACTTAATAGGAAATACCAAAACAAATGTGCTGTCAACCAGGGCTCTGATATCAGTTTGTTAGGATATTACCCGAATCAAGTAGTACATTTATTTAAATAGGCTACGATAAATTGAAAATAAAACGAATGAAATTAAAATTACACAATATTTATGTGGTTAAACTAGTAACAAGCCTATGCCCTCTGGAAGAGGAATGATTCTACTATAAGAAATTTTACAGAGAGTTCACAATAATTAAAGAAAATGTTCTCTAATTAAATCCAGCACCACAAGAGAATAACCTCTCAATTCTCTTACAAAGTTTTATCTCTTAGTTAAGTGTTTTCAAACTCTCTAATTTCCAAGCCTCTGAAGACTCAAATCTCTTTTTTCCTCCTATTCTTTTTTTCATCTCTTTTACTCAAATGACTAACAAGAGAACATATATATAGGCTTCAAGAGATGAGCATCATCGAATGCTAATGGATAAACATTATCTGGTACTAAGAGAAAATACTATCTAATACTAAGTGATAAACATTAACTCGTGCTAAGAGATAAGAATTATCCAATCCAAGAAGAATTCAACTTGAACTCATAGTCTTACGAAACAAAGTTTGAATTCTCTTCTTCGAACTTCTTCAATTTGAAGTTTGCTTATTTCTATGAATCGAGGCCAGCATAAAATTCAATTCACAATAACATAAACATATGCAAATGAACTCTTCATTTAAGGACTAATAACATGTCAACCCCTCAAAAGTTTTCATTTCTCTAAATTACTCCTTGTAAATGAAAGAAAAAAGTACTTTGTACATTGCCTCCACACCTATTTTTATAGGGCAAAATTGTTAATGTCGTTTGCCCCTTATGAACGATATATCAGCTTAAAATAGTTTTTGTACATTTTCTTCTTTTTTTTTTGTTGGTTTTGGGGGTTGAGGGAAGAGGGGTGGTGGGTTGATAAAATACTAATTTTTATACAAAATAAATATTTTATCCCTACAAAATAGATGTGGAGGGTAATGTGCCACCATTTAATCAATTTCAATGGGTAAGGTGTTTTTTTCTCATTTTGGGAAGTAACTTGTAAAAAAAGAATTTTTTAAGGCGGTGACGTGTTTTGAGTCCTTAATTTAATTATTTCCATAACCTATAGGGAATAATTTAATTGTTATTCTTTTTGTTAAAAATATTTTGGGCAAATAACAAAAGTCATCCCTTATAGCAAATTACCAATTCTCTCTACATACAGGGGGTCAATGTTATATTTAATGGAATGACAAAAATGTTTGATTTGTCTTTTTAAAAAATAATTTTAAAATATCAACAGTTGAATAAGATGAGAATACTCCTTATATAGGCTAGCTTTTATAATTTCATTATACTTTAGGGGTAAAAATTATAATCGACGTATAAAATGTCAAGAATTCACAAAAAATTAAAATTTTACAAACTCTTTTTCGAATTTTTTGTATTTCATTTAGTTTTTGTTTCTTTCTTAAATACTCTCATTTTCTTCCTTCGTCAATCCCAACCCATTATGCCAACTCCCCACCTCCTTAGTCTTACCTCCTCCCCCGTCGACACCAACCACCACCACCATCTCTCACTCGACCACGAGCCACCTTCTCCCTTTATGTTTTCGCCAGTTTTTCCTGATCTTGATCTTTCTTTCAGCACAACCATGTGTCCTCATGTGAACAATTTTAGTCATAAGTGCTCGTGCAAATTTAGATACAAATATAAGGTACGTAAACTGTAGACATTCTCCAATTTACAAAACCGATTGCACTACACCCATTAGTACATAGGGGCAAGCTTCATGTCGGAGAGAGGTAACTTTAGGTAGGTGCACCTCAATGATTTTGGAGAAGCGCCTCGTAAATATTGAGGGACCTAACCTGCAAAAAACCTTCGGGCCTTCACCGAGTTAAGTCAAATGTGTTTGATGAAGAAAAATAAGCAAATATGTAAATAAACACCCAAAGACAATAAACAATCTGTAAGTAGGATTATGGTGTGAATTGAGTGCATTGAGAGAGTTCTTGTGTGTAGGTGAGAGAAAATGTGTTTGTACATTAGTTAGGATAACGTGTAGAACGGATTAGGTAGCTCTTGCCGGATGAGGCAAGGTTATTTATGGAAACTACGCAAAAAATTTCCTAAATTCAAGTGGGGGTGTTCCTACTGGGTCGGAGGAACGATTGACGGATTTTCGGGAATGGGATAGATTATTCTCCCCAAAATTCAATTTAGTTGTTGGAGCACATGGTTCAAATGTTTTGAAGGTTAGTTAGACGTAATAATGGTGTACCCTTAGATTCAGGGAGTTGGTTGTAAGAGATAAGGCCATAAGTTCCCATTTTCATCGAGATGAGATCTTATGTGCTTATTTGGGGTAGATGACTGCAGGAGACATGTGAAAGTACACATCAACATCCTATGAGATGGTAAATGGCTGGTACTCCTTCCTAGGGAGGAATACCTTAGAGGGGTGTCGAAGCAGGCGTTCTCGAGTGAACTATGAAGAGATGGTCAATCTATAGGTCTCCCAGAGGTGGGCTTATGGAAGAGGCTTCATATTGGGGTTGCTATGCATGGGTCATATGGACCTAACGATGAGTTTCTTGCATAATGAACGTGGGCTCCTTTTTTAATGGTCTTCTTTTGTTATTGTGCCTCACTTATTGGGCAATGATCTCCTAGTCCAATCCAATAATAATAGATTTGATAGAATCAATATATATATATATATATATATATATAAACTATAAACTAATACTGTCTTTCGTATCCTAATTCAAATTAGTATATATATATATATATAACTAGTATCGTCTTCCATATCCTAATTCAAATTAAAACAATAAATACCTTATATCTTTAACAAAACAAATAGGCACATGCAAATTCATACATATGCCATAACAATTATGTGTCAAGGTAAAATATAATTAATTTTTTCTAATATCTCACGTTCATAAATACACAGAGAAATATAGTCATATAACTAGTTATTGTAAGATAAGTTGGATCAACTTAAATGTTGATATAATGGGAAATGAGTGACACACGATAAAACTTTTTGGTATATAATTTCATGGGATAAAAATATTTTCCTATCCGAAGTATAGCATTTTCTAGATTTAACCACCTAATTTTTTTTTCTTGGTTGTCGATCACAGTTTAAAGTATATGTATTTTTTAAGTTTATCACACATTCTATGAATTCCAGTCACCTAAACTTTTTTTGGTTGATAATCACCACCTAAAGTATTTGAATTTTGTAATTTACCACATAATGTAAACGGATTTTGCAGTTTACTACCTAAAATATATGGGTTTTGCAGTTTACCACATATTTAAAAATTTTGATTAAAAAAATCACTGGATTTTATCATATGGCATGCACATGATGTTACTAAAGAAAATTAGTTAAATTTACAGTTTGTAATTTGGGAGAAAGAGATAATTCTCTTTTCTTTGTTTTTAATAAAGGTTCACTTTAAAGACAAATAAAATTTTTAATTTTTAAATTTTTTTTTTCAGATATTTTTCACTTTAAGAAAAAAATGGGATTAATCATTACCCAAAGTCAAACCTTGCTGCTAACAATTCTAACTTCTTTTTGAGAGTGTATTGATTCAAAATGATTGATTTGGCCTTGGTAAGGTCATGTGTGTGTTATGTGATAAAAATGCAGCGATTTTTCTAATTGAACTTTGCAAATCACTGGTAGATTGCAAAACCCATATACTTTAGGTAGTAAACTGGAAAATCCATATACTTTAGATAATAACCGACAACAAAAATATTTACGTAATGAAATTCATAGATTATGTGGTAAATTTCAAAACCCTTACATGTTAGGTGGTGACCGACAACAAAAAAGAGTTTGGATAGTTAAATTTAACAAAAATCATACTTCAAGTCACAAAATTTTATTCCTAAGTTTACTTAGTTTGATTCCATAAGGATTAAGTCGTGAAGTCTAACAATTTGAAAATGCATTTATTTTGAAAAGAAATATTACGAGCCCACATGCAATAATACTTTTTGGTATGTGTATATTCCTAAAATACTTTTTAGCAACTCTTCGCTCTTGATCATTCTATATGTATGTGTATATATATACATTCTCTTCAACAACGTATTTTTTTTCTTTTCTATTATCACCTCTTTCCCTTTTTCTCTCCTAAATCTCTTCTTTCAATGATATTGTTCTACTTTATATTTTTATTTATCTTTTTATCAAGCAATAATTTTATTTAAAATTAATTTTTTTAACCTTTCATAAATTTAATAAATATATTATAAATAAATTAAAATATAAGATAAGAAATAATAGCTGAGAAAGATGTGTATTTATAGAATCTATCCTCTAGTAAGAACTGGATTTAAAAAATATATGGATTGAAGCTATTCTTTTTTTTTTATTATTATTATTATCAATTTTCGCTAAAGTAATTCAAAAGAAATATATTTTTTATTTGCGTGCATAAAACGCCAACACACTTAACTACTTCTCTTGCTTGAGTCACTACAAGAAAAATGATGTTTTCCGATGGAATAATCTACGGTCCCAATACCAAGAGGGTAGTGTTGTCACTTGAGAGGATGAGATTGAGCAGTTTAGGGAAGCTGTTAGGCAAAGAAACAAGATGGGTACCACGTACGGCTTAACTTACACCACGTCGTGGATATATTCTAGGCCCTCTTCCTCCACTCAAAACTCAATAGACTTCCAAGTGCAAAACCAACTTGACAATCTCAACAAAAAAGGTGGAAGATTCACACACAAAGATGGAAATCATCGTACAACAGGTCTTAGTATCCTAACAACAGATCTTGGCAGCCACCCAAAACCAAATCTTGGAAACCACCCAACAGCAATTGGTATCCCAGCAGGCAGCAGCAGAACATAACCATGATGTTTCAACAAATGATGATGATGCAAGGCAAGTCTCAGTTGTTGCAGATGCCGCCTACACGCACACAATGTGGTAGTGATGATGATAGCAATGAGGATGCATGACCTTCAGGGAAAAAAATTATCTTAGGATTCATGTTAAAGACTTGGTAAGTATTATACAGTTATCGTGGTATTCATCTATGGATTTCTATTGAAATTAGGATTGAGGTTAAAAAGCATTTGAGAATCATATTATCTTTGGATATTTTATATTGGCAAAAGCGTATGGATTTATATTGAATGTTGAAGTTATCAATTGAATAAGTTGTATGGATCCTTTTGAATGTGAAGTTATGTTTTGAACAAGTTTTATTGTTCGTTTTTAAATGTGAATCTGTGCATTGAATAGGTTGCAGGTAAACAAATTTTAGAATTTTTTTTCTTATTTGGGATTAGGTGCAACGAAAAAATAACGATGTAAAATATGTCAGTAATTTAAAACCGTGGCTAGAAAATATTAAATTTTTTTTTGTAAAAAAATGTATATATTAGCCACGGTTTTATCCGTGGCTAAATTTTTTTTAAAAAAAATCCCTTATGGGCCACGGATAAAATCGTGGCAAGGAAATATTTAAAATATTTTTTTTAAAAAATGTATATTTTAGCCGCGGTTTTATCCATGGCAAAATTTGAAAAAAAAAATTCCCTTCTTGGCCACGGATAAAACCGTGGCTAGGAAATATTTAATTTTTTTTTTGAAATGTATATATTAGCAACGGTTTTATCTGTGGCTAAATTTGAAAAAAAAAAATTTATTCCATATGGGCCATTGATAAAACCGTGGCTAGGTTTATATTTAATTTTTTTTAAAAAACAATGCACATATTAGCCATGGATTTTTCCGTGGCTAGGTCAAAATTTTGTTTTTTTTTTTAAATTTTAAATGGTTCACTTATATCGCTCGATCCGACATTTTGGGGCTTAAAAAGGTTTGAGCCATTTGAAAATCATATTATTTTCATCATGATTATTATATTTTTCCATCTTATGAGTTAAATATTACAGTTTGTTTTTAATGAAAATACATTTTTTCCTTTCAGTGATATATTGAATGACTTTGTAGTTCGGTAACAATGTATGGTAAGGCCAATTAGCTTGTCACAAATTTTCAAAAAATAGACTTTATTTGGTATTTCAAGCAAATTGATTAGTTTTCAATATGTATTACTTCAATCGTACGGTTCCGACCTAATTAACGAAAACGCCCAACTCGAAAAAAGTCAACATTAAATTTTTACCCTTGGCCACAAAAAATCCGTGGCTAGAAAATAATGTTTTTTTTAAAAAGGCCCTTAGCCATGTTTTATCTGCGGCTAAGTATTAAAAAAATAAATAAATAAATCGAATGGCTTAGCTGCGAATTTTTCCATGGCTAAGTCAAAATTTTGTTATTTTTTTTAATATTAAATAGCTCACTTATATCGCTTGATCCGACATTTCAGGGTTTAAAAGGTTTGAGCCATTAATTTCAAAATCATATTATTTTCATTATGATTATTATATTTTCTCATCTTATGAGTTAAATATTACAATTTGTTTATTGAAAATACATTTTTCCTTTTAGTGATATATATGAATGACTTCGTAATTCGGTAACAATCTATGCTAAGGTCAATTAAGTTGTCACAAATTATCAAAAAATGGACTTTATTGGGTATTTCAAGCAAATTGATTAGTTTTCAAGATGTATTACTCCAATCGTACAGTTCCGTCTAACTTAATTAACGAAAAAACCCGATTCGAAAAAAGTCAACTTAAAATTTTGACTCTTGGCCACGGAAAAATCCGTGGCTAGAAAATAATTTATTTATTGTTTTTAAACAAAGGGGCCCTTAGACATGGTTTTATCCGTGGAAAATATAATTTTTTTTCAATTTGGATGGCTTAGCCATGGATTTTTCCGTGGCTAAGTCATTTTTTTTTTAATTTTAAATGGTTCACTTATATCGTTCGATCCAATTTTAAATGGCTCACTTATATCGTTCGATCCGACATTTCGGCCTTAAAAGGGTTTAAGCCATTTCAAAATCATATCATTTTCATCATGGTTATTATATTTTCTCATCTCATGAGTTAAATATTACAATTTGTTTAAAGAAAATATGTTTTTCCCTTTCAGTGATATATATGAATGACTTCGTAGTTCGTTAACAATTTATGCTAAGGTCAATTAACTTGTCACAAATTATCAAAAAATGGACTTTATTTGGTATTTCAAGCTAATTGATTAGTTTTCAGGATGCATTACTCCATTGTACGGTTCCGTCTAATCTAATTAACGAAAATGCCCGATTCGGAAAAAGTCAATGTAAAATTTTGACTCTTGGCTATGGAAAAATCCGTGGCTAGAAAATAAATTTTTTTTAAAAAAAAGGGCCCTTAGCCAAGGTTTTATTCGTGGCAAAGTCAAATTTTTTTTTTTATAAATTTTAAATGGCTCACTTATATCGCTCGATCCAACATTTTGGGGCTTAAAAAGGTTTGAGCTATTTCAAAATTATATTATTTTCATTATGATTATTATATTTTCCCATCTTATGAGTTAAATATTACAGTTTGCTTTTAATGAAAATACGTTTTTTTCTTTCAGTGATATATATGAATGACTTCGTAGTTCGGTAACAATGTATGGTAAGGTCAATTAACTTGTCACAAATTTTCAAAAAATGGACTTTGTTTGGTATTTCAGGCAAATTGATTAGTTTTCAAGATGTATTACTCCAATCATGTGGTTCCGTCTAACCTAATTAATAAAAAACCCCCTTTTCGAAAAAAGTCAACGTACAATTTTGACTCTTGGCCACGGAAAAATCCGTGGCTAGAAAATATTTTTTTTTTCTGAAAAAGGACCCTTAGCCATGGCTCTATCCGTGGCTATGTATAAAAAAAAAGTAAAAAATCGAATGGCTTAGCCACGGATTTTTCCATGGCTAAGTCAAATTTTTTTAAAAATGCCTTGCTTAGCCACGAAAATATCCATGGCTAAGTGCTTATATATAAGTAATACTTAGCCATTCTCATATCTTGTTTTTTCTTTTTCCCCCCAAAGGTACCCTAGTCCCCAACACCCCCCCGGCGCCGTTGCCCGCCGCTAACCCTCCTCCCTCCCCCCCCCCCCCCCCCATATCGCCCACCGCCTCTCCCCCTTGCCCTCGCCCGGCGCGGGACTGTGCTCCTCCTCCCCCCCGTCCCCCCAGCCCCGCCCTGCAGCAGGCCCCCACCCCCCACCCCTTCCAAAGACACACACACACACACACATTATTGTTATTTTTAGCTTTTTATTTTTATTTTATTCGTTGAGATAAAATTTTAATTTTGTTTGTTGTTTTGGTGATTTGGCAATATTTGTAGGTTGATATTATATACATAATTTGTGGAGGTAAAGTTTGAACAAGGTATCAATTGTTATGATATTTGTTGAGGTGAATTTTATTTCGAACAAGTTTAGATTATAAATTGTTATATATGAACTAGTTTGTTTGGATTAGGCATTGTTATGAACGTGTTTGGATTATGGATTATTGTGAACAAATTTGTTTAGATTATGAATCGTTATGCCCAAGTTTGTTTGGATTATGGATTGTTATGAACAAGTTTGTTTGGATTAGGGATTGTTATGAACAATTTATGTTGGGGTGAATTTAATTGTTGAGGTGGGGTTAAAATTGGGTGAAATATGTATGATAGGAAGCATGTCAAATAATGTTTCAAAATAATTTGCTTTGTTTTAAGTCTTTATGGATTGTGCCATTAATGAAGCACGTTGAACAAATATTAATGACAAACTTGTTCTATCTAGATATGAAGTCTAGCAGTGATGTTAACTTACCTTCGTTTTATATTTACAGAATATGGATATATGGGAAATTTGAGGTTGGATGTATAATAGGTTAACTGTTGATCGAAAAAGTTACACCAAATAATTTAGGAATGGTCTTAATCGGCTTATTTAGTTCGCAACTACACAACCACAATATATAGCTGATAAAGGCCTTATTAGGTGTCCGTGTTCAAAGAGTACTAATAGGAAACATAAGGATACTAGTAATGTGCATTGCGATTCGATAAAATTTGGGTTCAACCTAAGTATTGGTATTGGACTTCACATGGCGAGTTAGCTCTAGAAACTTAAAACGTTGAGCTCGGTGGTGCTAGTTCTTCAAATCAGGCTAGTTTTTCACATGGACTCAATAATTACAAGAATTTGGTATATGATGCTATAAGTGTAAATACATTTCACCATGGTATGCATTATTGTCCCGATTCGAATGTCGAAGTGAGTCATGATACCGAGATTGAGCTAAACAATGAACAATATCCTAATATGCAAGCTCAACAGTTTTATGACATATTAGAGGCTGTGCATCGACAATTGTGGCTAGGTTGTGATACTCAGACGGAGTTATCAATGACTCTTCAAATGATGTCATTAAAATCCAACTACAATTTATCTCAGGGTTGTTTTGATCGAATGGCAGAACTTGTGAAGTCGTCAAATCCGTCGGATAATCATGCTACTAACAACTATTATGAAGCAAAAAAAATAGTTAAGAGGTTAGGTTTAACATCGGTGAAGATTGATTGTTGCATCGAGGGGTGTATGTTGTATTATAGTGAAGATTCATGTTTAGAAGAATGTAAGTTTTATAGGCATCCAAGATTTAAACCATCTAAGAGAGGTAATAGAACTCGTGTTCCTTACAGAAGGATGCACTACATGCCTCTTATTCTAAGATTGAAAAGGTTGTATGCTTCTTCAAAATTCAGCTGATCAAATGAGGTGGTATCATGAGCACAAAAGAGAGCTTGGTGTTATTTGTCATCCATCTGATGGTCTAGCATGAAAACTTTTCAATGAAAAGCATTGTAAATTTGGTGCTGAGCCACGAAACATTAGGCTTGGATTATGTGCTGACGGATTTAATTCATTTAATCATACTTCGTCGAAGTAATACTCGTGTTGGCTCGTGATTGTTACTCCATACAATTTGTCACCAGAATTGTGTATAACTACACCGTATATTTTTTTTGACATGCTTGATTCCGGGGCCACGTAACCTAAAAGAAATGATTGATGTGTACTTGCGGCCTCTAATTGACGAGTTGAAAATTCTGTGGTTAGAAGGAGTTGAAACATATGACATTTCCAAAAGGCAGATTTTCATTTACGGGCCGCCTTAATGTGGACAATCAATGACTTTTCCGCGTATGGGATGTTGTGAGGATGGATGACATCGGGCCGATTGGCTTGTCCTATATGTATGTGACAAACAAAGGCATTCAGATTGAAAAATGGTGGGAAGATTTCTTGATTCGATTGTCATCGTCAGTTTTTGCCTGAGAATCACCCATTTAGACAAAACAAAGATGCATTTTTCAAAGGACGCCGTGAACAATCAAACCCTCTGTCAGTAATGACAGGCGATCAGACGTGGGAAGAAGTGCGTGGAATTCTGAAAGTTACCGATATGTTAGTCAAGCATCCAAAATTGCAAGGATATGACGTACATAATTGGACCAAACAAAGCATTTTCTGAGAGTTGCCGTATTGGAAAGACAATATGGTCCGCCAAAATTTGAATGTAATGCACATCGAAAAAAATATTTCGACAACATACGCAACACTGTTATGGATATTAAAAACAAGACAAAGGATAATGAGAAGGCAAGATTGGATTTAGTTAAGTATTATAGGCGGCCTGAGTTGCATTTACCAATGGTAAGGTGCTAAAACCAAATGCTAGTTGCACTTTGACCACCGAACAAAAACACGATATATGTATATTTGTTCAAGCTTTGAAGATGCCTTATGGTTATGCATAGAACTTGGGAGCTTATGTTGATCAATCGAGACTCAGGTTGTACGATATGAAGAGTCATGATTGTCATGTGTTCATGCAACATTTACTCCTAATAGCATTTAGCGCACTCCCACAAAATGTTTGGAAGCCTCTAACTGAAATAAGTCAGTTCTTTAGAGATTTGTGTTGCATAGAGCTTCGCGAGGAAAGTTTGTCGCAATTGGATAGGAATATCCCTTCGATTTTGTGCAAATTGGAATGCATTTTTTCTCTAGCATTTTTTGATTCCATGGAATACTTGCCGATACACTTACCTTTTGAAGCGCCGATGTGTGGACCTGTTCAATATAGGTGGATGTATCCATTTGAGAGGTAAATATTTTTTTAAAGATTTGCCAACCTCTATTTTTCTTTTTTGAGATCCCAAATGAATTAGTAACTCTGTCGTACAAAATACGATTATAGGTTCCTACATGACTTGAAAGGTATGGTGAAGAATCGAGTAAGGGTCGAAGGCTCAATATGTGAGGCGTACTTAAATCAAGAATCATCATACTTCACATCGTATTATTTTGAAAGCCACATTTAGTCAAAGAGTACAAGAGTTAGGCGTAATGAGAATGATGGAAGTGCTGAAGAGATACCCTACACATTGTCTGTCTGCAATCAAGCTGATAAGCCCGGTGGTAAATGCGACGAGCGATTTTTGAGTGATGAAAAGTTGAGAAAGTCTGCATTACACGTTCTTATTAATTGCGACGAGATCGTACTTATCATCGAGTAAGTATTTAAAGACTAATATTAATTTGTTAATAAATTTATTAAATTCTAACTCCTAAAATGTCTATTTCAATATATAGAATGTACAGGTTGTCAGTTCGGTACCATTGGCCAAATTTAACTGACCAAGAGTTGATGAGTCGGTCGAGGCGAATTGTGTAGAATGGTTTGAACAATATGTAAATACTTTATTAATTAAAATAAAAAATGTATATATAAACATTTTTTTTATAAATATTATGACAGTAAAATTATTTATGTAGGTTCATGATCCCAAAAATAATATCGCTAATCAAAATTTACATGATTTGGCATGGGGACTAAATCGTAAGGTTAAGACATGGCAAAGATACATTGTGAATGGGTATGCCTTTAATGTAGATGAGAACACACAATGTATGAACACTTATAATGATGGTGTTTGTGTTTGGGGCGATAGGTCCACAGATTTCTATAGCATACTTAAAGAAGTGATTCAGTTAGAATTCCCCAGTGTACCTGAACAAAAGGTTGTCTTGTTCAAATGTCATTGGTTTGACTCCGTTTATAAGAGGGGTATGAAGATACACTCGTAATATGGCATTGTAGAGATCAAATTTAATGAGAGATACCCAAATGATGATCCGTTCATTATTGCACAACATGTAACTCAATTATATTATGTATCGTATCTGGGCACAAGGAGGGATAAATTGAATTGGTGTTTTGTAATTAAAACTAGACCACAAAGTAGAGTAGCCAATCAATAAATTGTTATTGATGATTTGTTGCAAGAATCTTCACCTGTTGCGAATTCTGTCATTGATAATGAACCTACGGGTCTTTGGGTAGATGTTGATGGTCGACTAGAATAGGTGATTTTTGACAATAATGCATTTCATAATGAACTTGAAGATGATGAAATACGAGATGAAGAAAACGAGTATGATGATGACGAGGAGGATGAATTTGATGATGTACTTGATGACGACGATGACGAAGGAGATGATGTGATTGAATATGACGATGATGATGAAGATGAAGTTGATGAGAATAAAGGTGATGAATAGGATTCTTATTTTAATTGTTGATATAGTTGATGTTTGCGACTTATTGTCATGAATTCTTGTGAATTGTTATTATGTAGTTGATTGTTGTGAATTGTTATTTTGAATTTATTCATAATTGATGTGTGATCAATTGTTGTGCAGTTTGTTAATATTTTATTAATTTTCTCGATTATTTGTTGAGAATTCTGAAACAGATGGCCGGGAGATCGAAAAAAAGGCAAAGAGAAAGTATCGGACTCAGGGTCTAATAAGCATATGCCTCCACCGACTAAACATCAATTTAGGTAGCTCGAGATCAAATTCTCCATCCCTTGCCTTGGGGTCCACCCCATTGACGCCGATGAATGAAGGCCGATCCACCGATATGTCTCAAAACAGTGATACCGGTGGACATCAGATTCTAATAATGCCACGAGGAAAAGAGTAAGTGAATTAATTTATATAGCTTTGCTATTTTATCAATAAATAGATATCTATTCTATATATTTTATGTGTATTGTAATGTATAATTTGTCTTTCCACTTGTACAATAGGTTTGACTTTGAGGAGAAATGTATTGAAGAGAATGGTTTCAAGCAACCACGGCCTACTTGGAAAAAGGTCCCGATAGAAACTCGTGAGATGTGGTTTGTCCAATTTAAGGTATGTGTATTTACTTAGTTTAATTGAAATTTGATTATTACTACAACTTGTTCATATATGTTTTTTTTTCTTGATTTTTTTTAGAAAAAATTCTTTTGGCGGTCTCATCATTCGAGCCGAATTTGGAAGAATTTCGAGCATAAAGGTTCAGAGATCTTGAAAAATAGACTGGCTAATAAAGCTCGTAAGGATGACCGCTGGTCTAATTGGATAGGTGAGGAATCTCAAGATGTTTTACGGGTCATATGGGGCACCTCAGAGTTCCAGAGGATAAGCCAATAGAATAAGCAAACCGAGCATCCAGATCTCATCTAAGGTGGCAGGATCATTTGGTAAGTAATTACTTTTTCCTTGTATTTTATTTAATTAATTGAAGTAGTATTGATTTTTTTGGTTTTATCTCATTATTGTCCTTAATTCTATATTTTAAAAAGTTTTTACTTCATTTTTATTGCATACGGAAAAAATTGGACAACGGACTTCTATTGACGAAACATTTGAGAGACTCCATTATTCGAGAGATGAGGATGAAACCTAGTATTATGTCGATGAGCGAGCAACAATTGCTTTGGTAGTTTTCTATATTTATTTATCTTCACATATTATTGCTAAAAATGCTTTTATACAATTATGTATGTTTTTTTTTTTTTTTTGGCAGGAGAGCTTCAGAGCTGATTATGACAAGCTTGTTCACGAGCCGCCGAGAATGCACAGGGAGGACCTATCCAGCAAACCGACAAGTTGGAGGTAACATTGAAAAGAGTATTTGTTAGATATATATACTTATTAAAAAATATATATATATACTTTATAAAAAATATGTACAAGACAAAGCTCTAATTGTTTTCTTTTTACGTTTTAGATTTTGAAGCAGACAGTCGGTGGTCCAAAGAAGGGTCGGTGATATGGGGTTGCCGATGGACCCTCTACCGTGACTGTTGAGTCTTCCAACTCATGGACTGACTTGAATACTTGGGTTGACCCCAAGACGGAGGAGCTCACACAAAAGATAAGCGGTTTAGAAAAGAAGCACCATCAGAAGACGACCGAGATGGAAGAAAAGCATAGTCAAGAGATCTCTGACCTTCAGAAGATCGTTTCCCTAATGGCTGCCAACCTCAAAAGACTTACGCATCGATTAGCTCTGCAGTGTAAAAAGGGCTCTACTTCGTCTGCTCCTGTTGCTCGAGATGAAAATGAAGGCGATGATGACGATGATAATGATGAGGAGGAGGATGGAGATGATAATGTTCCTACATTTGACTTTTAAATACATTTATATAAGTATTGTTGGATGAATTGTTGTATTAAACTAGTAGAATAATATTAATTATTAATTATATATATGATAGAATATGCCATATGGATTATTAGTATTACATTGATATATAATTTGTTGGTATTTTAATTTTTGAAAAAAAGAATTGTAGGTTTTGGGTGTATTAAAATCAAATTAATTATGAAAAAATCTGTCGGATTAGTGACGGATTTTTCCGTCGCTAATTTTATTTTTAAAAAAAATTATTTTTAGCCACGGATAAAAAAAAATTGTTTTTGGCCATGAATAAATCTGTGGCTACATTTATTTATTTATTTAAAATATTTATTTTTGGCCACAGATTTATCCGTTGCTATATTTATTATTTTTAAAAAATATATATTTTTGACCACGAATAAATCCGTGGCTATATTTATCAATTTTTTAAAAATTATTTATTTTTGGCCACGAATTTATCCGTGGCTATATATTTGTTAATTTTTTTTAAAAAATTATTTCTGGCCACGGATAAATCCGTGGCTATATTTAATTTTTTTTTAGAAATATTTATTTTTGGCCACGGATTAATCCGAGGCTAGGTTTTTTTTTTTAAATATTTATTTTTGGCCACGGATAAATCCGTGGCTAACTTAAAATATTGTTTAATAATTAAAAAAGGTTGGCCACGGTTAAATCCATAGCCAAAGTGGAAAAAATCCGTGGCCAAAGTCCGTCACTTTTAGCAACGCCAAAATTGGCCACGGAAAAATTCCGTGGCCAAATCCTTGTTTTCTAATAGTGTATTAAAAAACATAATTCCGACGAACTTGGCGTCAGTATTCCGTCGAACAAGTTTCAAAATCCATCAACACTACAAAGAGCATTCCGAAGACGTACCTACATGTAAGTCGTCGGAGACATTTTTCGACGGTGATTTTTCCGACGAAATGGTATGGTCGCCACTTCGTCGCCATTCTATCGGAAATGATAGTTTCGACAGTTTACCGACAATTTCTTGACGAAATGTTACATCGGCAAACAACATTTTTCTTGTAGTGAGTCTAGCAGTTTCAGTTTGATCTAATTAGTGCAATTCGATTTTTTTTTCTTTTTTGATTAATTTAAGCATAAGGTCCCTTATATTTTAGTCCCTAGTTTGTAATGTGCACAATACAACTAAAGAAGGTGAGAAAAATTAGCTATTATTTTCCATTATTCCCTGGGGATTCTGCTCTATTATGTACATTTGCTTTGTTTTATAAGTATGTTTATTTGTTTGAATTGTGAATCTCTTTAGAGGTCATGTTATTTCAAAATGCTTGACTAATTTATGTATTAAAAATTGCATTGTAAAACGTTACACCAATAATATCTTCTCGTGAAGTGTGTAAAGCCACTCCATCATGCATTGTGAAGTGTGAAAGCCACTCCCGCTATGCTAATTTTTATATTGCAAGTTGATTGGAAGAACTAAATTCTTACACTTATTCATGTGCACTCTGAATTGCCAGCTTGTAATACTGCCACAAGTTGCCTATTATTAGTTTTCTATTTTAAGGCCATTGAAACATTATACTGCAATAGATATTGTGTGTTTCTCACTGTGTGTTGAAGGAGATCCGGATATGGTTTATTGTGCTGCTCTTGTTTCACTTGTGCAATTAATCGAGGAGATAAGCAATCCTGACCTTCGATGTCCTGACTTTCTTCTTGACAAACGACAAATTGCATCGGTCCACGAAAAGTTCAGCTACTTGCTAACATTATTGGAAAATTATTCACCCAAAGATACAGAGGCCGCAGATTGTTTGGAAGGACGAATCAGAGACACAGCATATCAAGCACAAGATATCATTGAATCAAACATTTCAAATCAGACCATGACTCATGGAGTCAAGAGGCTTTTTCGGCATGCATTTGATTTCCGCTTTCCAAAAGTCGGTGCCTCAACAACTTCAAGACTTAGAGAAGGTGAAGGAAGAAGTTGATTCGATTGTGGAAGAGCTATGGAGGATCAAGAAAAGCCATAGAGTTCATGAAGATTTGCAACTCAAATCTAATTCTGGAGATAGTATTAGACCATCAAAGCAAGCAACGAGCAGTTGAAATAGCATCGTGGGATTTGATGAACGCCTTACAACAATAAAAGCGCAGCTTTGTGGAGAATCATCCAATCTTGAGGTTGTTCCGATTGTTGGGATGGGGGGCGTCAGTGAGACAACTTTGACTAGAACTATTTTTGATGACAAGCTTATCATGTATCGCTTTTATTGCCATGCTTGGGTCACCATATCAAGATTATCATTTGAGAAAAATCTTCTAGATATTGGAAATTCAATGAATATAATGGATGAGAAATTGTCTAAAGGAGATGAGGTATTAGCAGAATACATATACAAACATTTGAAAGGATGAGAAATCTCATCATAATGGGATAATGTATGGAATACAAAAGCTTGGAATGATATAAAAAGAATATGTCCAGATGACCGTAATGGAAGTCATGTACTATTAACAACTAGATTATTAGATGCGGCTGTATATATTGACAGATTAAAGTTTCTCTATAAGATGCAATTCCTAAATGAGGCTCAAATTTGGAACCTACTTAGAGAGAAGGAGTTTGCGCAAGAACATTGCCCACAAGAATTGGAGGTTATTGGAAAGTCGATAGCTAATAATTGTCAAGGACTTCCTCTTGCAATTGTTGTGATTGCCGGACTCCTCTCCAAAGTCAATAAGACATGAGATGATTGGGAAGAGATTGCACAAAATGTAATTAAGTTTAGTTGTTACTGAAAATGATGAACACTTCTGAAATATACTGCTTTTTAGTTATAACAACTTGCCACATCATTTAAAACCATGTTTTCTGTACTTGAGAGGCTTTCCAGAGGGTTATGAAATTCCAGTCTCCGAACTTATCAATCTATGGGCCGCTGAGGGATTTCTAAAACCAATGGAATCTAAAAGCTTAGAGTAAGTGGCTGAAGAGTGTTTGGAGGAACTTGTTAGCAGGTGTCTTGTTTTAATAACAAAGAAGAGGTCCAATGACAAGTTCAAGTGCTGTAGCATTCATGATCTTTTGAGAGACTTATGCAAAGAGCGCATTATGAGAATTTTCTGCATGTTTTGGATGAAAATAATTACTTCTACCATAAAGCCATAAGGAATGCACGACGTCTCAATATTCATTTCGCTTTGTTGAGTTCTATAGAGGCTAAGGAACCTAAACATGTTCGTTCAATTTTCTGTTTATGAAGTTCTAAGATGTTATTTCCATTTGGATTGGGCTTTAAACTATTAAGGGTATTGGAAATAACATTTTCATCATTTACTGTTGAAATTTTGGAATTGTTTCATTTAAGGTACCTTGCTCTTTACGGACATGAAATCCCCATGCTTCCTCTGCCGGTAGCCAAACTTGAGAATCTTCAAACGTTGAGAATTGGATATAAGAGAGATTTTTGCCAATTACCGTCCGAACTTTGGAAGATGCTGCGTTTAAGACATGCCATGATTGGCCAAATGAGATTGTGGCCTATTCCTTTCGATGGTGAAGCTACAACCCTACAGAACCTACAAACGCTTTCAGAGGTAGTAAATTTGAAGTTGGCCAATTGAAAATTTGAAAGGATACCGAACTTGTGGGAGAAGAGTGGGAACCCATATAAGGGGAGTTCCCTCAGCTGAGATTCCTGTTAATGGACGGTTTATATAAGCTCGAGTACTGGCCGGCGAGCAGAAAGTACCCATTTCCCTAGACTTGAACACCTTGGAAAGTCAGACATTGTTGGGACTTGCAGGAGATCGCCCTTGGAATTGGAGAAATTCCAACTCTTGAATTGATTGAAGTGCATTAAGGAAAATTTGTACTTGCGGATTCAGCACTCGAAATTCTAGAAGAGCAATGGAGTTTGGGAAACGACGTCCTTCAAGTTCGTGTCTATCCCCGAGATTTAATTTTCTGGCAACTGCAATATGATCCTGCATTTCAAAATTTGATAGGTTCTAATTACCTGGATGCTTTTCTTAATTTGTTAGCAATACCAACAGATTTAAACAAATGCGGGCCATAAAAAAGCCTTTCATTTTCATTGCAAAGGATGAAATCTCTCTATCCATCTTCTTTTTTGGCTCTATGAATCTAAACCATATTTGGTTAGGCAATACAAATTAGTGTGAGGTTGTTCATAGTTCTAATACTCAGAATATGAATGGTAATGTATTTTAACCCATAATCTCATTTGCATTAACCTCTGTGCATATCTACTGAATAGGTGTAAATATGAGCGAAAGGTCCAAGATGATTGGGAAAAGGTGGGCTGAAATCATGCTAAAGAAGAGAAGATTTGTGCAGACATCTGTATACGTAAAGGAAAGGGTTTTTTTTTTTTTTTCAATGTGCTTTAGATACTCCAAATATGTCTTCAAATTATTAGCCACTTGATTTTCAACCCACTAATCGACTAATCCGAATTGGAGTAGTACAGATGTTCAAATATGGGGACGACCTTCTCAACCCGATTACTCCATTTGCAATTGTAAGATTCGAATTCTAAATATTATTTAAGAAATTTAATGTTTCATCCCATTAGACTAACTGATAATTGATACTTTTTTGTCTTAATAGTTTACTATTCAATAGGATAAAGAATGGCTTTTTGGGTCAATTGCATTTTGTCCTAACGTTGCAAATGTGCACGAAATTATTTCCAACCTTTGCTAAATGGGATAGACACTCCCTGAATTTATTAAAATATTGCAAAGGATGTGCTTCACTCTGGATATCCTGTACTTTACCAATCATTTTCTAATATAATGTTCACTTAATTGCCTAAATATGTAAAAATGTTCACTTAATGTACACTTTGTGATAAAAAGGGATATATTTTACTGAAAAATAGTGGAATTTTTTTTTTATCAAAAATACTATTATGCAACGCTTATTTGCCAATATATATGAACATTGTAGTCAGGTTAAATTATCTTTATAACTTCGTTTGAGTACATAATTTGAAATTTATGTACATGAAAAGTAAAAATTGAACTATTTGTAATTTAAGTATCAAAATAGATAACAGCGCGTAAACTCACATTCATATTTTTTTTTTATTGTCAATACATACACACCTTGCGTCACCTGTCTTGTCCTAATTCAATATTGGAAGTTGGAACCCTAAACAACTTGCATCTTTTGACGAAACAAAGAAGGGATAAATTGACAAGGTAAGATATGGATGATTTTTAATATTCATAAATATTTAGAGAAATATAATCATAAAATTAATTAACAATTTTAAGATAAGTCAAATCAACTTAAATGTTGATATATTGAGATTTGAGTGACACGCGATAATAATATTTGGTAAAATTTTTCACTCTGTTTGACTCCAGTAAAGGCCAAGTAGTGAATTTTTTGACATGCGATAATAATATTTGGTAAAATATTTCACTCTATTTGACTCCAATAAAGATCATGTAATGAATTTTTTTCTTTTTTTTTTTTTATGTGAAACGGTAATTCAGGCATGCATATACACCTACTAAGATTTGAACGTTAGTCATCAGAGTTCCCATGCCTCTACGATGATGTACATGTTCATTAAGCTAAAGGGCCCGGACGACCAAGTAGTGAATTTTAAAATTCAAAAATGTCTTAGGTGGCTAAATGCACATCTTCTGAAACATGGGGTGCTGGACATATTGCACAAGTTGGATGTTTCAAAGAGTTAATATGACTAATAATTTCTAAAATTTAAAGTCATAATTACTTTCATCCCTAAAAATTAAATTATTGTATTTTAGTCCTTCATAATAAATTAATAACAATTTAATCCCTCCAATGAAACGTTCTGTCAAATTTCACTGGAAACACTTAGGCTTTTTTGTTGTCTCTTTTTTTTTTTTTTTACTGCGGAAAGAAAATGGGAATATTACTTTTGCTTCCCAGAGAATTCCTTTTCCCTTTTCTTTTTTCTTTTTTTCTCCCCTTTTTCCACTTATAATAGGCTATAAATGATGGCCTTTTCCACTTCTTTTCCAAACTTTAAATACTCCATTTTACTTTTGTAACACAAGTCGGAAGCACCAGTAATATTCCAGCATATCTCTACTGTAAAAAAAAAAAGGGAAAAAAGAAAGAAGACATGAGGGCCTAAAGTGCAATTCAAAGTTGAAATTAACAAAAATACCCTTCAAATAAGTATTTTCTGATGAAAGCCTTGCATTTCATTGGAAGAAGTATATCATTACTAATTTTTAACATAAAGGATTCAAATGTGATGATCTAAATTTTAAGAACAAATGTAATTCTAATTCTAGACTTTAGTGATCATTGATGACATTATTCCTTTACTGTACGTACAAAAGTTAAGTACAATCAACCCTATAAATTTATAAATGTTTGATTTTGACCCAAAATTATATTCATAACTTATTAGTAGACATTAACTTTCTATATCTTTTAAGTCTTTTTATCAAATCTGTATTACAATAAAGAATTAAATTCGAAAAATATATTTAAAATTAACTCAATATATCTTAAATTCCATATTTAAAGCACAAAAAACTAAATACTAATTAAAATAAATCAATAATAGTGAAAAATATGTGTAATAATTCCAAAAGATGGAACATATAGTTCTAAATATTTAGATAAATAAATAAACATCATGGCTCATATATATATCCTCGGCCTGTGGGCCTTTAATTGACTGCATATCATAATTCCATATGTAGGAGTGATACAGAGGGAATCTATAAGAGTTGTATATGATCAATTTATAAATAATAAAGGGAAAATTGAATAAAATCTCCCTCTAGTTTTGAAATAGTGTTGAAAACTCCCTTATAATTTAAAAATATTAAAACAAAACCCCCGTATTTTCGAAAAAACCTGCACAAAACCCCCATTCCGTCCAGAGTTAACGGAGAGTCCATCGCACGCGCTTGATCTGCAAAATTGAAACTTTTTCTACCAATAAATGCAAGTACATTGACCTTTATACCCCATTTTTCATAATTTTAAATATATTTATCTAATATTACAAATAAACCTCTCTAACTTATTAAAATTTCAATTTGCTCTCTTCTTCTTCTTCATCCTTCTTCCTTCCTCCCCACCACTATCCTTTCACGCCATTGACGCTGCCACTGGCCACCGTCGCTTGAGTTACAACCAAAAACAGCAACCTATGCGTCTTACTAAGATGAATCAAACCCCTCGATCAATTTTACCAAATTTCAAGCAATTTGCATTTAATTAAAGAAAATCCATTAAAAAACCTAAAACCCATTAAAAATACTCATTAATCTTTTTCCTTTAATTTTTCCACTACCACATAGCTCTGATTTCCCCTTTTGATCTTCAAATTTAGGGTTTCGTCTTTGAACTCAACTCATCTTTAACTTCGATTTCTGCCGAACCAACCGTGCTTTCGTTCTTCAAAATTAAAATAAGGGTTTCTCTTCACAGCAAGGCTCCTGTTTAGCTCCGATTTCTTACAGACCTATTCAGCTTCGTCTATTTAGTGTGTGTTGTGTGTTGTGCGTGTGTGTGTGATGTGTGTGTGTGGGGTGTGTGTTTAGTGTGTGTGGTGTGTGTGTGTGTGTTAGTCAGGGCTGTAAACAGATACTAGACGAAGCGGATATGCAGTATTGATAAGTTCGTAATTCTACTTGATTTTTATGGTTATTTTGATGGACTTATCATGTATTTTTGTTCATTTGAACCTCTTTATGCCGAAATTCGAGATAAATGGGT
This sequence comes from Petrea volubilis, assembly GCA_026212405.1. Classification (NCBI taxonomy): domain Eukaryota; kingdom Viridiplantae; phylum Streptophyta; class Magnoliopsida; order Lamiales; family Verbenaceae; genus Petrea; species Petrea volubilis. The sequence continues at coordinate 14,477,627 of CM047880.1, forward strand.
TTTGTAGGTAAAATGGCAAAAATACCATCAAGGAGACGAAAAAGTGGAATCAAGAGTTGGGTACCTATGCAAGATATTTTGGGTACCAACCCAATTTCAGAGATTTTGAGAGATTTTGAGAAGAAATGAATCTGTAAATTTGGGTACGTACCCAGGAATTTCGGGTAAGTACCCAAATTCAGTCAGTGAAATTTTGAATGAATCTGGAAATTTGGGTACGTACCCAAAATATTTCGGGTACGTACCCAAAACCCGCGGTAGAAAATTTTCAGTTTTCCTAGTGCGATTAGGACTCTAATTTTGGAAGGTGTCTCTAGGGTTTTTCCACCCTTTTTAAGTCCAGAAAGAGGGAGGCGGCTACTGTTCACGTTTTTCCTTAGGATTTAGAGTTTAGAACTGTGTTTTTCATATTTTTTATCATCTTGGTGGAGTTTGTGGAGAACGGAAGAGGAGGAAAACAAGAACGAAGGGAAGAAACAACCGAACGAGGAGAGTTCCACGCCTGAGAATTCCAGCAATTAAGTTCCCTTCTTCTCTTTCCATGAATTCTCTTGCATTCTTCGTTCTTATGTTCAATTTCTTTATGAACTAATTTAAATTAAGTGTAAGGATGGTGTAATTCATTGATTTTTTGCTATTCTATGAAAATCCTACGGTTTGAATTGGTTTTCATATATTGTCTTTGTTGTGTGATTCTTGTTTAACGGTTAAATACGTGGTTAGGGTTTGATCACCCCTAATTATCGAATTTGGGAATCGTGATGAGGTCGAGAGACGATTCACGATATTAGCTCTAATTAGACAAGATCAATTGGGTTAAAGTTGCATGAGAATGAATTTAACTTTGATTGAGCCTTAAGGCAGTGTTTAAAAATTCATATAAATACTTCGAAAGTTGGGATTAATTGAATGAGAATTGGTTAGTCTTAGGCTTAGAGGAATTGTATGAGTTAATTCCGCAATGCTCGAGAGAGATTGTGGATATATTCGTTCCTAGGCTTCACACAACTACGAAAACCACTCAAATTGGGGATTGGATTAGAATAGCAAATTACGTGAATGAAACCACCTTACACTTGTTTTTCTCGCCTTGATTATTTGGTATTATTGTTCTTCGTAAGTCGTTTTTATTAAGAAAATTAGGATTTATTTAGAAAATCACAACCACTATTCAATTTGATCAATTTAGATAAGCAGCACAAGTCAATTTCACGGGCCAAATCTCAATCCCTGTGGATTCGACACTCTGCTCACTTTCTATATTACTTGTACGACTGCGTGCACTTGCGCAAAGTCCCAACAAGTTTTTGGCGCCGTTGCCGGGGACTGGCGTGTTTGACTGTGATACTAGCTTGTGTGTTTAGACTAAATTTATGTCTTTTTAGTATTTGTTTATTTTTGTTATTTTTGCTGTTGAGTTTGTGTTCTTTCGTGTGTAGGTGGTCTTTGGTGTATGATCACGAGGCGTGCAAGTTCACGAGCTGAACTAGTGCCTTTGGACCTTGAGATTGAAAGAGCTAACAGAAGGAGGAACGTAGCAAGAAGAGCTAGGATAGCTCAAGAACGAATTGTGGCGGACAATCAGAACGTGGGTGTTAATGGTGGCAATGATCAAAATGCCCCACCGAATGATCAAAATGCAAGAACATTACGGGATTACATTGCACCCCAAGCCGAAGGAGCGAGAACGGGGATACAAAGGCCGTGCATTGAGGCAAACAACTTCGAGATCAAGTCGGCTTTATTGAACATGGTGACTAATAATGTGCAGTTCTACGGCCTGCCGAATGAAGACCCCCACCAACATCTAGATAACTTTCTAGAGTTATGTGACACCATCAAGATCAATGGGGCATCGGACGATGCAATAAGACTAAGGATTTTTCCTTTTTCTTTGAAGGATAAAGCCAAAATTTGGCTCAACTCGGTGCCAAGCGGGTCCATAACCAATTGGGAGCAACTGTCACATGCATTCCTAACGAAGTATTTCCCACCGGCCAAGATAGCCAAGTTATGTAATGATATTTCCACCTTTTCCCAAAATGGGTGGGAATCACTATACGAGGCGTGGGAGAGGTATAAGGAGCTGCTAAGGAGGTGTCCCCACCATGGACTACCTAGATGGATGGTGGTGCAAAAGTTTTACAATGGTTTGGGAGCCAACACTAAGTGCACCATTGATGCAGCAGCTGGAGGTTCCTTGGTTACAAAGACCATGGATGATGCCTACAACCTAATTGAGGAGATGGCGATCAACAATTACTAATGGTCGGCGGAATCCACCACTCAAAAGAACCAAGGGGGTAAGTTAGAGCTCAATGCCATTACATCGCTACAAGCTCAGGTAAGCGCTCTAACTCATGAGTTGGATACCTTGAAGGGTATCAATTTGAACGTTAGCCCAAAGCCTTCTTGTGAGTTATGTGGTGATTTCACTCATGTTTCCACTGATTGCATGTTTGGGAGTCCATTTCCCGTTGTTTCTAGTGAACAGGTGAATTTCGTGGGAGCAAACATGAATGGAAGTATGCAGGGGAGACAAGCCAACAACCCATACTCCAACACGTACAATCAGGGGTGGAGGAAGCACCCAAATTTCTCGTGGGGTGGTCAGAATGTGAATAGGCCACAACACCCATCTGGATTGCCACAGAACTACCCGCCCCAGAAAGAGAAGGCGAGCCCCCTTGAAATGAAGATGGATAAGTTTATTGACGCTTTGGGGGTAAAGATGGCGTCACAGGAGGAGAGATTGCAAAGGCTCAAGGGGAAGTTCTCCTCCTCCATTCATAATCTAGAGGTTCAAGTGGGCCAATTGACCAATGCATTGACCAACAGGGTCCATGGCAATCTCTCCAGTAACAAAGAAACCAACCCCAAGGAGCAATGCAAAGCGATCACACTTAGGAGTGGAAAGGAGCTGGAACCCCCAAAATTGCCAAGTGCTGAAAGAAAAGAAGATGTAGATGGCAAAGAGCCTGACGATGCCAAAAGCAATGATAAAGAAGAAGGGGAAAAGCGGGTAAATCAAGTTCCACCGATGCCAAGGGCAAATCCTTATGAGACTAAGGTGCCGTTTCCACAAAGACTGAGGCAAGCTCAACAAGAACAACAAAGGAACAAGTTCCTTGACATTTTCAAGAAGCTGCACATCAATATCCCATTCGCCGAGGCGTTAGCAAACATGCCGCATTATACCAAATTTTTAAAGGAGATCATATCAAATAAGAGGAAGCTAGAAGAGTTCCAAACTGTGGCATTAACGGAGGAGTGCAACAACATCATTTCTCAAAAGTTACCTTTGAAATTGAAAGATCCAGGGAGTTTTACTATCCCTTGCATGATTGGTAAATTTGAATTTTCCAAATGTTTGTGTGATTTGGGGTCTAGTGTTAACTTGATGCCTTTGTCTATTTTCAGGAAATTAGGTGTCGGCGACTTATCCCCCCCCCACTGTATCCTTGCAATTGGCAGATCGATCACTCAAGCGACCTGTGGGGTTAGTGGAGGATGTCCTAGTCAAAGTCGGGAAGTTCATTTTTCCGGTGGACTTCGTGGTGCTTGACTTCGAAGCCGATAGAGAGGTGCCGTTGATTCTAGGAAGGCCATTCATGAACACCGGGAGAGCATTAGTGGATGTCAATGCAGGAAAATTGACACTCAGACTTGGAGATGAGAGCATTGACTTCGATGTGTTCAAAGCGATGAGAGGCCATATTGAGGATGATCATTGCATGAGGGTTGACGCAACCGATGATTGTTTGAGAGAAGTGATGGAGGGAATTGAAGGCGATGTAAAAGAGGAGAACTCAGAAATTGAGGTAGAAGAGGAAAAGGGGGAATCGAGGTATGAACAACTACCGAAAATTTTGAGTCCTACGCCTCCCTCGCACATTCAACCCCCGACATTAGAGCTGAAACCGTTGCCTCCAAATTTGAAGTACGTATTTGTGGGAGAAAATGAGACATTGCCGGTCATTTTGGGTGCCCAGTTGTCGGCTGAGCAAAGAAAGAAAGTGGTGGAGATCATCCAGAAGAGAATCACGGCAATTGGATACCAGATTTCCGATATTAAGGGTATTAGCCCCTCCATATGCATGCACAAGATCTTGATGGAGGAAGATGCGAGGCCGAGGAGGGAGGCGCAAAGAAGATTAAACGAGCACATGCAGGAAGTTGTGAGAAAGGAGGTGATCAAGCTGTTAGACGCCGGGATTATATATCCCATATCGGATAGCAGTTGGGTTAGCCCGATTCAATGTGTTCCGAAGAAAGGAGGGATGCAATTGGTAGAAAACGACAAAGGGGAGGAGATTTCTACTAGACTAGTAATTGGGTGGAGAGTTTGTATCGATTATAGAAAATTAAATTCCGCGACTAGAAAAGATCATTTCCCTTTACCATTTATTGATCAAATGTTAGAAAGAGTTGCCGGTCATGCTTATTATTGTTTTCTTGATGGTTTTTCAGGGTATTTACAGATTCCTATTGCACCGGAGGACCAAGAGAAGACAACCTTTACATGCCCATATGGCACTTTTGCATATCGGCGAATGCCGTTCGGATTGTGCAAAGCACCGACAATCTTCCAACGACGCATGACAGCGATATTTTCAAACATGGTGGAAAAGTGCATGGAGATCTTTATGGATGATTTCACGATTTTTGGAGATTCGTTTGAGGAGTGCTTGACAAATTTAGAGAGAGTCCTTCAAAGATGTGGCGAAACGAACCTGGTGCTGAACTGGGAGAAGTTCCATTTTATTGTCAACGAGGGCATTGTGTTGGGGCACAAGATCTCTTCCAAAGGGATTCAAGTTGATCGGGCGAAGGTGGAAGTAATTGAGAAGTTGCCAGCCCCCACATCCGTAAAAGCTGTTAGGACTTTCTTGGGCCATGCCGGGTTCTATAGGCGATTTATTAAGGATTTTCCTTTAATTGCTAAACCGTTATTCAATTTGTTGGCTAAAGATACTGTGTTTGAATTTGATGATTTGTGTGTTGATGCTTTTAACAGGTTAAAGCAGGCTTTGATCTCAGCGCCTATCATCACTCCACCGGATTGGTCTTTGCCGTTTGAACTTATGTGCGACGCTAGCGATTTCGCGATTGGGGTAGTGTTAGGGCAAAGGAAGAACAAACTATTGCATGTAGTTTCCTATGCCAGCCGAGCTCTCTCAGAGACCCAAATTAACTATGCCACAACGGAAAAAGAGATGCTAGCGATTGTTTATGCTTTTGATAAGTTTCGGCCATACCTACTTGGTTCCAAAGTGATTGTGTACACCGATCATGCTGCAATCAAGTATTTAATGGCTAAAAAAGATTCAAAACCAAGATTAATTAGATGGGTTTTGCTCTTGCAGGAATTCGATGTGGAGATTCGAGACAAGAAGGGCTCAGAGAATGTGGTAGCGGACCATCTTTCCCGATTAGAGCATATTGAAAAATCAAATGAGGTGAGTGACGAGATAAATGAATACTTCCCGGAGGAATCCTTGCTGCAAATCGAGGTAAGTGCACCATGGTATGCGGACATCGTAAACTTCTTAGCTTGCGGGATTATCCCTCATGGGTTTAATCACCAGAAAAAGAAGAAATTCTTTCATGATTGTAAGTTCTATTTTTGGGATGATCCCTTGTTATTTAAAGAATGTGCTGATGGGATGATTAGGAGGTGTGTGCCTGAAGTTGAAATGCATGATATTTTGAGTCATTGTCATGGGTTGGTGTACGGTGGTCATTTTGGTCCTTCGAAAACTGCATCGAAGGTATTAGAATGTGGGTTTTATTGGCCAAACATATTCCGGGATTGTAGAGATTTTGTAGCCCAATGTGATTCATGTCAAAGAGTAGGAAACATCTCCAAGAGGAATGAGATGCCCCTCAACAATATACTCGAAGTGGAACTATTTGATGTGTGGGGCATCGACTTCATGGGGCCGTTTCCTTCCTCTTATGGTAATAATTATATTCTTGTGGGGGTAGATTATGTCTCAAAGTGGGTAGAGGCCATGGCATGTCCACACAAAGATGCAAAAACGGTGGTTAGGTTTTTAAAGAAATTGTTTACTAGATTTGGCACACCTAGAGCTGTCATAAGCGATGGGGGTAGTCACTTTAGAAATAAACCTTTGGAAACCTTGTTAGCTAGATATGGAGTACATCATAAAATTGCTACACCGTACCACCCACAAACGAGTGGACAAGTGAAAATTTCCAATAGGGAGTTGAAACACATCCTAGAGAAAATAGTGAATGCATCTAGAAAGGATTGGGCAATGAAACTCGATGATGCTTTGTGGGCATATCGAACTGCGTTTAAAACCCCTATCGGGATGACTCCGTATAGGCTTGTTTTTGGTAAGGCATGTCATCTCCCACTCGAGCTCGAGCATAAAGCATTTTGGGCAATTAAATTTCTCAATTTTGATGTGAAAGATACAAGTGAAAAACGGCTGCTCCAACTAAATGAACTCGATGAACTTCGCCTCCATGCGTATGAAAATGCCAAGGTTTACAAGGAGAAAACAAAGAGATGGCATGATGCTCATATCGTGAGGAATGAATTTTATAAGGGGCAACGAGTGCTGTTATACAACTCCAGGTTACGGCTTTTTCCTGAAAAATTGAAATCGCGTTGGACGGGGCTATTCCGGGTAACAAAGGTGTTTCCCCATGGAGCAGTACAAATTGAAAATCAGCAGGGGGAATATTTCTTGGTAAATGGCCAACGGTTGAAGGCATACGTGGGTGGAGATGTGGATCGAGTGGGGTCGACATCTTATGTTGATCTCGTCCGTTGAAGCTTTGAAAGGAGTCGAGCTAACGACTATAAACAAGCGCTTTTTGGGAGGCAACCCAAAATTTTATCTTTTCTTTTTTTTTTCGTTGTGCTTCTTGTGTTTTTGTTCTCTTTTTGTTTTGTGTGGTTTTGTTTGGATAGAGTATCTGAGGTTGATGTGATTTTTGGTTGAGTTGTTGGTTTTGCAGGGGATTTTCGGTTCTGGAAATTTAGGTACTTACGCGAGAAATTTTGTGTAGCTACATAGTTGGTAAAAATGGTTGTTTTTCGAGAGGTTAAGATTCTGTAAATTTGGGTATTAACCCAAAAATATTTGGGTAGTAACCCAATTTTACAGAAACTTGAAAAAAAAAAAAACAGAGAGAGAAAAAAAAAGGGGGGGGGGAGAGAACACGTTTTTAAACCCTAAACCTTAAACTCACCCTCCCTAAACTCTTTTCTTTCTCTCTCTCGGCTCTCCCACCCTCTCCCTTTCTTGAACCCTAATTTTTCCTCCCTCCTCTCTCTATTCCCCTTTCCCTCTCTCCATAGCCCAGCCGCTACCAGCAGCCGCGCACCACCAGCACCCAGCGCCTCCAGCAGTCGTCCAGCAAACTTCCAACCGCCGCTCCCTGCTGCTCTTTTTCACCGACGCTCAGCCCAGCCGCTACCGCCAGCCACCAGATCTTGGATCGAACACCCGCAGCCGCAGCAGCCCACTGCTGCTGAATCACCAATCCACCGCCAAGCACAGCTGCATAGCACGCGGGTAACCCAAAAACACTCTCTAATGGTGTTGTAGTATTGATTATTTGCAGAAACTTGGAAGAATTTGTGCCGATATTGGGGATATTGTGCTATTATTGGGTGAAATTTGGTCTTGACTGTGCTCATTGCATTGCTAATTGATTGGGTCACTTTGCTTTGCTATTGTGTTGTTGGAATTTGCATACTTTGAGTTGTTGGTGTCTTTGTTCAAATTGTTGAGAAGTTGGGGGAAATTTTCGGGATTCATTATAATGGGAAGGACTGGAAAGGGCAAAGCCAAAATTCTTGCTGAAGGTACAGTTCCGGGAGGCACCTCGAAGGCTATAGGTGGTGAAGCAGTCCGTTTTATTAGTCGAGAGGCGGAAGAATTATATGAAAACAAAATACGGCATAGGCCATTTATCCGCGAGCGGGGGATGCTCCCAATTGGTTTTGACGCCGAGGCACGGCAGTGGGTCTTTTTCATGGAAACCCCACGGGCCGCTTCGCAAAATATTGTCCGGGAATTCTACGCAAACCTTGCCACTCAAGGGGATGACATTAGAAGGGACACAGTACATGTACGGGGACGTGAGATTTGTTTTTCCCCAAGAGCCATCAACAACAACTTCGCCATCACATATGAATCCGAAGCCGAGGATTATGAGGACCCTTATCAACAATGGCTATCTAACACACAAATCTCTTTAGATGAGGTTGGTGCCTATTTGTGCGGACACCCGATGGTTTGGACCATAGGGAAGTATGATTTGAAGAAGGACTTTCCCCCTAGCGAGCTCACAGACAATGCCAAATGCTTATTCAAATTTATCTCAGCTCGTCTCATTCCCCGAAGCAATAGATTCGAGCTTGTGTAAAGGGTGGCACGAAGGAGATCTCGCTTTCCCGCATCTGATCACCGACTTAGCTCGTACAGTTGGGATTCACCCAGCTGTGGAAGAGGAGTCATTACCACCCGGGCCTTTCATTACTCCCGAGTCTTTACGTACACCAGCTGTTCCTCGGCCACCATCATGCCGAGTAGGCTACACATCTACGGCCCGTCGTTTGGATCACTTGGAGGCTGCATTTCAGGCCAAGTGGGCTTACGATCAGCGTTGGTTCGAGACTTTTGCTGACCATCTACAGATCCCGCCGAGCCAATTCCCTACCCTACCACCGGAATTTTGTTCCACCGCATCCGCACCACCACCCGAGGAGGAGGAGGATGAGACCGAGTTCTATGATGCCGACTGACCCCAGGTGTTTTCTATCCTTTTCATTGCTTTCCGTTTGTGTCTCGCTTTCGTCGTTTTTTTTGTGTGTCAGTTGTGTCTTGTCTGGCCTTGTTTTCTGTACTTTGGGGACAAAGTACCCTTTAAGTGTGGGGGGGGATTTCAATTGCCTAGGAGAAGACTTTTGAGGATTAATTGTTGTTAGTTATATGTATGGAATTTGAACAAGAATTGTATATCGGCTGGAAACCCGGACGGCTAGACGAAAAGAGTCATCTTTGATGATTCGTGTCCTGGTATAACAACGCCACGTATAGTTCAAGTTCAATTCCATTGTGTTCAAGCTAAATTTGGGGTGATAATGACTATTTTGTGTGCTTGTGTCGTTCTTGGAATACACGTGCTTTGTTAAAATTCCTTATTCTATGATGATTTTATGCTATGAAACGCTATGTTTGGAACGATGAGCATGCATGAAGCATTTTGTGTGCACTTGAAGAATGATTGTTGTTGTTTTGCTATCCCCTAATCACCTTGAGCACTTGGTTGGAGCAATGATTGCTAAATGATTTAGTGAAAATTTATATTTTTGTGAGAGGTTTTCGCATGTGCTTTAATGCATTAGGACACTAGAATCGATTTGAATTCTTGTCGAGGCGAAATTCTAGACTATGTTAAATTGGGGAGATGACTTAGGCCATTTTTGAAAATTTTTGAGCCTTAATTGCCTATTTGTTTGCTAAACGTAGCCCTTGAGTCCCTCTTGAGCCAACATTGTGCTTAGTTCTCTTGATAGCCACATTACAAGCCCAAAAGCACAATGTCTACATATCTTAATCCTTTCTATGCACTTTACTTGAATTGTGATAATTGTGGAGTTATGTTTTGGATATGTGGAATTATGAGGGGATTAAGTGGAGGGTCGTACGTATGCTTGAGTTCGGGATATACTAGCTCGCTTCAAATAAAAAAAAAATCTGCTGAAAAAAAAAATGTGAAAAAAAAGAAGTGAAAAAAAGAGGAGAAGAATGAAGAAAAAAAAGAAGAAATGAAAGAAAAAGCGAGCTAGCACTCTCAAACACACAATGAAAAAAAAAATTACATGGAGAGTGATGGTTTTGAATAAGTTTGGGGGAGTGGAATGCTCTAAAAACTCCAACTTGTCCAATTTAAGTAACTTGGGTGCATGAGCCACATACTTTTCTATATTTTCCTACCCTTCACCCAAGCCCTACATTACAAGCTTAATTAAGTCCTATCGATTCCCGATTTATCGTTGTCTACATTAGTGGAGATAAGAATGAAAAACCGACTTATGGAGTCCACTTTTTGCGCCTATCGCATGAATATAAATTGATCCGGATTGTTGGTGATTGTTACTCTTGATCATATCACACACGATAACACGGGGGATGCTTGACAATGATGGTTGTTTGTAGAGTGCACATGGAATGTTAACTGTTTGCACATTGAACTAATGACATAGTGCTTAATAGTTTCTGAGAAAAATAAAGGGAAGTTTTACTTTGGTGCGTAGTGTTCCAAGAATGAGCTTTCACTATGTCCAAGTCTCTTGTGTTGTTAATTTGGAGTTGCTCGAGGACGAGCAACATTTAAGTTTGGGGGAGTTGATAAGTCCGTAATTCTACTTGATTTTTATGGTTATTTTGATGGACTTATCATGTATTTTTGTTCATTTGAACTTTTTTATGCCTAAATTAGAGATAAATCGGGTTTTGTAGGTAAAATGGCAAAAATACCATCAAGGAGACGAAAAAGTGGAATCAAGAGTTGGGTACCTATGCAAGATATTTTGGGTACCAACCCAATTTCAGAGATTTTGAGAGATTTTGAGAAGAAATGAATCTGTAAATTTGGGTACGTACCCAGGAATTTCGGGTAAGTACCCAAATTCAGTCAGTGAAATTTTGAATGAATCTGGAAATTTGGGTACGTACCCAAAATATTTTGGGTACGTACCCAAAACCCGCGGCAGAAAATTTTCAGTTTTCCTAGTGCGATTAGGACTCTAATTTTGGAAGGTGTCTCTAGGGTTTTTCCACCCTTTTTAAGTCCAGAAAGAGGGAGGCGGCTACTGTTCATGTTTTTCCTTAGGATTTAGAGTTTAGAACTATGTTTTTCATATTTTTTATCATCTTGGTGGAGTTTGTAGAGAACGGAAGAGGAGGAAAACAAGAACGAAGGGAAGAAACAACCGAACGAGGAGAGTTCCATGCCTGAGAATTCCAGCAATTAAGTTCCCTTCTTCTCTTTCCATGAATTCTCTTGCATTCTTCGTTCTTATGTTCAATTTCTTTATGAACTAATTTAAATTAAGTGTAAGGATGGTGTAATTCATTGATTTTTTGCTATTCTATGAAAATCCTACGGTTTGAATTGGTTTTCATATATTGTCTTTGTTGTGTGATTCTTGTTTAACGGTTAAATACGTGGTTAGGGTTTGATCACCCCTAATTATCGAATTTGGGAATCGTGATGAGGTCGAGAGACGATTCACGATATTAGCTCTAATTAGACAAGATCAATTGGGTTAAAGTTGCATGAGAATGAATTTAACTTTGATTGAGCCTTAAGGCAGTGTTTAAAAATTCATATAAATACTTCGAAAGTTGGGATTAATTGAATGAGAATTGGTTAGTCTTAGGCTTAGAGGAATTGTATGAGTTAATTCCGCAATGCTCGAGAGAGATTGTGGATATATTCGTTCCTAGGCTTCACATAACTACGAAAACCACTCAAATTGGGGATTGGATTAGAATAGCAAATTACGTGAATGAAATCTCCTTACACTTGTTTTTCTCGCCTTGATTATTTGGTATTATTGTTCTTCGTAAGTCGTTTTTATTAAGAAAATTAGGATTTATTTAGAAAATCACAACCACTATTCAATTTGATCAATTTAGATAAGCAACACAAGTCAATTTCACGGGCCAAATCTCAATCCCTGTGGATTCGTTCCGCCGAAATTCCGCCGAAATTATTTATTTCGGCCGAAATTCCGCCGAAAATTCCGCCGAAAATACCGTTTTTTCTTGTAGTGAAGTGTGCAAGGTTTTTGAAAACACGAGGGGTTTTTTTCCACATTTTTAAACCACGAGGGTATTTTCAGTATTATTTCGAAACCACGCCGGGGGGGGGGGGGGGGAGGGGTGGTATATGCAATTTTCCCAATAATCAAAGGCGAGAACTTTTGACAAACTATAATAATTTTGAATATTAATAGTTTTATAAAATTTAATTTTTGATATTTTAATGTAATGATATGTTTACAGACCATTTCGTGCCCTGTCCTAATGTCCTTAAACAGAACAATTTAGGTTTAGTATATCCTAGGTGCTTCCCCACTAGGAAAGCATCTTCAATTTGTGACATGTGTCTTATTTAATTTTTTTATTTCTCTCTCTCTCATATTACCTACTTTTTTAACTCTTTTTCTTTATTCTCTCTTCTCTCTCATCTCTTTTTATATTTATTTTTTTAATTGATTTCATTTTAATTCTTTTTTTTATATTTGACTTATCATTAATTTTTTAACTCTTAATTCCTTCTTTTTTATAATTCCCTCTTTTTTTTTATTAAATTGCCATACATTGTGTACTTTTTTTTTATAATTTTTTATCTTTTTATGACAATGCCAAATAAATATTAGAATATGTACCTAGAATGAATGTTCAAAACCAAAAAATGAAACTAATTTAAACCAAAGAAATAAAAAGCAAAGTCATAAAGAATATAAATTAGCCAAATAAAATGACAAACAAACTCTTTTATTTTATTTTTTTTGATACAAAAATGACAAACAAACTCAATATCTCATTGTGATTGAAATGAGTACACACTCAACAGAGTCCAACAAGCAAAAACAAAATACATATCCATCTTAGCACATAGGTTCAATTTTTGCTGACGGCTGAAACGAATCACTTTCAACTAATTGAACGGCCTCCTGCTTTGGTTTTGATAATTCTCGTCTTTTCTTATTTAGTTTTTTGTTAATAAATTAGGATTTACTCTTAATTTAATTAGAAGCCACATGTACAATTTTAAGTGGATTAATTATAGACAGAATAAAAAAATATAAAATTGGGGGTGCTTCCCCACTGGGGAAGCACCCAGCGTATACCTGACCATTTCTTGAATACTTAATTACGTCGGACCGCCATGGCTAGATCAACCCTTCAATAATTATCCGAAATTAAAAAAAAAAAAAAGCTCTTTAATAATTATCTGACCAGGCAAATCCGATTGACAATGCCCCAAAGCCTTCAACTATTATACTCCGGAAATACATATATAATTTTTAGTGAAAAATGCTAAAAATCCCTTAAAACTAGTTTTTTATCCAGAAAAACACATAAAAATATTTTTCAATTCAGAAAACCCCTTCCATCAATATTTCATACCAAAACAATTTGCAGACTTGATTTTTTGACTAAATTACACTTGACTTTATTAAATTATTAAACTTAATGATCTGTGTTTTTTAGTAGAGACTTTTTCTTCGAGGTTTTTGAAATTGATTTATATCATTGTTAATTTTAACAACTTGAATGTTCTAGAAAAAAAAATTATAATTTAAAATCTAAAAATTATGAACGACATTTTATAATAGGTTATATAAATTATAATTTAGATAACTCACTATAAGAGCGCTTAAACTTTGGAGAGGAGGAAGTGGAGAGGATAACACACAATTTATCTCTACTTAATCGACACTTCTATTTCACTCAAATTTTACTAAAAAAATACTTTTACAACCCCTTTTTCTCTTCTAACTCTTTGACTCACTCAGTCACTCACACCTTCACATGCATTCATACACAAAATGCCTAATATATAACCACTATTTATATTAGTATCCTATTAAACGGCATGACTCTTAGAATACCAATTTTATAAGTTACAAACTTAATTATATGGAATAAATTTAGTAAATCCTGACCGTTTTGCCACCATCTTAAATGACTCTTTGACTTTTCAAAATCAAGATTAACTTTTCATTTCTCAATACTACCGAAATTCAACTATGTATTCAGAATTCTTACTGATTCTATTGTATTTTAATTTGTTTTTTTCCTCAAAAACATTGATTTTATGCGCATGATATGAGTATTTTGCAGATTTCAAGACTCTTGTGGAAGTACACTCATGCCTTTCTATTATAATCATCAATGAACAAGATGAAATATTTGTTCTTACTAAGTGATGTCGGTGTGCTAGGACCACAAATATCCGTGTGGACTAAATCCAATGGTTTCCTTGCTCTTGTTTGCGACTCTTTAGGAAAACTGTAATGGTGTTGCTTTGAGACACGACAACCCTCGCACAACTGATCGAGGTGGTCAATGGAAGGAAATCCCTTAACCATCCTCTTCTCTGACATCAACTTAAAGCCTCCAAAATTGAGATGTCCCAACATTATAACCATGATGTATCTTTTAAACACGCCTTTAAGCACTTCGTCACATCGTTCTTGATGTTCAACAAGAACATCTTGTTGCTTGTCAAAAGTACATGAGCTAACAGTACTCCTTTGTCATTTTGCAAGCAAAGAGTCATGTCTTTCACTCAATATGTGTGCCTTCATCCTAGAGACATAGTACATGTTCAAAATGAATTGATGATCTCAATTCTTCAACCGGATTAAAATTTTACCTCGTCCCTTATTTATCTATTTCGACAAACATGTGTTTGTGACCACACATGTGATTGCTAGCACCTGTGTCGAGGTACCAAGTGCTCATCTCTCCATCACCTTGTTGGTTGTGTGCCAACAAGAGGGCGGTATCACCATCAATTTTCTTTTCCTCAGCAAGGTGAGTCTTCTCCTTCTCCTCATTGGATTCACTTCAACGCTCATATGTATAGTGTCCACGTCAATGACAGTTATAGCATTCAATGTCTCTTTTATTTTTCCACCTCGTTTGAAACCCTCTATCTTGAAATCCACCTTTTATCGGAGTAGATTCACCTTGTTTCTCTTCATTTTGATTGGTACTATAGGTACCTCGTCCTCTACCACGAACTCATCCACGACTGCAATAAGGTGAGCAACCATGCCGTCGATTGCTTCTATCGACATCGTCTTTCTTTTCGTGGAGGTTTACCTTGGCTTGGCTGATAAGCTTAAAATATATACACTTTAATGTGCAAGTGTTTTGTGTTTTTCATTGATTTTTATTAAGGTTTTAAAGTTTTAAGGATGAAATTTGTGCTTTATGTAATACAACCTTAATTTGATCAATTTAAAGTATTTTTGCACCCCTAAAGCATGTTTTATACAAGGTTTTGATGCCTATATACACCCACAAAAGTTTCATGATGTTATTGTAGGAAATCGGGGTCGAAATGAAGCCGAAAAAATGGGCGCGCATGCCGGGACGGCTCAAGCCGTCCCGAATTGCACTAAGCCGTCCCGAATCGAACCAATTCAGCAGCTGCTGAAATCATTCAAATTAGGACGGCTTAAGCCGTCCCGTTGACCAAGCCCGTCCCGATTCGTCCAGAGAAGGCGTTTAAGTTTCAAATTAGGACGGCTTAAGCCGTCCCGTGAAGCGAAGCCGTCCTGATCCATCCAGTAGGTGCCAAAAGAGTTCAATTTTGGACGGCTTATGCCGTCCCGATTTAATACGGCAATAAGGAAAGTTGAGTCGTATTAGGATTCTGATAACCATTGCCCTACACCTAGTTAAGGGCCGTCTTGTGCACAATTTAGGGGGACTTTTCAGTTGATAATTCACGGAGAATTCTAGGGCAAAAGCTTACGAAAGGTGACAATTCAAAGGCCAAGTTCCTCCATCTCCAAGATTGTCGTCGAAAGCTGAGTTTGCGTTTATGTTTCCTTTTAATTTCAGCATGTTTTTGTTTTGTTTTTGTTTCGCTATGTCTAGCTAATTAAATCTTAGGGTTCTAGGCTAGTAATTGATGAAACCCTTGTGAATTTCATTGAACCTCTTTGGTTTTGATTTTACATACTTCCTATCTATAATTCAAGGTTTTATTACTTGTGAATTTTTGGCCAATATTTACAAAGCTTTGAGATTTTATATTAGACTACGAAAGGGTGTGTATAAAATCTGACTATTTGTATTATACACATGAGGAACGCATAGATTAGAAATAATCGTGCTCTTGTGCGATCGGTTAGGTTAATTAGCGAGAACTTTTTAACTAACACAACTTTTGTGCGCAATGGGCCAAGGAGTCCGTATGTGATCACGAAAGTAGACACATAGCATTCTTTGGCACGTTTGTTTTACTTTCGAAAGGAGATTACAAATATTTTCGTGAGTTGGATTGTGGGAATGTGTAGTAATTAAAATCAATGGGAGTTTAATTGGTCACAAGGGGGAATTCAATCGACGATGCCTAGGCCCTAGCTTGTTTTATTGATTTCTTCACTTTGATTTAGTTGTTTATTTTCATTCCACTTATCTTGATTAATTTTCGAAGCTTAAACAATAGAAAACTTATAAGTTTGGTGCTTGGTAGCCCATTCCTCGTGGGAACGATACTTTTACTTTCACTTTATTGCTTGAGCGACCCGTACACTTGCGGAAAAATCGCAACATTGGCGAGCTTATTCAATTGGCTCTTTAACTCTCTTCTTCATTTGCTCTTCGTAGACTTGTAATTTGCCTGCAAACTAATCAACTTGCATTTCTTCCACATCATTAGACTCCTCTATGGAATCAACGATATTTTCAAACTTCGGATTGAGAGACCGAAGTATCTTCTCAACAACTCGGGCATCTTTCTTCTTTTCACCAGTGCTTTCAAGTTGATTTACAACTGCAAGTACTCTTGAGATATAGTTAAAAACGGAATCATTTTCTTTCATTTGCAATGACTCAAATTCACCTCATAAGGCTTGTAACCTTACTTTCTTTACCTTGTCAAAACCTTTGAAGGTATTGGATAGAGTATCCCAAGCTTTCTTTGCAGTATTGACTTGTGCAATTTTTTCAAAAATATTGTCATCCACTGCAAGTTGGATGAATGAGAGAACTTTTGATCCCTTACCTTGTCCTTCTTTGCTTTTTTGTTTTCTTCTTTACTTGTAGTTGCTAAATCTGCAGGCTCTTTGTATTCCAAACACCTTGGCCTCCAAGGAATGCCTTCATTTGGATACTCCATCTTTCATAATTTTCTTTTGTGAGCTTTGGGAATAGGAAAACTCATGTGGGTGCCATCTTAACGCGGCTCTGATACCACTTTGTTGCAAAAATGTGGTGGGGTGGTGCAGAAGAGTGCTTAAACTTAGGAGAGGAGGAGGTGGAGAGGAGAATACACAATTTATCTCCACTCAATTGACACTTCTATTTCACTCAAACTTTATTAAAAAACACTTTTACAACCCCCTTTTCTCTTATAACTCTTGGACTCACTCACTCACACGTTCACACACAAAATGCCTTATACACAACCACTATTTATACTAGTATCCTACTAAATGGCATGACTCTTAGAATACTAATTTTATAAGTTACAAACTTAATTATATGGAATAAATTGAGTAACTCCTGACCCTTTTGCCACTATCTTAAATGGCTCTTTGACTTTTCAAAATCAAGATTAACTTTTCATTTCTCAACACTACGGAAATTCAACTATGTATTCAGAATTCTTACTGATTCTATTTATTTTAATTTGTTTTTTCCTCTCAAACATCGATTTCATGTGCATGATATGATTATTTTGTAGATTTCTTTAGGTAAGTATAATTCTTCTAAGTATCGTTGTACTATTAACAAAGAAAATATGAAGTCAAATAACCATCCTGCCTTTGGAGTTAGGGTGGTAATTTTCAGACAAAACACAATAACACGACATGACCCAACACGATATTATTATATTTGAATTTGGGGTTATTGGGTTGGGTCGATAATGGATCAACACAATAAGAAAAATGAAAATTTTGAGTGGGTTTGAATTGTGGGTTACACGATAAACACACGATAGTTTTTTATTGGTATTAATATTGTGGTTTCAAGAATACTCTTGTAATTTGGTATTTTGGACTTATGAATATTTGTGATGTTATCTCATGTGTTTTATTTATATTAATTTCAAACAATTTTTGTTATTTTATTCTTGTAGAAAATTATTTTTTCATTTACTAAGATATAAGAGAAAAAAAAAATACTGGAGTAATGATTTCCGATATAACACGACATTATAATTTTTGAATTATATTTGAATTGAGACTTATTGAATTTGATGTTTATTGGATTGGATTTGGGTTGACTTCCCGTTCTTATTTGTTCTTTCATCATAGAAGATTTTAGTTTTATTTGAAGTTATTTTTCCATAATAATTTAACAAAATACATCACCAAACATTGAAAAGTATATATTCATGTATAAAGTTTAATAATTATTTATAATTTTATATTCAGAATTCAAATATATGTAATTTAATTATACTTTTTTTGTTTCACATATGTATCGAGTATGCCCACTACTAATATTAATTCCATTCACAAGTGACCATCAAAACCATGAAAGTTTCATTTGAAAGCAAAAACAATATATTATTTTTTTTTCTCATGCTGAAAAAATATGCATGACACTGTAAAGTATAGCTTTTTAAATTAATTTTCACTTTTAGGCACAAGGATACTTTGGTAAAAGGTTAAGTGTTACATTAAACCTGACGTGGTGGAGTCCGTCTCTGTCACGTCGGTGCCAGTGCATGGCATAAGACCAACGACGGGACGCCACGTCGCTCCAGGATCACACGCATCATCCATTCGCAAAATGCCGCGTGTCCAAATAGTTCCTCGGGGTTCGAGGAGAGCTACATGTGTCCACGGACCCCATCTTCCCCATCTTAACAAAGTGTCTCATCGGATCACATGTGGGAACCCTACGACGAGGGGTTCACCCTCCTCACATGGTCCCCCTCCTCCTCGAAGTAGTCTCAAAAATAACCGTCTCTAACACAACGGTTGTACCCGACGCTGCCTCTACCACGTGCCAGAGAAAATCCCCTGTACAAACGATGAGGCTGGGCCGATCCAACCCTAGCTCAGTCCATCTGTCTCCGACTGCTATAAATAGAAGGTCATTACTGTTTACAAGGGTAAGCTTTCCTAAATTCTTACTACGCACTACCTCGCCTTTTGAATCCCTGCTTGGATACTGACTTGAGCGTCGGAGAGTCTTCACCGGAGACACTTCCGGCTAGGCTCACACGTGTTCCATCCTTGCAGAATAGGACCTGACCAACACTCGGATACCCTTACTCGGATCTCAGAAGTCCACCTAATTGAATGCATAATTCCGACCGCATCAATACCATATTAACACTAAAGTCATATAAAAATATCTATATAGATAGTTTCGGATCTGGATTGTGTAGTGTTAAATTCTTAAACACGTCAGACACGACAAGGGTAAAACATCAATAGTATAAGATTCGTACATAGGTATGATACAAATACAAAACATAATAAGAAGTTCATATAGGTGATAATGTAGAAATCCTATTCATTTTCAAAACAAATGAATGTTTTGATTTTCTTTATGAAAAAATATAATGACAAAAAAAATTATTGGATAGACCATTATTTTTTTTAGAAGTGTTTGGGCCCAAAAATGAATTTTTGTATAAGTTCGGAGTGGGTTGATTTTAGTCCTTTTCGCCACGCCGAAATAAAATTAACAAGGCCCAAGTCACTTTGACACAAGTAGACCAAGCTCGTGTTAGGAGGCCCGAGACAGAATGAATTGAGGCCCATGGCCCCGTCAGCGAAAAATAAAAAATAGGAAAAAAAGATAAATTTAAATAATCAAATTCCTTGTTTTTAGGGATTGTTGGATGAGAATAACTAATTGGATAAGGATAAGGCAGGACGTTGTACTTGAGCATGCCTAAAATAAAGGACATGTGCTGATGGAAATTTGAAATCCAGATAACATGGCATAACTGCCATGTCTTAGAAATAAGGACTGCCATTCATTTCGAATGGTCAATTAGGAATAAGATAGCCAGCTCCAAAAATAAAGGAAGACGATTGCACCTTGAAAGCTATAAAAGGGAGCTGGATTCACTATTTGAAGAACATCAACAATGATCAATCAATCAACACAACAACACTCTTTCAATCAAGAAGTCAGCACTTCTCTGATTTTTCTTAGTTTAAATGAACAAAGATTAGCTTTAGTTCAATAGGTAGGAAACCGTTATGAGTGTTTGTAGCCATACCTCATTTGGCTCGAAGTGAGGATATCAATGCACTCACTCATTCCATACGTCACAAGGTCGTAGCCATTACTCACTCGGATTGGGCCCAATTCGAGGTAAGATATCAATGTGATGGAGTAGTACCCAGCATCCATAACGAGCGCATGCATAAAGAAGAGTGCAGACGGAGTCAATCAATGCTCGTCGGAGCGAACAGTCTCTGAATATATCCACAAGTAGATATGGGCGGGGTCATCAATGTGGGTGGTTTGTAGCTAGAGTTCTTAGGGACTGCTCAATGCATCTTTCTCATAGATATGGCCTGAGTCATCAATGCGTGTATTTGTAGTCAAGTCTTGTAAGGTCCGAGTGGCGAGTAACCATTATCCCCGAATACATTCTCGTTTCGATTTAAGCTTTTCGACCTTTTTCGATCTTTAAAGCACTAAATTATTAAGTCCTACATTAAGTTGTAGACAAGTAGAGCCTTAGGGGTAGTGTTTGCCTACTCCGATTCAATCGCTTTTTAGATAAAAGTCTTAGGCGCATCACATCACTCTTTCACTTCGAATCAATAGGACTTCCACTTGTGTGCTCCTGCACACTAGCACACCCGCACCCGATCACCAAAAGCTCACTTTGAATTTATTATTTTCCTATCGAATCCAGCGGGTTCGAACCCTGAGCGACCACTTCGGCGAGAACACTAAAAATTTATGCAAACAAGTAGTTTAAAAAAAAATTATTTTCATAATTTGCATGCTAATAAAAGTATGTGAAAAAGAATTCATGAGTCCAAAATGTAATGGACACATTGTAGATAGAGTGTTTAATACGCTATTAGAAACGTCGGATTTATTTTATTCATATTTAATTTATAGGGGTGTCAAATGGTGAATCAGACATATGTCAAAAGAGCGTCGTATCAAATTCATATCTGACATTGCACAACTCTAATTTTATGAGTAGTGTCCATGTAATCTACATTATGATAAAGAAAGAAAATAAATTTACATGTGTATAATGTAAAAGTAAAAAGAAAAAATAAAAATATATAAAGAGAAAAACGGTTGACCGAATGGACATTGAGCTCAACCGTCATTGAATCAAGGCAACCCGAGGATTGATCAGATCTTTCAAAGGTTGGATTAAGATTGAAAGCCATTGGATTAGAATTAAGAAAACCTATGTGAATTCCCTATCTCAATCTAGCACAAAACCATCCAATTCATCCAAATTGCCACCTCTAACCTTCAATTTCTTCTATTTATGAGAAAAATTGAGTTACTTGGGTCAGCTGTCAATTGCCATGGTTAGTTGTTGGGCTTACATATTTTTATTTTTGGTAAGTGGAAATAAGATTATCAATGGACCGGATTTGGATGGGACTCCAAAAAATATGATAACATAATTCGATAATCAAATCCAACCCAAAATCGTGTATGATCTAGATTCACTATACCAAATTTAAATTTGATAAAAGTCTGTTAACTCAATAAAATATCCAACCCGATTAACTATAAAAAAATTATTAAAAATTTAAAACTATATAATTAAAAGATATTTTCAAATAAAGATGAAAATTGATCGTGAATACAATAATTACTAAAAAGATAACATTATTTCATGGATTATACATTATATTTCTTCTTATATTCATTATGAATATGAGTATTTTAATTGTTTTTAAAAACCATATATATAGATATATATTAATAGAGAAAAAAAATGGGAAAAGCTTTCCATTGGTGAAGAACATTTTATATAAAGCAAAACATTTCAAATATTTACTGATGTGGTCGAATCTTGGGATGATGCTCGATTCGAGGCGGAATGGTGACTCGATGGTTGCTGATGGCTTCTTGAACTGATAGGATGAGAAACACATAAATCTAGCTGAAAGTATCTTCAACGAAAACCCTCCGATGCTTAAGTCAACAAAGCGTATAAGGTATTTGAGTAGATAATCGAGTAGAGTTTCGGTATATAAAAGATGGGTTACCTTTATGGAGAATTTCCAAGGGTATTTATAGATGATGGATGATCGCACTCAACTCCAAGGATTAGGGCTGGGGTGGAGGGTATAGGAGTACTTATGGCATGATGGTTCATTCTACTAAGCGGACAACATGGCTCTACCAAGGTGGATAGTGTGCAAGTGCTTTCTTTGTAGGGAGTAGTAGCGTGTGTTAGAAAGGATAGTGCTCGAGTACGGAATGTACTCCCTACTCGATGCACCTTCTTTGAGATGCAAAGACAGTTGCAGAGGAATCTTGTCCTCAAATGGAGGGCACCTCATCGGGGTAAGTCCTATCCTCGACGTGGGACGCCCAACCAAGGAGAGGGTGCTTACATGAAGGGTCACAACCCACGTGGTATTGAACCACACATGGCGGCAGAAGAATAGTCCATATGGATACGTGTCAGATATCATGTATCATTAGTCCCCCGACTCCTGGACTTGCAAGTGTAACGGCACATTCAGGAGTAAGGAGTCATTTTGGTGGGATATCGAGGAGACAAACAAGCAGGAGAATCATTCGAATTTTGATTGTTGTATGGTCGAGGAGAGCAATGGTCACTTCTGATTTGATCGTTGGTATTCTCAAGAAAAGGCGATGTTTGGTGTTCCCAAGGAACTTCTTCACACGGCTCTATATAGGTGGACTAGGGTCAATGCGTGGACCTACCATTTTTAGAAAATTTCTGGTTGATCGTTCGAGCAAAACTTCAAGCTTCAGAATTACTCCAGCCGTAATTTGCCCAGAACATTGCACCCTATATCCCTAGGTAAGATCCCAATCCTTGCTCCTTCAATCTTCTTTTCCTCTATGTTTTGTTGAGTGTTTGCAATATGAGTAGGGATGGATCGGACTCTCAAACTTATACCTAAGCAAGAGTCCCCCAGTAGAGAGTATACTGGAGGTGATGTCGTCGGGCAACGGTCTTAAGAGAGACTTTAAGAAATTGAAGGCAGCCCTCCAAAGGAGGGGAACCAGGGGTGCTTCTTCCTCCGGTCCATGACATGAGGAGGACGCGGCGATGGTTGGGAGGTTGGTTAGGTCCCTGCTCGGTGCACCTTTCTCAAGATGCGAAGACAACTAAAGAGAGATCTCACCCTCGAATGGACAGCACCTCCTCAGGGTAAGCCCTCTCCTCAACGTGGGACACCTGATCAAGGAGAGGGTGCTTACATGGAGGGTCACAACATACGTGGCACTAAGCAACACATGGAGGTAAAATAGTTGCCCATATGGATACGTTTCAAATATTCCGTATCATTTACAAATATAATAAATCATTAAACACAATGGCTCTTTTAGAATTTTATTTTTTTGTGTAAAATAAAATTAAGACATATTTTAGAGTATACATTTTCTATTAAATAAATTACTTCAAAAAATAATCAGTGCGTTAAAAATATTTATAATTGAATTTGATTCGTCTAGCATTTAATTAATCAAAAATACTGAAATTAATTTGAATTGGAATCGGAATCAAATTAAAATCCACTCCTTTGACAACCCTAATTGAGATATGACTGCGAAGTTTATAAATTATAAAAAATATAATTTCAATATAAATGACATTAATATTACCACCAACTATTTTACTTTCTTTAAAATTGTGAAGTTTCATTCAATATATTTTTTTTTCTTTTAACATTAAAATTAATTTTTTTTCAAAAAAATTATTAAATTATAAAATCACAATAAAATTTGACTAATTAAGATTACAAATTAAAATAATTTTGAAATTATAAAGTGTCAAACATAATTCAAAGTTATATTATTATTAACCCGTCAACTTTCTGCTTAAAAATATCAAATTTTCACTCAATAATTTTCTTCAACGCTAATTATATTTTTATGAATTCATCCATCATAATTACTATTTTTTGGTCTAGTGGTATGATTCTCGCTTTGGGTGCGAGAGGTCCCGAGTTTGATTCTTGGAACACCCCTTTACGTATCCTTTTATATATATATATATATATATATATATATAATTATCCTTAAATGAAGATAACAAAAAGTTGAGTCTAGTAAATATGAGATAATTAATTATATTATTTTAATTTATCAGCAGTATTTTATTTTATAGTATTTTATGACTATATCCACTTATAAGTTGTTTTTTGTATTTTACATTTTTATTAAAAAAAATCCGTTTGCTTAATTAATTAAAAGTTATTCCCTCTTTAATAAGACAGTTGGATGGCAAGCTGAAAAGAAAATCAAGATTAGCATTTTTATTCGAGATGGATCATGTTGGAGAAAAAGAATGCTCAAATGAAGAAAATCACTATAAAAAAAAAATTGTAACGAAAGATTCCTCTAATAGAAGTCTATTTTTTTTTTTACTATAACTGTAGGTAACGGAAATATATCGTTACAAAATTTGTCCATTAAGCCCGATGCTAAAAGTTTTTGTAATGAGTTTTTAGTTTTCATTACAAAAACATTTGTAATGAATTACTTTTTCCTCACAAAAAAGGTTTTTTTGTAACAAATAATTTCATCATTTAAAATTTAATTCAACAACATGAGCCGCACGCAACTCTCTTGCCGGCTTCATGAAAATATTTAGTTTTGATCCT
The DNA here is from genome assembly GCA_026212405.1 of Petrea volubilis. Taxonomy (NCBI): domain Eukaryota; kingdom Viridiplantae; phylum Streptophyta; class Magnoliopsida; order Lamiales; family Verbenaceae; genus Petrea; species Petrea volubilis. The sequence continues at coordinate 14,502,201 of CM047880.1, forward strand.
AGACAGATTCAAATGGCTGGCCACCTATATAATTTTGCGATATGCTGCCACTATGCCAATGACTATTTAATTGATAGTATAGGTGTTTTATTTGTTTCCTACCTCCATTGATTAATTTTAATTTAATTAATTAATTAATTAATTATTAAATAAATAAATTCAGAAAATTATAAGAGCTCTGTTAGTTAAAACACGTACTATATCTATATAGTACTCGTACGCACGAATAATTAACAAATACTTTTATTTTTCATACATATTTTGAATTTAACGAATAAATACTCGTACTTTTAACATCACAATATTCAATATACCATATTCCGTATAATACTTGATGAAAAAATACTTTCATTTTATGAAAATTTATAAATTCATTTCAAAATTTATAATATATAAAAATATTTATTGGTATAATATATCAAATTTTATTATAATTATTAATTTAATATCATATAAATAACAAATTTGTAATACTTCATAAAATATTAATAATTATATATAATTTATGTGATGATTATAAATTAAATACTTTAATGATTAGTTTTAAATAATCTTTTTTCATTGTATAAATTACATTAAAAAAACATAATTTATGTGAACATAATATCAAAATAAGTGATATTTTTACTCTTGAATATTTGTTTCACATATGTACTATGATCGTATTTTTAATAAATCGTATAATAGCCATTTGGGTAATATTTAGCCAATTGTTTCACCGTAACAACTATTTCAAGATTTATTAACTTTTGAATTAATAATATGCAAACAACTATTATACAATTGGCTAAATATTCGGCATTCAACACGTAACTTTTGAAAAATATTTGTAATATTTGGCATTCAACGCGTACATACATATTACAAATATTTTTCAAAAGTTATGTGTTGAATGCCGAATATTTTACATGTCCGTTATTTAACTAACTAAGGTTATGTGTGACTACATATATATATATATATATATATATTAAATTATGTCAACAAATTTTATTAATCTTACTAATTTTTGTATTTTTTTAATTTATTAATTTTTTTATTTTTAAATATTCTTTTTTTTAATTTACCTTCTTCTATTATTTTTAACCATAAATGAATGCAAGTTTCAAAATTCATCCAAAAAAGGAACCCCTCTCAGTCCGCCAAAAAATTTAGAACCAAGCCTTGAATTAATATTTGAACATTCAAGATTTATTTTAACCTTAAAAATTCAGCCAAACATTTTAACTAAACTCAAGAAAAATTATGCATAAAAAAAAGAGCAATTTATTATCTATATTTGAATTTCTTAACCTACAAATGAAGTTCTCCAATTTAAAAGTTAATTTTCATTTTTCAAGTTCTTATTATTGCATGTTATTGGGTGTGTGTGGGGGGGGGGGGGGTACTGGCAACGGGTTAGGTTTGGATTGGGTCTTTGCTAAACCCGAGACCCAATCGGTGAAGATTTTCTTGAGTCCTGATCCGTTGGGTTTGGGTTAGTCCTGCTTTTATATTTTAAAAAAATTTAAAAATAATATTACCATAACTTTTCAAAAATGAAGAAAGTGATAGTATTAAAAAAAATAATTCTTTATAGTTTTTGATCTTATTTGAATTCTAAAAAAATTTAAAAAATTATAAAAATATATTTTGTTGTATATATATACATATATATATATATCAAAAGTATAATTTAATTACTAATATAATATAATTATTTAAGATACATGTATATCATATATATTTCTATATGTGACTATATATGCATTTATATTTGAATTATAAATATATATATATGATATAAATATATATTATTAATATATATATATGTCTATATAAAATTTATATCGGGTCGGATTCGAATTTTAAATCCATGACCTGAGACCTATTCCGAACCCATTCAGGTCTCCTGAACCCGACCCTAATGAGCCGAGTCCGGATCGGATCGGGACCCATTGCCATTGGGTGGGTAGACCTTTTCGAAACAACAAATCATTTTCTTGGCCTATACAGATATCATTCGGGCTGACTTAGGTCATCCATTAATTATATTTTAGGGACCATCATTTTCTTTGACTACTCCACTAGACCTCTAATTACTCGTTTCTCATGGATCTAGAAAGACGCCATAACAGTCGCATTTTAATAAATGCTAGTCGAACAATGTCGAAATTATTGAAAAAGTAGACAAATTTCATTTATTGTTTTCCTTTGCAATCTTAAAGTCATCTGGAAAAATTGCTCCCTTTGCAACCAAGATTGCCAATCAGAAAAGAGCAAATCAAGCTCACCAACTATACAGTTCACTTGACCTAACTATGGGAGTTTCTTCAAAAATGTTTAGGCAAATTGCAAAAACCTTCGCTGAAGTTTGGCAAAATTACACACAAAAAAACCCTCAATTATTAAAAATTACCATTATCTCTTTGAGTTTTGTATAAATCATGTAACAGTTAACAGAAAACTAAAAATTTCAAAATTGCCCTTAATATTTATTTATGAAAACCCTTTTGAGATTTGGTGAAATTACAAAAAAAATCCGTAGGTATTAGAATTTAAAACCACACTCCTGTTGACAACGTCGGCAGCCTCCCCACATCGAAAATTTGTAAAGCACACATCTTAAGAATCCCCAACTCCAGAGTGATGGCAGGTCAACATCGTTTGACCTCATTTAACTATTGATTAATACACCTCGATTCTCATATTTTTGACGGACTTTGTACGAATTTGAAGATATCAATACTATAAAAATTGTCTCGCTTCAAAGATTCCAAATCCCCTTTCTCATTCCAATTATATATTTTGATAAAAGTGCCGTTAGATCTATACAAATGTATTTAAATATAATTCACAAATTATTTATTCCAATTTATAATCTAAATTAAATTTTAAATATTTTTTAATAAAATGCAAGTTATTTACTCTTAAATTAAAAGTAAACTTTAAACTCTTTTAAATCTATATATGAATAATTATATTTTCAATAACTACTTCAATTTGTGTATGTTCTATTTTTCCTAAAACAAATTTAATGTATATACTCATTTTTTAAAGAATTTATATTTAATTAAATATTATAATGTAATTTAATATAAAAAATATATTATATTATGGTTAAAATATATTTATTCATTTTTATTCAAAAAAGTTAAACTTTCCTTAGAATTTGCCATATTTAGCCCCATAAGATAGATTTTTCCTCCACAATTAGTCCCACCGGCCAAATTCCGATCATAAATTTTCAAAACTCGCTTACATGTCAGCTCAGTAGGTCTACATGATGTTTTTTGGTGCTGAGTTGGGTTTGAGTTGGTTGACTTGGAAAAATATTATATAAAAATAAAAAATATATAACTATAGTTTGAAAATTTAAAATATAGATATTAATATAATTTAAGAAAATTAAATATATAAAAAACTATATAATACGAAATGTATATTTAAAAAATATTTACTTTTTCATTATTAAATAATTAATATATTGTATATGAACAAATATATAAATATGCAACATAGAACGGTGTTGGCGGTGGTGCACCGCCTCCGGCCATTTTTCTCAAATTTTTTTCCATACTTTTGTTCCTCATTCTATGTACAACATAGAGATGTATTCAATTTGAGCATTTATATGAACTTTAGAGGGTAATTTATGTTTGCAAGTGTGTGTTTGTGTGTGTTTTTCATTTTAAGTTTTCTAAATCTCGACACATTTGGGGGGTTTAGGGGATTTGTTTTGAATTTAATTATTTATTCATGGTTTTTTAATTTATATTTTCATTAAGATTTCAATTTTCAAGGTCTTTTTCTTCTTACTACTACTACTGCTACCACCACCACTACTACTACCACCACCACTACCACTACTACCACCACTACTACTACCACTACCACTACTACTACTATATTATTATTATTATTATTATTATTATTATTATTATTATTATTATTATTATTATTATTTCTGGGGTGGGGTATCTTGACCAATCAATACATCATTTTCTCACTTCAAGAAAGCACTAGTCCTTCATTAATGAAAATCTTAAGATGGAGAAATTGTGCCGCATATTTAAGGTATTTTGATGGATTAGTGATGAAATTCAATATAAATAGAATTAGAAAACAATCAGTGACAAAAAATTCAATAATAAAAATATTATAGACTAAATTCGTCACAAAAATTAAATTTATAAAGCTTTGATTTATGAGTAAAAGATATACATTTTATAGTGTCTTGCTCTAAACAAATATCATTCAGGCTTGACTTAGGTCATCAATCAATTCTATTTTAGGAAATTCATTTTCTTTGAAAGTTCTAATCCACTATACTACTAATTAATTGATCGTTTTTTATGGATCTACAAACACGAAACAACAGTCTTATTTTAATAAAAGCAAGTTCAACACGTTGGAATCCTGGAAAAAGAAGACAAATGTTATCAACTGTCATTGTTTTCTTTTTCTTTTGCAATCCAAGTCGTCTGGAAAAATTGCTTCCTTTACAGTTGACTTGACCTAAATATATGAGTTTTTCAAAAAATGCTTTATTATATATGGTGTTGAAAACACATTTTAACATACTGTAAAATCCATTATTGACATGTTTTAATTTATATCTTTTGGTGTTTGATACCAAATGAATATAAGCATTTTCTAGGTTTTTCTATACTATCTAAAGGGTGTTTGGGCAACTTTAGGCCTGTTTAAATAGGTTATCTTTTTTAAAAAATAAAAAAAAATGTTTGTCGAGCCATGGTTTTTATAAGAGAATTTTTTTTAAAGCTAAATAAATTTACTTTTGAATACAGTAACAAGAACTGCTCAAAAAGGTACTTTTATTTGAAATTATTTTGGATAGTTTTCAAAAAAGCCATTTTTGGTTTTTTTTTTTTCAATTCTACTTTTTTAAAAACTCCCAACCAAACACAATTTTGTTTAATGAAGTTTTTTTTAAAAATGCATCTCTTCTAAAAGAAGCACATCCAAACAGGCTTTTCGTTAAATCGAACATCTTATAATTAAGTATTATATTTTTTTCAATAGTTCTGTAAATTTATCAATTAATGAGCAAATTTCTTAATTCCATATACAACTTGTAGAAGGAGAATGACCTGATTAAATATTTGGACAAAATAAAATTTAAAATATGTAACTTCTCATAATGAGCAATTTCCCCCTTAGGCTGTCGTTTGGGGATTTTTGTTAATTACATCAAACCTAGGGGGGCATAGTTGCGATTCAGGGAAAAATTAAATAAGTTTCTAATCAAACCGTATCCAAAAAGTTACAATGGCAAATAAAGGAAATATAAATCTGAGATATAACTCTAAAAAGAAATAGGACTACACTCTGTCATCTAAACTATGTTGCATTTTTTCACTTGCAATCTTTGTGTTTATGTTTCTTTATTTTTGTTTTTGTTTTTTTATAGTTCACCCACTCTGAGGAATTTCTAGCAAAAGTAAAACATCTACAAGATAACAACACTTTACCCTTTAAACTATTATCTTTTTTACACTTGGCCATCTAATTTATTTCTGTTTTTTTTTTAACAATTTACTCGTAAACAATGAATCCTTATGGAAAATCTCATCAAGCTGTCTCACATATTATTGGATAATGTTTTGTCTCATCGCCTCTATGCTCATCTTAACCTTTTCAACAAAACCTCTCAACCATTTTCTAAAAAACAAGCCTCCACGATATTCAATTTCACTTTAAAGCATTCGTTCCATTACAAAACAAATTGTCAGCACCACCCTCCTAAATTTGAAAATTGAAGTTGTCGCCATTTTCACATCAACATGATCTTTCATTAATTAACAGTTATTTTTCAAATCCAATCCTCTGCTATCGAATTTTTCAATCAAATTTTGATTTTAGGATGTTAGGTGCAAAAGTTGCATATATCAAATTGCAAAGTGTAAAAAAGATAATAGTTCAAGGGGCAAAGTGTTGCTATCACACAAATTTTTCATCAGAAATTTGTCATAGGTGGCAAACTATAAAAAGAGGGGAAAAAAAAAGAGGGAAAGATTAAGCGGAAAGTTCAAATTTGATTGCTGGAGTTGTCGACCAAAGATAAGTCATTTACTCATTAACACTATACATAGAGTTCAGCAAATTACACTAATCACAAAACAAACCAATTCCTAACTAGTTTTGTAAGGAACAAAAAAGAAAAGAAAAGATAAGTTAAAAAAAAAAAAAAAAAAAAGAAGCTTTCGCTATTTGTTAAAGATGGGTTTCACATCTTTTATCACCCTCATTTGCATGTTTTCTATCAGTCCATGGCCTACATTTGCAGCTGATACACCCCAGAAAAGCAGTTTAGAAACATACATTGTTCATGTTGAGAGGCCTGATGCACAACTTACCACTCAATCCGAAGACGATTTAGAGCGTTGGTACCGCTCATTTCTCCCCGCAACTGCAGCAAGCTCAAATGATGAAGAATCACGGATCACTTACTCCTATCGTGCTGTGTTTAAAGGATTTGCTGCTAAATTATCAGCCGATGAGGTGAAGGACATGGAAAAGAAAGAAAGGTTCTTAACTGCACGACCTGAGAAAATATTGTCCCTGCACACCACCCATTCCCCTTAGTTCTTGGGGTTGAACCAGAACATGGGGTTATGGAAGGAATCCAATTATGGTAAAGGCGTGATCATTGGGGTGTTGGACACTGGAGTATTGCCCGAACACCCTTCGTTTAGCGACGAAGGAATGCCGCCTCCACCGGCTAAATGGAAAGGAAAGTGCGTATTCAATCACACAACATGCAATAACAAAATCATTGGAGCAAGGTACTTCAGCGATTTTGACCAAAGCCCACTAGACGATGATGGCCATGGCACTCACACAGCGAGCACTGCTGCTGGAAACTTTGTCAAAGGCGCAAATGTGTTTGGCAATGCCAATGGCACAGCAGCCGGCATTGCGCCACTTGCTCACCTGGCCATTTACAGAGTATGTGACCCTTTTTGTTCTGAGAGCACTGTACTCGCTGGTATGGACGCTGCTATTGACGATGGAGTCGATGTGCTCTCACTTTCTCTTGGCTACCTTTGGAATGATTTCTTTAAAGATTTCGTTGCACTAGGCGCATTTAGTGCAATGGAGAAGGGCATCTTGGTTAGCTGCTCAGCAGGAAACTTCGGTCCGTTTAATTCCACTACAGAAAATGAAGCACCTTGGATACTCACTGTTGGTGCAAGTACCACAGATAGAAAATTAAAAGCGACTGCAGTGCTGGAGACAACCAAAAGTTCCATGGCGAGTCAGCTTTTCAGCCAAAGGATTTTCCACCTAAGCTCTTGCCACTCGTTTATGCAGGGATGATCAACACTAGTGATCCTTATGCCCCATTTTGCATCATGGAATCGTTGAACCAAACTGACCTGCGAGGGAAAATAGTATTGTGTGAAAAAGGACGAATAACAACAACTGAAAAGGGAGCGGCAGTAAAAGCTGCTGGTGGCGCTGCTATGATTCTGGTAAATAGTGAGCGATATGGCAATACTATTCCGTCAGACGTTCATGTTCTTCCAGCAACACACATCAGTTATGCAGCTGGATTAAAGATCAAAGCCTACATAAATTCAACATCGACTCCCATGGCCACAATTCATTTTGAAGGTACTGTGATTGGTGATGATCGTGCACCAGTGGTTGCTGCCTTCTCTTCCAGAGGACCCAACTTCGAGAGTCGTGGCATCCTAAAGCCTGACATTTTAGGCCCTGGTGTCAACATTCTTGCAGCGTGGCCTACTTCTGTCGAAAACAACACCAACACGAAATCCACGTTTAACATTATTTCCGGTACCTCAATGTCATGCCCACACCTAAGTGGTGTGGCGGCAATCCTCAAAAGTGTTCATCCTGATTGGTCTCCTGCTGCTATTAAGTCCACAATCATGACCACGGCAGACGTTGTAAACCTTGCGCATGCTCCAATTGAGGATGAAACGTTCCTTCCAGCCAACATCTTTGCCACTGGGGCAGGCCATGTGAACCCATCAAGAGCCAGTGATCCACGACTCGTCTACGACATCCAACCCAAGGATTACATCCCATATTTGTGCGGTTTAAACTACACTAATCGAGAAGTTGGCTTCTTCTTACAACGGAAGGGGAACTGCTCGTTTGAAACAAGCATACCAGAAGCCCAGCTGAACTATCCTGCTTTCGCCCTGACTTTCACACCTAATTCTACTCCTCAAATGTATACGAGGACAGTAACAAATGTTGGCGAACCTAACTCGTCTTACAATGTGGAGATCGTCCCACCACCCGGTATTGACGTTCGTGTTGAGCCCACTACGCTGGACTTCTCGAAGCTAAACCAGAAATTGCATTATAAGGTTACATTCAGCCGACTGGCATCAGCCGAGAGCAACCCGGTTGTTCAAGGTTTCTTGAAATGTACTTCTCCTAAGCACTCCGTTAGGAGTCCTATAGCTGTTATACTGGTGTGAGCTACCTTAGAAGTGTCTGCCTATCAGAAACTGGAATGAGTTCCCTACACTCCAGAATGAAGTAACAATTGTGCAAGTCTTTTATCCGCAATTTCCTACATATGGGCTCCCTTCTATTACATATGTCAAATAAATGTGTTCCTTTCAGAGAATTATAATTCTTAGTTATAATGTCAATGAATCTACTCTTCAAAATCAGCAACTGCAAAACATTTCATATTTTTCAAGAATTGCAAATTCAATTATTCTTGAAACAAAAAAGGATGACATAAGCCCTCTTCAAATTGGGGTAAACTCCTTATAGGGATAAAACAAAAAATACACTAAAAAAACCCGGGAAAATACACATTTTTGGAGCAAAGGAAACCAAACAAAGTACATAGCAAAATCAAAATGATAAGCAAATCAATATGCGAGAATTAAGTAAAAATAAGATAATAATAAATTACGTTTAAAAAAATAATTAAGTAATAAAGAGTAATTTAAGGAGTTAAACATAAATATGCTCGAAATTAAAGGAGTTAAAAAAGAAATAATTTTTAAATTATCCTATTTTTATAAATTTATTTTTAAAATATCCTTCTTTTAAAAAGGGTTTTCATTTTACCCCTTTTGCATAGTGATTCTACTATTTGAATAGTATTTTCACTGTTTATAGTTTCTTTATTTGTTTTGGTGTCCAAACATTTTATTTTTTTATAACTTTAGACCTCTAAGTTTTAGAAAAAGTACGGTATATCCCAATTTTCATCATATATAAATTTTATTAGTTTTACTCTTTCTAGATTTTTACACTGCATAAGAAAATAATTTTCTAGTGTTCTATCTGCTTCCCAAAGTTCTTTGAGTTCTCTGTCTATTTGTTCTAATTGTTTAACATAATTTTTAAGGATTTCGTGATTTATAGTTTTATTGATTAGATGAAAAACATAATCTTCTTTATTATTATATGTCGCAATAAGAATTCTTAAATCTTCGGGTAGATCTTCTAGTGGTTTTAAAATTGCTATTTTCTTTTTATTATTGTTTTTTCTTTTAAATTGGTTCTTTATGATATCAAAATCTTTTCCCATTATTTTATATCTTATATAACCAAACAATAATCATACATTTGCATAAATTTCATAAATAATTGATGAAGTACTCTAAAACCATATATTCTCATAATATCAAGTAGAAAAATATTTCTATTTAAATCTTTTAAAAGTATATTACTTCCTTGACGTTCCTAATTCGTTAATCCTTCTTCCGGACTCGTCTTCAATCACCTTGACAAGCCTGACTGGTTTCCGCCCAAACGCCCTTCTGGCTTCACGGGACTTACACTTCCAAACGGCTACTGTCTCGAACGGTGTAATCACTACGGCCTTCGTAGGGTTATAAAATTTTGGAAAGTATCTAGGAGAAATACAAGCTCAAAAGATTTCTATAGAAAGATTTCTAAACTTGAATATTTATGAAAATAAACTGGTTTTATTTCCTTCAAAAAGGATTTATACAAACATGATTTAGAAGATGGTTACAAAGATCTAGAAAGGCTGGTTTCCTATTCTATGGGAAGTTTTCAGAGTGAGAATCAGTCTGAATTTTTGAATGTGAGTTTTCGAATGCTTTACAAATGAAATCTAAGTACAATTTATAGATCTAGAAATCTAACTATTCGGACTTCAAAGTTTTAGTTGGCGTCCACTGTCTCTTTCTTTATGAGCTGGATCTTTATCTTCTTTAGCCTCAGAAGTCAAAAGCTGCCACCACAGCTGTCTGCCATAATGTTTTAGTGGATGATGACGTCATGGCATCCGTCACTCCTTGCACTGACGTAAGCGCTTACATCATGATTTACAACAACCAATCATTTTGCAAGCTTTCTTCCTTGTAGTCTCTGTGCAGTAAAATTCATGTTTGAAAAATTTAGTGAGGAACTCCTTTAGCAATGGAGATTTTATTTGTCCTCCTTTTTTTAGTAAAATTCAATTATTGGCCTGCATGAGAGTTTCATACTGTCGCTCCCATAGAGACTCAGCAATGGATTGAATGGCTTTAATGCCCATGGCTCTTCTCTCTGTGATCCATGAACTGGTGAACTTGAAAGATCGAAAATTCTTTATTCCAGTTTCAATCTTTAGGTTTGTGGTGATAACATCTATCGTGATCATGTGTTGGACCTCATGCCAAATTCGCATCTCAGGTTCTGGGGCTATAGAATAGAACTTGAGTACGACTTCTCTATTTCTAGCAACTTGACTGACCTGGGATTTAAAGCGGTCATCAAATTCTGAAATTTCCTTTAGATCTTTTCCAGCATATAGCAGATCTAGAAATCCATAGTTTGCAAGCTGAAAAACTTTATGAGGATCAGCTCCAAAAATGGCGGTGATTCTTGGATGAACACTATATCCTTTAGAATAGAATAGTGTCCTGGAATTCTCCCATCTATAGGCTTCTTCAGCAACTTCTTTATATTCTCGTTCCCATTTATTTGTAGGAACAAATTCTTCATTGGATTCCATGTTGTTGAAGCTTTCTGATTTATTGATTTTTATCTCAATAACTTCAGCATCACTTTGAGATTTAGAAGTTTTTTCTTTATTTTTCATGGAGTCTAAAAAGTCTTTATCAGATACTGGTTTAGTACCTTGACTTCCAGAAGACTCTGCTTTTTCTTTACCTTTATTGCTTTCCCTTTTCTCACTCTCATTTTTAGCTTCACTCATTTTTTCTTTTTCTTTATCTCTAGATTCAAGGAACAAATCTAGACTTTCTTGAAGGAAAATGACTCTCCTAAGTCCTTCTTGAGAGATATCTGTAATTGTTTTAAAATTTAACTCTATCAAATCTTTAAGAGCTTTATTATTGTCAACAATGTCTTGACAGACCAAGACAATATCGTCTATCTCATTCTTTAGCTCTTCAAGATCCATCTTTCTTTATTATTTTATTCCTGCAGAAAAATAAAAATTTTATAAGATGATCTGTATCATCAGTACAATTTTTGGGAAATTGTCACCCATCAACGGATTTGATAAGTCTTTATCACCAACTGTTAGATAGTGGACTAGCTGTATGTATAGCGCATACAATCACTCTCTTTGCATTTATAAGGAAATGCACACCCATCTCATCCATTTTAGAGTTGGAGAACTCATCCGTTTCCAAATTCTGTATTTGTAGAAATGAAATCGGCTAGAAAATTTTCTGAACCTTTTATATATTCTATTTTGAAACTGTAAAAAGAGAGGAAAACTTGCCATCTATGTAGCCTTCTGTATTGGGGTGTATTTGGTAATTTATTGAAAACCAAGGATTGTATCTGGGTATTGTCGGTATGAACTTTAAAAGGTTTTTGATATAAAAAGAGAGAGAATTTCTGAATTCCTTTTATGATGGCTAGAAGTTCTTTCTTATGGGTTGTATAGTTGACCTCAGCTTGACCGAAAGTACCACTTGTATACCTGCATATTAAGTAATGATGCCCAATATAGATCTGACGCATCCGTTTGTATAATCAATTTATCATTTTCATTAGGAAGTTTTAATTCTGGCAAAGTTTTACATTCTTCCTTTAAAGTTTTAACAATCTCTGTATGTTGATTACTCCATCATTTAGTATTATTTTTTCAAAGTAATTTTTGAATCTCATGCTTCTTTTTAGCAAGATCAATTATGAATCCCTCAGCATAGTTTAGACAACCGAGAAATTTTTCAATTTATCAGGAAATTCACAAATTTTCTTAGATATATGGAGTTGAAGTTTAATTCCTTTTTTATTCAATTTTAACCCTAGAAATTCAATTTCTTCTTTACAAATTATAGCCTTTCTTTCAGATAGGACTATACCATTTTCTTTACAAGTTTTAGCAAATTGTAGTAGATGAGTTTTATGTTCTTCTAAAGTATTAGAAGCAATCAAAACATCATCAACATAAACAACAAGAAATTCTTTATATTTATTAAAGATTTTATCCATTCTTCTTTGATATATAGAAGGTGCATTTTTTAATCCAAACGGCATAACTAATCATTCGAACTGTCCTTGAGGGGAACTAAATGATGTGTATTGTATACTTTCAGGCACCATTTTTATTTGCCAAAAACCCGAAGTACAATCAAATTTAGAGTAGTATTTTTTTCATTTAACAAGATTTAGTAAAACTTCTTTATTTGGGAGATAATAACTATCTGACCTAGTAAAGTGATTTAATCTTTTATAATTTATTATCATTCTAGGTTTTCCTCGTTTTTTCTCAGCTTCATTTTCAACCATGAAAGCTGGGCTACTAAAAGGACTATTGCTTCTTCTAATCAAAGGTGGATTTTTATATAATAATTCATTTATTTGTTTATCAAATTCTTTTCTATCCTTTTCTGTATATAACATAGGTCTTTCTTTTATAACTATGTTTTCAGTTAGTTCTATTTTTGCCTTTAAATCTGACTCTTTATAAAAAGCCAGAGGATGATCATTATAATTTTCTTTTAGCTGTTTTATTACATCTTCAAGAGTTATCCGTTTTATTGTTATATTGTGTATTTTTATCAGAATTTTATCATACGGTCCACCAAGCTTCGCTGGCTGAACTCTGAATGGCTTATTGATTCGGGGTAATTTTAAGTAATGATTACATGTAGTTTTTAGAATAACAGAATAAAGATTCTATGAGTAAAACTGAAATTGTTGTAAGAAATTATTTCCTAATAATATATCAGTTTCAAGGGAGTTATACTCATATATAGTATTTATAGTAATAATTTTACTTCCTAATATAACATTTACTTTATCTGCCTTTTTATTAATGTGTTCGGCTTGTCCCGTAACACCCTTTATCTTTATGTTCCCATTCTCTTGCCATTTAGTATAGAGAAAGGATTTAAACAAAGTTATTTCTGAACCATTATCTATTAAGGCGCATGTTGTTATATTAGTATCTTGTACTGTTATTTGTACAAAGACACTTAAAGGAAAATTAATTCCCTTCATGTTTTTTACAAAAGATCTTTATATTTCCTATTTGTAATGTAACTCCATGTTTCTCTATTTTATAGTAATCACATTGATTTAAGAAACTATTACCTAGAATTATATCGTAATAGTCTCCTGCCATATCACTATCTATGTAGCAAGGTACAATTATTCTTAATTCTTCAAAGATTATTGAAACTTGTACCTCTTGATCACAAGTTATTAATTGACCTTCAAAATTTTTATATTGAAATATTGTAGAAGCAACCTTTGCAATTAAACCTTTATTTTTATGTTTTGCAAGGTGATTGCCACTAGCTCCTGTATCAATTAATATATTTGGTCCTTCAATATATTCTTGACCATTAAAATATTTAGCATTGATAATCATTGTATTGGTTATATCTTGTCTAGTAAATTCAACATTAGTAAGAAATGACTTACTAACATTTTTTCTAGATATAGTATTTTTTCCTAAATCTATTTGTGGTATTGTACCACTACTAGATCCATATTCTAAAATGAGTTTTCTATTTATTTTAATTTCAAAGTCTTTTATTTCCTTAATTTCTTCTATCATTGGTAACTTTATTGTTGTTATATCTCTGCATTCATTATCAATTTCAATATATGGTTTATCCTGATATATTTTACCATAATTACTATTAGTAAACGCATAAATTGTTCTATAGTAAAAGGTGAACGCTTGACTTTTATCTCTAAGTTTTAAATCTTTCAAGAGTTGAAAGTGTAAACTTAACGTATCATTTATATTTTGATCATTTATATCAATACTATATTTTGGATAACAATCAAAGCGAAATTGTGAATATATTAAATTTCCTTCAACTGTTCCCAGATGACTATTTTTAGCATCTGTAAACCTTTGGTCATGAAGTGAAATAACCATAGGACTATCTATTCCATCTCTAAATAAAGCTTTAACTAGGATTTGAATTCTACCAAGATAAACATATTTTATCTTCTTTCTTACTTCTTTATTTTTGATTTTATTTAAAGCTTGATTTATTGAGGATTTTGTAAGCAAATTTAACCTAATTTGCCCTTTAGTATGTTCAACATTTATTTTTCAACTACATGATAGTCATATATATTTATCTTTTCTCGTTTTATTAAGTCACCAAAAGACTTAAATATACTTTTGGTAGGGTTAGTAGCATCCAATTTTAAACCTTTTATTTTTACTAAAGTTTCTTGATCAAAGGTTATTCGTTGAGCATAACCTTCAGATCCTTCATAAATTTCTACTTCTTTATCTGAATCTTCAGTTTCAATTATATCTTTATTCATTTTCAGAATGACTAGAGTATGTTTCTTCTTCAATATATATTTCTTTATCTAAATAATTTTCTATATCTGAAACTTCAGATAATTCATCTTGAAGTTCTATAAATTCAGCTTCTATACTTCGAATCTTTTTAGGTTTTTTACATTCTGGTGATTTATGTCCAATTTCTCCACAATTCCAACATTGGCATTGTGAAAGTTTTTTATTTCTTTTATAAGTAGGTTTTCTTTTAAAATATCTTCTTTTTGATTTTATATTTTTCTTTTGAAAATTAGTATATTTTTTATACTTCTTTTTATGAAATCTTCTTCTCTTTTTAATACTTTGTTCTTTATTACATCCCCATTGACTAGGTACTTCAAATTCATCACAATATAAAGGTGAAAATTTTTTATTTCTTCTATATAAATCTTGAAATTTACATAATTTACTTAACTCTGAAAAGAGAAAACTAATTCTTTTTCCTAGAGTTGAGGTTGAATCTTTATTTTCTTCCTTCCATTTATTCATTATATATTTATTCCAAGGATGTGGAAGTTTTAAAAAGTACATATTAAGATATATACTCTGATATTCATTACTATAATATTGAGTATAATAATATTCTTTAAATTCGCAAGTATATTGTTTTAAATGCTTCATACTACATATTCTAAGATTTATTAAATTAGTTCTAGCTTCTTCTTTTTCTTTAGTGCTTTCTTTATCAAGGTCATACCACTGTTCTCCTAGAAATTCTTCAGAAAGATAAGCAACTAAGATTTCAATTCCTCTATCTGTATTATCTATTAATTTAGTTTGTACATTTCTTTTTATTATAGCTTTAATGTTTTCAGTTAATCCTTGCCACCAATTGAAAACAATACCATCAAATATAGCAATTACATAATCTACTTGCCTATTTGATGTCCATGTATCATCAGCATTATATAAAAAGAAAACTTTCATAGTATTTGCCCATGAAATTATAGCCTTTTTAGTATCTTCTTTGCAATCTATATTTATCTTAGAACCTCCATGATTTAT
This sequence comes from Petrea volubilis, assembly GCA_026212405.1. Lineage (NCBI taxonomy): Eukaryota > Viridiplantae > Streptophyta > Magnoliopsida > Lamiales > Verbenaceae > Petrea > Petrea volubilis. The sequence goes on from CM047880.1 coordinate 14,517,955, forward strand.
AGGTTCTCCATAATTAGTATCTGGAGTGAATTTATCAAATTGTTTATGATATTTATTATTCTTTATATGATCATAATATTGCCTTCTATATTTAGGAATAGGCATCATTTCTGATTCTTCTATTTCCATATCTTCTGGTTTTATTGTACCACTTGGGCCTCCAGTTGTATTATTAGTGTTAACTAATACTTCATATTCCTCTATTTTAGAAAGATCTATTTTTTCAAATTGATCTATTAATTCATTAAGTTCATTCATCTTTATCTGTTTCTGATTCCGAATCTTGTTCTTTAGGTGGATTAGATGATGTAGCAATATCTTTACCTTTTTCTTCCTTTTTAAGAGCTTCTTCTTCAGCTAATATTTTAGGTAATTTAACATTAATCATATATGCATCAAAAGAATTTGGATGCACTATTTCTTTATTAGTTTTTATTGGCTTTATTATAATTTCTCTTTCTTTCATTTTCTTGTCGAATTTATTTTTCTTAAGACAAGTATTTTTTATTAAATCTTCAACATTTGAATTACAAATTTTTAATATCTGAACCTCTGTTTTTAATTCTTTAAGTTATTGAGGTAGAACATATAGTGCCTCAAGTATTTTATTTATTCCTGTATTTAATTCTTCGATATTTTTATTTATTTTATCCATTTGTATTTTTTATATCTATTCCAAGCAATTTGAGCATTTTGTTGTGTAGCTTTTATCTTTTGTTTGCAACTTTGTATTTTTGCTTTATTCTCTTTTGTTTTAATGTGTTCATACTCTCGAATATATTCTTCAAGAATTATATTTAAGCTTAGAATTAGATTTATGTTCTGTATCCATCGTTTAAGATGTTTATTGGTTTTCATAATCGACTTAGAATATCAAGTCCTTCATTTATTTGTTTTATTTTGCTTTTCAAGAAATTAATTCTAAAAGCATCTCCTCTATGATAAGTTGGTTTTCTAAATATAAAATCCAACTCCTTTTGATATAGATACAATTCCACTTGAAGTCTATGTAATGTATAATTAGGCATTGCTAAGTAGAATCATTACAGCTCTACGATTTTTATATTCTTCTAACTTTCTATAATGCAATGCTCTTATTTCAGCATCTTTATGTGCCTTAGCTTCTTTCTTTAGAGACATCAAGAGTTTATAGTACTTTTCAACCTTTGGATACCTTTTAGTGTGTCGAAACAGTCTATTCTTCATGGTGAAGATAACTGCCAATCAGTTTCATCACATGAGAAATCGCAAGATAAACTTTCTATATTTAAGTTATCATTAAATTCTTTATCGTTTATTTCTTGTAAATAAATAAACAGTTCTTTAATAAGTAAAAGATTTATAATGGATAATTTTAATAATCTTAAATATTCCATATTTTATAAATTTTTATTGATCTTTACGACTCTTTATGGCTCTGATACCAATAACAACACGGGGGTTTTACTTAATTTAATATAACAAATTTTAAGAAAAGTATTAAATAATTAAAAATTTAAGATTTGAGTTTATTTAATGTAAATAAGGATGGTTATGAATTTTTCTATTTCAAACATATGTTTTAAAGAAAATTTATAGGAAAAATGGACTAAAGTGATCAAATATACTTTGGCATGGGTTTTAACGAAATAAAGAATAAAAGCTGGGTTTTTAAGATATTACGCCGGCCCACATGAACAGTACAACCGAGCTTTAAGAGCTCGTTCTAGGGTATTTTTGAAAGATTTTAAAAAGGTAGGGTATTTTAAAAAGGTGAAAATGAAAAAAGGGTATTATAAAAATGTTTTCGTTAAAAAATGTTAATTATAGAAAGATTTTAATGCGAATTAAGAATTGAAAATATAAATATGGAAAACATCTTATATCGCAAAATAGTGAGAGGACAACTGTCCACCTCATTGTCCACATAAGCATGGGACGGATGCATAAAGTGGACTCCATTTTAAATATATATTAGATTTGATGAAAGTTATGTTTATATGAAATATTATTATATTTTTCTTATTATTGTAGAAAGCGTGTGTATTAATTAATCTTGACGAAATCAAACCCCATCATTTTCTGGACTAACCAAATATAACCCAGGCCGGCTGAAGTCATCAACCAATCATATGTTAGGAACTTTCAATTTATTTTGGGTAATCGTGTTTATGGGTCTAGATTGAAGGACCGTATAAGTCGCACCCTCAATTCAAGTACGGCAATTTTCAACATTGACCCAAATATTTGATCTGTTTATATTTAGTGTAATGAAGAGTAAATTGGAAAACTGTTACGTAAACTCCTTTAATTGCAAAAGCATTGATGCAAGTTTACCTAATATTGTAATATATAAATTCATTATTTTTGTTCAAATAGTCTACTCAATCTAAGTTAAGCCCACGTTGGCTTTCAGCTTACAAATTAATCATATTTAAATACAGTTAACACTGACACCCCTCTAAAGTATTTAAATTACCAATAGCCCCTCAATATCATAATTACAGTTATTTCCTCTCTAAATTTACATAATCACAAAACTCGAACGGAAAGTTTAAAATGACCTAATTATGCTCAGCTACAAATAATTTAGAAATGATGAAAGTATCAAAATTTTTGAAAGATGATTATGCAGTTCCATCTTACATCTAAGAATTTTAAATTAATACTTTTCTAGTTTTCTTTAAACAATGAAAGTATGAGTAGAGGTTGCTGTAATTACAAAACATTGAGGGAGGAATTGGTAATATGAATATTTGAGAGCCAAAGAATCGTGAACCATGAGCACTATATAGTGCGGGTTAAAATCCAACTCTTGTCTCAGCCTAAATTCATAGCCTAATCACGACCCATATAAGCATTAATTATTTTCAAACAAATAATTGCTAAAAAAAAATTTAATAAAAATGAAACAGATACACAGAAAACTGAAATAGGCAAACAATCAAAATGTGAGAATCACCTATGAATCAAGCAAGAAATCAAGAGCAGACTGAATAACCATGTGTTCTCCCCATTCACACACACGCAAATAAAATAAATGAATAAATAAATAATAGAAAACAAAGAAAGAAAAACGAAGGAAGTAATGAAGAAATTAATAAACAAGCTAATAATAATAACCTTTTTTAATTCATAGCTCTTATAACCTCACCGAACCCAATTAATCTGAAAGCCCACAAAACACTTCTAACTCTTATTGATTAATTACTTAAGCTAACAAACCCACATAGCATTTTGCGATATCTCAGTATAATACTGAAGGTTGTCATTGGGTCGGATCTGGATGGAATTTGAAACATCCGAACCTAAATCCATTAGGTTTTTCAATATCCAAATCACATAAGATTTATATTAATTATTAACATTCCGATAAAAGTCCAAAACTCAATAAAAAGTTCGGCTCGATAAAGAAGTTTTGAAATTAAGTAATCACTATAAAAAAGAAATTATCCCTTACGTAAAACACATCATTTTCTTGGACTAACCAAATATCATTCGGGCTGACTTAGGTCATCAATCAATTATATTTTAGGGACCCTCATTTTCTTTGTAAGGTCTACAGTTCTACTCTACAAGATTACTAATTACTCGTTTCTTATGGATCTAGAAAGACGCCAAACAGTCAGAATTGTTGAAAAAGTAGACAAATTTCATCTTTTTTTTTTTTTAAGTCATGTGGAAAAATTGCTCCCTTTGCAACCAAGATTGCCAATCAGAAAAGAGCAAATCAAGCTCACCAACTATGCAATTGACTTGACCTAACTATGGGAGTTTCTTCAAAAATGTTTAGGCAAATTACAAAAACCTTCGTTGAAGTTTGATAAAATTATAAAAAAAACCCCTCAATTATTAGAAATTATCATTATCTCTCTAAATTTTGTATAAATCATGTAACAGTTAACGGAGAACTGAAAATTTCAAAATTGCCCTTAATATTTTATTTATGAAAAACCCCCTTGAAGTTTGGTGAAATTACAAAAAAAAACCCTTAGATATTAGAATTTATAACCACACTCCTGCTGATGACGTCGACAGCCTCCCCACATCAAAAATTTGTAAACACACATCTTAAGAATCCCCAACTCCAGAGTGATGGTAGATCAACATCGTTTGACCTCATTTAACTATTGATTAATGCACTTCGATTCTCACATTTTTGACGAACTTTGTAGGAATTTGACGATATCCAAACCCCCTTTCTCATTCCAATTATATATTTTGATAAAAGTACAGTTAGATCTATACAAATGTATTTAAATATAATTCACAAATTATTTATTCCAATTTATAATCTAAATTAAATTTTAAATATTTTTTAACTAAAATGCAAGTTATTTACTCTTCAATTAAAAGTAAACTTTAAACTCCTTTAAATCTATATATGAATAATTATATTTTTAATAACTACAATTTGTGTATATTCTATTTTTCCTAAAACAAATTTAATATATATACTGATTTTTTAAAGAATTTATATTTAATTAAATGTATTATAATGTAATTTAATATAAAAAATATATTATATTATGGTTAAAAAATATTTATTCATTTTTGTTCAAAAAAGTTAAACTTTCCTTAGAATTTGCCATATTTAGCCCCATAAGATAGATTTTTCCTCCATAATTAGTCCCACCGGCCAAATTCCAATCGTAAATTTTCAAAAGTCGCTAACATGTCAGCTTAATAGGTCTACATGATGTTTTTTGGTGCTGAGTTGGATTTGAGTTGGTTGACATGGAAAAATATTATATAAAAATATAATATATATAACTATATTTTGAAATTTTAAAATATAGATATTAATATAATTTAAGAAAATTAAATATATAAAAAACTATATAATACGAAATGTATATTTAAAAAATATTTACTTTTTCATCATTAAATAATTAATATATTGTATATGAACAAATATATAAATATGCAAAATACATATATATAATAATTATATAAATTAGCACCCCCCCCCCCCACACCCCCTAGGCTCAAATTGGATATATGGATAGATTATCCAAGAGGTGATGAACCAAAATTTGAAAAAAAAAAAAGAAAGGCCGGCGTCGGCATGCTAGCGCGGCGTTGAACTGCGAACGGCGTTGGCGGTGGTGCACTGCCTTGGGCCATTTTTCTCAAAAAATTTTCCATAATTTTGTTCCTCATTCTATGTACAACATAGAGATGTATTCAATTTGAGCATTTATATGAACTTTAGAGGGTAATTTATGTGTGCAATTGTGTGTTTGTGTGTGTTTTTCATTTTAAGTTTTCTGAATCTCGACATATTTGGGGGGTTTAGGGGGTTGGTTTTGAATTTAATTATTTATTCATGTTTTTTTAATGTATATTTTTATTAAGATTTCAATTTTCAAGTTCTTTTTCTTCTTCCTACTACTACTACTACTACTACTACTACTACTACTACTACTATTATTATTATTATTATTATTATTATTATTATTATTATTATTATTTCTGGGGTGGGGTATCTTGACCAATCAATACATCATTTTCTCACTACAAGAAAGCACTGGTCCTTCATAAATGAAAATTTTAAGGTGGAGAAATCGTGCCGCATATTTAAGGTATTTTTGATGGATTAGTGATGAAATTCAATATAAATAGAATTAAAAAACAATCATTGACAAGAAATTCAATAATAAAAATATTATAAACTAAATTTGTCACAAAAATTAAATTTATAATATTTTGATTTATCAGTAAAAGATATACATTTTATAGTGTCTTGCTCTAAACAAATATCATTCAGGCTTGACTTGGGTCATCAATCAATTCTATTTTAGGAAATTCATTTTCTTTGAAAGTTCTAATCCACTAAACTACTAATTAATTGATCGTTTTTTATGGATCTACAAAGACGAAACAACAGTGTTATTTTAATAAATGCAAGTTCAACACGTTGGAATCCTGGAAAAAGAAGACAAATTTTATCAACTGTCATTGTTTTCTTTTTCTTTTGCAATCCAAGTCGTTTGGAAAAATTGCTTCCTTTGCAACAAGGTTGTCCATCAAAGAAGAGTAAATCAGGCTCAAGCTCGCCAACTTTATAGTTGACTTGACCTAAATATATGAGTTTTTCAAAAAGTGCTTTATTATATATGGTGTTGAAAACACATTTTAACATACTGTAAAATCCATTATTGGCATGATTTAATTTATATTTTTTGGTGTTTGATACCAAATGAATATAAGCATTTTCTAGGTTTTTCTATACCATCTAAAGCCATTTTTGGTTTCTTTTTTTTTTTTTTTTTTCAATTCTACCTTTTTAAAAACTCCCAACCAAACACAATTTTGTTTAATGAAGTTTTTTTTTTTTTAAATGCATCTCTTCTAAAAGAAGCACATCCAAACGGGCTCTTCGTTTGATCGAACATCTTATAATTAAGTATTATATTTTTTCAATAGTTCTGTAAATTTATAAAATGATGAGCAAATTTCTTAATTCCATATACAACTTGTAGAAGGAGAATGACCTGATTAAATATTTGGACAAAATAAAAATTAAAATATATAACTTCTCATAATGAGCAATTTCCCCCTTAGGCTGTCGTTTGGGGATTTTTGTTAATTACATCAAACCTAAGGGGGCATAGTTGCAATTCACGGAAAAATTAAATAAGTTTCTAATCAAACCGCATCCAAAAAGTTACAATGGCAAATAAAGGAAATTTAAATCTGGGATATAAATCTAAAAAGAAATAGGACTACACTCTTGTCATCTAAACTATGTTGCATTTTTTCACTTGCAATCTTTGTGTTTATGTTTCTCTATTTTTGTTTTTATTTTTTTATAGTTCACCCACTCTGAGGAATTTCTAGCAAAAGTAAAACATCTACAAGATAACAACACTTACCCCTTAAACTATTATCTTTTTCACACTTGGCCATCTAATTTATTTGTGTTTTTTTTTTTTAGCAATTTACTCGTAAACAATGAATCCTTATGGAAAATCTCATCAAGCTATCTCACATATTATTGGATAATCTTTTGTCTCGTCGCCTCTATGCTCATCTTAACCTTTTCAACAAAACCTCTCAACCATTTTCTAAAAAACAAGCCTCCACAATATTCAATTTCACTTTAAAGCATTCGTTCCATTACAAAACAAATTGTCAGCACCACCCTCCTAAATTTGAAAATTGAAATTGTCGCCGTTTTCACATCAACATGATCTTTCTTTAATTAACAATTATTTTTCAAATCCAATCCTCTGCTCTCGAATTTTTCAATCAAAATTTGATTTTAGGATGTTAGGTGCAAAAGTTGCATAGATCAAATTGCAAAGTGTAAAAAAGATAATAGTTCCAGGGGCAAAGTGTTGCTATCACACAAATTTTTCATCAGAAATTTGTCATAGGTGGCAAACTATAAAAAGAGGGAAACAAAAAGGACGGAAAGGTTAAGCAGCAACCAGTAAAAATAAAAAAAGAGTCGAGATTGTAAAGTGAAGACCCGTATAGTTCAGATGACAAAGCATAATTTTTCCACGAAAAAATATCATATATGCCTATCCTGAAATACTAAGCAATCCACATTCAAATAAATCCAAGCATATCGCCACAAATTATCAACTTCAGGCTGGTTTTCAGCTAAAACTTAAGAACATATTAAGTTCCAATTGAATATTATCAAAATAAGGAGCTTAGGGCCTATTTGAATCTGCCAGTATTATTAGAACTTATCTGCAACATGGGGGGCCTCATCTTTGTTCTTCTAAACCACAAATCCCTTTGAAATTTATTATCATTCACATGACATTGATTCAATAACTAAAAGATTCCCATCTGATTGATTACTAGTTATTTACTACGAAAATGCCAGACCTGTCAAAAGCATTATACTTTTCCAGCATGAATTTCCAACCCCATGAATAAGAAATTTCGAGAGCGCCATTGTGGAAAGTTCAAATTTGATTGCTGGAGTTGACGACCAAAGATAAGTCATTTACTGTACTGGCCACTCATTAACGCTATAAATAGAGTTCAGCAAATTACACTAATCACAAAACAAACCAATTCCTAACTAGTTTTGTAGGGAACAAAAAAGAAAAGATATGTAAAAAAAAAAAAGAAAGAGAGAAAAAAAAAAAAAAAAAGAAAGAAGCTTTCGCTATTTGTTAAAGATGGGTTTCACATCTTTTATCACCCTCATTTGCATGTTTTCTCTCAGTCCATGGCCTAAATTTGCAGCCGATACACCCCAGAAAAGCAACTTAGAAACATACATTGTTCATGTTGAGGGGCCTGATGCACAACTTACCACTCAATCCGAAGACGATTTAGAGCGTTGGTACCACTCATTTCTCCACGCAACCGCAGCAAGCTCGAATGATGAAGAATCGCGGATCACTTACTCCTATCGCACTGTGTTTAAAGGATTTGCTGCTAAATTATCAGCCGATGAGGTGAAGGAAATGGAAAAGAAAGAAGGGTTCATAACCGCACGACCTGAGAAAATATTGTCCTTGCACACAACCCATTCCCCTAATTTCTTGGGGTTGAACCAGAACATGGGGCTGTGGAAAGAATCCAATTACGGTAAAGGCGTGATTATTGGGGTGTTGGACACTGGAGTATTGCCCGAACACCCTTCATTTAGCGACGAAGGAATGCCGCCTCCACCAGCCAAATGGAAAGGAAAGTGTGAATTCAATCACACAACATGCAATAACAAAATCATTGGAGCGAGGTACTTCAGCAATTTTGACCAAAGCCCACTAGACGATGACGGCCATGGCACTCACACAGCGAGCACTGCTGCTGGAAACTTTGTCAAAGGCGCAAATGTGTTTGGCAATGCCAATGGCACAGCAGCCGTTATTGCACCACTTGCTCACCTGGCCATTTACAGAGTATGTGACCCTTTTTGTTCTGAGAGCACTGTACTCGCTGGTATGGATGCCGCTGTTGAGGATGGAGTCGATGTGCTCTCACTTTCTCTAGGCTACCTTACGAATGATTTCTTTAAAGATTTCGTTGCGCTAGGTGCATTTAGTGCAATGGAGAAGGGCATCTTGGTTAGCTGCTCAGCAGGAAACTTGGGTCCGTTTAATTTCAGTACAAAAAATGAGGCACCTTGGATCCTCACTGTTGGTGCAAGTACCACAGATAGAAAATTAAGAGCGACTGCAGTGCTTGGAGACAACCAAAAGTTCCATGGCGAGTCAGCTTTTCAGCCAAAGGATTTTCCACCTAAGCTCTTGCCCCTCATTTATGCAGGGATGATCAACACTAGTGATCCTTTTGCCCCTTTTTGCATCATGGAATCGTTGAACCAAACTGACCTGCGAGGGAAAATAGTGTTGTGTGAAACAGGAGGAATTCCTAGAACCGAAAAGGGAGAGGCAGTAAAAGCTGCTGGTGGTGCTGCAATGATTCTGGTAAATAGTGAGCAATATGGAAATACTATTCCCTCAGACGTTCATGTTCTTCCAACAACACACATCAGTTATGCAGATGGATTAAAGATCAAAGCCTACATAAATTCAACATCGACTCCCATGGCCACAATTCATTTTGAAGGTACTGTGATTGGTGATGATCGTGCACCAGTGGTTGCTGCCTTCTCTTCCAGAGGACCCAACTTCGAGAGTCGTGGCATCCTAAAGCCTGACATTTTAGGCCCTGGTGTCAACATTCTTGCAGCGTGGCCTACTTCTGTCGAAAACAACACCAACACGAAATCCACGTTTAACATTATTTCCGGTACCTCAATGTCATGCCCACACCTAAGTGGTGTGGCGGCACTCCTCAAAAGTGTTCATCCTGATTGGTCTCCTGCTGCTATTAAGTCCGCAATCATGGCCACGGCAGACGTTGTAAACCTTGCGCATGATCCAATTGAGGATGAAAAGTTCCTTCCAGCCAACACCTTTGCCACTGGGGCCGGCCATGTGAACCCATCAAGAGCCAGTGATCCAGGACTCGTCTACGACATCCAACCCAAGGATTACATCCCATATTTGTGCGGTTTAAACTACACTAATCGAGAAGTTGGCTTCTTCTTACAACGGAAGGGAACTGCTCGTTTGAAACAAGCATACCAGAAGCCCAGCTGAACTATCCTGCTTTCGCCCTGACTTTCACACCTAATTCAACTCCTCAAATGTATACCAGGACAGTAACAAATGTCGGCGAACCTAACTCGTCTTACAACGTGGAGATCGTCCCACCACCCGGTATTGACGTTCGTGTTGAGCCCACTACGCTGGACTTCTCGAAGCTAAACCAGAAATTGCAGTATAAGGTTACATTCAGCCGACTGGCATCAGCCGAGAGCAACCCGGTTGTTCAAGGTTTCTTGAAATGGACTTCTCCCAAGCACTCCGTTAGGAGTCCTATAGCTGTTATACTGGTGTGAGCTACCTTAGAAGTGTCTGCCTATCAGAAACTGGAATGAGTTCCCTACACTCCAGAATGAAGTAACAATTGTGCAAGTCTTTTATCAGTAATTTCCTACATATGGGCTCCCTTCTATTACATATGTCAAATAAATGTGTTCCTTTCAGAGAATTATAATTCGTAGTTATAATGTCAATGAATCTACTCTTCAAAATCAGCTATCTGCAAACCGTTTCATATTTTTCAAGATTTGCAAATTCAATTATTCTTGAAACAAAAAAGGATGACATAAGCCTCTTCAAAATGGGGTAAAATCCTTAAGGGATAAAAAAAAAAATACACTAAAAAAAACCGGGAAAATACACATTTTTGGAGCAAAGGAAACCAAACAAAGTACATAGCAAAATCAAAATGATAAGCAAATCAACATGCGAGAATTGTCTAAAGCCCATTGAATAATTTTTCATTTTCGCAACGAAAGAGAAATGATAGAAAAACAAAAGCACTAGAGTCTACCGCAGTGATGATAAGCCACCAATTAAGGTTACCAACGATTAATTTTGCTCATTTTGGGAAGGAAATCAAGCTTCCGATAAGCGGAAAACTGACCGGCTTTCTTTTAAATCCTGAATATTCGTTTGGTACAATTTGTGGATCAGTCAGACCCATTAGGATGGGCCTCTTTTCTGGGGAACAATTACTAATTCCTTTTTGAAGGAAAAGCACTCCAAACCAAAAAAAAAAATTGTATTGGAATGAAATTTAAAAAAAAAATCCAAAAAAGGGTAAAATATGATTTTTTTGAAAAAAAGTTCTTTAAAGTAGCTTAAACAAAATACTTTTCAAAGTGCGTTTAATTATTGCATACAAATACAAAATTACTCAATTAAAAAAATCATACTATAATAAACACAGTTTGAAAAGTACTTCTCCTAAATCCATATTTTCTAGTTTTATTGTACCATGTGGGCCTCCAGTTGTATTATTTGTGTTTACCAACACTTCGTATTCTTCTATTTCGGAGATATCTATTTTTTCAAGTTGATCTATTAATTCATTAATATCATTCATCTTTATCTGTTTCAGAATCTTGATCGAAGATGAAGCTATACCTTTCCCTTTATCTTCTTTTTTAAGAGCTTCTTCTTCAGCAATAATTCTAGGTAATTCAACATTAATCATATATGCGTCAAAGGAATTTGGATTTACAGCTTCTTTAAAAATTTTTAAGGGTTTATTTATTGTTTCTCTTTCTTTTATTTTTTTGTCGAATTTATTTTTCTTCAGGCAAGTATCTTTTATTAAGTCTTCAATATTTGAATTACAAATCTTTAAGATTTGAACCTCAATTTTTAATTCTTTAAGTTCTTGAGTTAATTATTCAAAGAGTAGTTCAAATATTTTATTCATCCCATTAGTTAATTATTCAATATTGTTATCTATTTTATCCATTTGTATTTCTTATATCCGTCCCAATGCATTTGACCATTTCGTTGGGTATCTTTTATTTTTTGTTTACAACTTCGTATTTTTGCTTTACTATCTTCTATTTTACTGTGTTCATATTCTCTATGATATTCATCGAGAATTATATTTAAACTTAAAATTAAGTTAGTACATTGTATACATCTTTTAAGATGTTTATTAGTCTTCATGCTTGACTTAGCATTTCAAAACCCTCATTTATTTGTTTTATTTTTGTATACAAATATTGAATTCTAAAAGAATTTATTCTATGATAAACTAAATTCATTGATAGTATATAATCCAGTTCTTTTTTATATTTATTTAATTCCTCTCGAAGTCTATGCTGGGTATAGCTAGGCATTACTGAGTAGAATCATTACAACTCTAATATATTTACAAGTTTACAACTTTCAATTCAAACGTTTCTTTATCTTAGTATTGAGTCTATCTATACAAATCTCATCTATATTTTTCTCTAGCTTTTTATATCTCTTGTATTTCTTATCTATATACTCAAAACCTTCAGTGTATGCAAACAGTCGACTCTTGATGGTGAAGGTAACTGTCAATCAGTTTCATCACAAAAAATCACAAGATAAGCAATCAAAATTTAAATCTTCACTATTAAAATCTTTATAATAAAAATTATGTATATAATTAAATAATTCATAAGTTATTAAAAAGTTTATTATTGAAATTTTTATTAAATCTAAATATTCCATATTTTTATATGAATCTTATGGCTCTGATACCAAATAGATCTAGGGTTTTACTTTATTTACTTTATTAAATTCAAGAAATTTATTAAATAATATTAAAATTTTACAACTTAAAATATTTCTAAAGACAACATATCTAGGCAAATTCCAGTCGCCTGCGGACCTCCGGCGAAAATGGCAGGCGCAGCCCCGCCTCAAAATGGTGAAGATTACAGGTTGTGCACCCAGCCCTAGGCTCCACCATATTATCACTGGGGCCAGGCATATGAATGGGGAATTGCACCCCGAACTTCTCTTTGATCCTCTCCATCTCAGCCGGCGTAATGTTACTTGAGATATCCCTAGAGAGAGAGGAGGTCTGAAATTGACCCATTCCTCCTCCCCGGGGCTTTGGACTTTTGGCAGGAGACCCGCTAGGCCCAGCTTCCTCTCTGGCGACATTTTCCACCCTTGATAAAAAGTGTCCTCAAATCGAAAAGTAGCATCTTAACTGTCCTAAAAATGCAATAAAGTCGTTACAACAATAGGGAAAATATTCTTTAAATAAACATAACACCCCAAGAGAACAACATTTCAATTCTCTCATAAAGAATTATCTCTTAAGTTAAGTGTTTCCAAACTTTCTAATTTGCGTGCCTCTCAAATCTCTTTTTTCCTCTTGTTCCCTTTTTCATCTCTCTTACTCAAATGAATACCAAGAGCACATATATATAGGCTTCAAGAGATAAGCATACTCTAATCCTAAGTGATCAACATTGTCTCATGCTAAGAGATAAGAATTATCCAATCCAAGAAAAAATCAACTTGAGCTCAAACGCTTAGGAAGTAAAGTTTGAATTCTCTTCTTCAAGTTTTTCCAATTTGAAGTTTGCTTATTTGCATACATCAAGATTATCATTTGATTCAAGTCAAAATAACAAATCTCCACATGACTTGAATTTCAATGCATATAGTAGTATCGCTCCATCTTCGCCAAATAGATCATCTATCAGCAACACCAATCAAGTCCAAGCAAAGTTTGAACTTGACCCTTGGAAGAGGCTTGGTTAGCATATCTGTGGGATTCTTATGTGTAGAAATCTTTTTCATTGAGATTTCACTCCACACTATAATACTCAAACAAAGTGAAACTTCACATCAATATGCTTAGTTCCTTCATGAAACATCTGATCTTTAATCAAATGAACAACACTTTGAGTATCACAAAAAATAACGGTCTCATCTAAGCAAGAACAAAGCTCCCCAAGCAAGATTTTTTGGACAAATTCCTTTTTTTGTCACTTGAGTCACTGCAATGTGTTCTGCTTCTGTAATAGATAACGTGACCATTGGTTGCAATGAAGCTTTCCAACTAATTAAATATCCTGCTAGTGATCTTCTTTTATCAAGATCAGCAGCATAATCAGAGTCGACAAAACTAACTAAATAACTATTATTACAACCAAACTCCAGACAAACTTCTAAAGTCTAGCGCAAGTATCTCAAAATCCATTTCACCGCATTCCAGTGTGTTTTCCTTGTACAAGATATGTATCTACTAACCACACTAACAACATGTGAAATATCTAGGCGCGTACAAACCATAACATACATAATGCTACCAACTGCACTAGAGTAGGGAACTTGGGTCATGTACCTCTTTTCATCATCACACTTTGGTGATAGAACAGTCAGAAATCTAAAATGTACAACCAATGGCATAGACACTAATTTAGCATTTTTCATACCAACTCTCTCCAAAACTTCTTCTATAACTCTTTGAGTTAAATACAACTTCCCACCTTGTCTATCTCTTTTGATTTACATGCCAATGATGATCTTTACTGGACTAAGATCCTTCATTTCAAATATTTCACTCATCTGCTTCTTTAACTCATCAATATCAGATATTTTTTATCTGCGATCAACATGTCATCAATATAAGGAAGCAAATAGATAAATGAGTCATCATGAGTTATTCGAAAATAAACACAATTATCATAGTTACTCCTTAAATATTCGTTGTGAATCATAAAGGAATCAAATCTTTTGTACTACTGTCTCAGAGACTATTTCAAACCGTATAAAGAATTATTCAATAGGCAGAGTGATATTCTTTTCCTTGCATATAAATTTCTTCTTCTGGTACCTAATTGTAACCTTTGACTACTAACTGTGCCTTGTACTTTGCTTTTTCTACCCCAAGAATTCCTTCATTTCTTTTAAAGATCTATCTGCACCCTACAATCCTTTGGTTGGCTAGCGGCTTCACAAGTATCCAAGCACCATTCTTGTGAAGAGACTCAAATTTCTCTTGGATCGAAATTAACCACATCAAGAAATCTTTTGAAGAGACTACTTTAGAATATGTATCTGGTTAGCCAATAGTATCTATTTCTTCTCCAACAGATAAGGCATATGCGACATAATCAGTATATTACTGTGATGGTCGTACTTCTCTTTTTGGTTTGTCTCTAGCAATGCTTATTTCCTCTTATGAAAATGTCTCTTCAATAGTATCAGACTCCTCTTCTATCGAAGGTCCAGAGCCAATGGGACTTGTAGACGTCGCAAGTGGACTAGGAATTTCAAGCTCCACCTACTCTGATGAACTCTCTGATTTATTTGTATCAGAAGAAACTATGAACTCCTTTATCGGGATTAATAGAGCAGACTCATTAAGAGTAACATCTCTACTAATAACAAATTTAGGTGACATAGGATCAAGTTACCACAACCTATATCCTTTCAACCCAGAAGCATAACTAAGAAAAATACACTTTTTAGCTCTAGGCTCTAGTTTTCCTTCACTAACATGCATATAGGCAGGGCATACAAATATTCTCAAAGTTAGATAGTTGACAGGTTTACCGGACCATACATCTTCAAGAGTTTTAAACTCAATTGCTATAAACAGTGAGCAATTCACCAGAAAACAAGTAGTGGAAACTGCTTCGACCCAGAAAACATTGGACAAGCTAGCATTAAACATCATACACCGAGCTTTTTCTAAAGAGTTCAATTCATGCGATCCGCTATGCCATTTTGTTGTATAGTGTTAACTAAAGTGCTATGCTTGACAATCCCTTCAACTTCGCAAAACCTGTTAAAATCTCCACTGCAAAACTCCAAACCGTTGTCTGTTCGAAGTGTTTTGATTTGCCTTCCAGTTTGCTTCTCGATCAAAGCCTTCCATTTCTTAAAAGTATTAAGCACATCATTTTTATGTTTCAGTTGATCCAGACCTTTCTTGAAAAATCATCAATAAAGATTAATAGATATTGAGCTCCTCCTATTGATGGAACTTATGATGGTTCCTAGAGATCAGAGTATATATAATCCAAAGAACCTTTAGTTATATGAATTTTAGTACCAAAGCTAAGCTACGTTTGCTTTTTGAACACATAGTGTTCACAAAAATTCATATTTTCCGTGCTTTGGCCACAAAAAAGACCTCTTTTACTCAACAAAGTCAAACCTTTCTCACTCATATGCCATAATTTTGTAATATCAGTATTTGACATAGAGGATGATGAGACTATTGTAGAGCCTATAATAGATATTTGACATAGAGGATGATGAGAGTATTGCAGTGCCTATAATAGTAGCGCTTTGTAACACATACATGCTACTTGTTTTCTGGCTTTCATGACAATCAGTGCGCATTTGCTTACTTTCAATACTCCACCTTTAGCTGAAACCTTGCACCCATTGGCAACGAAGGTACCTAATGAGATGAGATTTGTCTTGAGATCTGGTACATGTCCGACATTAGTCAATGTTCTAACAATTCCATCATGCATTTGGATCTACATCGTTCCAATGCTAACAGTTTTACACGGAGCATTATTCTCCATTGAAGTAACTCCTCCATCAATGGACTCATATGTTGAGAATCAGTCCTGATTGGAGCACATACGATAAGGGCAACCCATATCCATAACATAAACATGTCCAAACAAATTCTTCATTTAAGGACTCATAATATGTCAACCCCTGAAAAGCTTGCGTTTCTATAAATTACTCCTTGTAAATGAAAGAAAAAAGTACTTTGTACATTGCCCCCACGTCTATTTTTTTTAGGGAAAAATTGTTATTGTCATTTGCCCCTTAAGAACGATGTATTAGCTTAAAATAGTTTTCATAAATTTTCTTCTTTTTTTTTCTGTTGGTTTTGGGGGGTAAGGAAGGAGGGGCAGTGGGTTGATAAATTACTAATTTTTAGATAAAATAAGTATTTTATCCTTACCAAAAAGATGTAGAGGGTAATGTGCAACCATTTAATCAATTTCAACAAGTAAGGTGTTTTTTCTCATTTTGGAAAGTAACTTGTAAAAACAGAAATTTTTAAGGTGGTGACGTGTTTTGAGTCCTTAATTTAATTATTTCCATAAATTATAGGGAATAATTTAATTGTTATTCTTTTTGTTAAAAATATTTTGGGCGGTTAACAAAAGCATCCCTTATAGCAAATTAACAATACTCCCTGAATACAGGGGGTCAATATTATATTTAATGGAATGACAAAATTGTCTAATTTGTCTTTATTAAAAAATAATCTTTAAAACATCAACAGTTGAACAAGACGAGAATACTCCTCGTATAGGTTTGCTTTCATAATTTCATTATAATTCAGGGGTAAAAATTATAATCGACAAATAAAATGTCAAGAATTCACTAGAAATTAAAAATTTTCAATTTCTGTTTTGAATTTTTTTTTATTTCTTTTAGTTTTTGTTTCTTTCTTAAATACTCTCATTTTCTTCCTTTATCAATCCCAGTCCATTATCCCAACTCCCTACCTCGTTAGTCGTACCTCCTCCACCGTTGATGCCGACCACGACCACCAGCTCTCTCTCGCTATCGTGAGCCACATTCTCCCTCTAGGTTTTTGGTAGTTGCTCCTGGTCTTGATCTTCTTTGCACTACAACCATGTGTCCTCATGTGAACAATTTTAGTCATAAGTGCTCGTACAAATTCAGATACAAATATAATATACGCAAAAGGTAGACATTCTCCAATTTTAGTCATAAGTGCCTCGAAATATTTTTTGGCAACGAAAATATTTGCTCACAGATACTTCTTTTCGTAATGAAACTATTAATGCCTAAAAATAACTTTTTTCTACAAATATTTTTCATTCCGAAAAGCATATTCTAAAAATCAATCATAATTCAAACCCTTGGTTAAGCCCCCCTTGCCCATCGCACTATTCGAATCCTCGGTTAAACCCTGCTTCGCTTGTCATGCGGCTCGAACTCTCAATGGTGCCATTTATGTATGTTGTGATTTGAACTAAAGTTTAACCTGGGCGCCTGTGGGACAATTTGCACTAGCCTGGAATCGAACCCGAGTGTCGCGTGAGGCATGCAAGGTTGCTTGCCGCTAGACCATGTTGAAAATTTATTTATTTATTGCTATGCTTTTACACTTATTAAATTTAGATAAGATTATAAATTTATTATTTTTAATATTGTGAAGTTATTAATTATCCTTAATTTGTACAATTTAACAACTCAATTTAACAAATAATTAAGTTTAGGTTAAATTATCAATTTATTGAAAGTCCAACATTATTATTTGAAGTTAAAAATACAAAAAAAAAACATACCCTCTATTAAAAAATGAGGAATTGATAGATATTTTTTTACATTGTTAAATTAATTTAGAAGTCTATTAAGTAAAAAATAATTTCATTAGCTCTTTAAATATAGAAAAAAAAGTTACAAGGTTTTAAGTATTCTCCTAAATATTTCAACAATGTACAACGAAATTTTTGGTGTCTAAAAGCATTAAATTACTCGCAACGAAAACTTTTGCAGTAAAAGTGTTGAATTGTCTGTAATAAAACTTTTCATACTAAAATGACTCACCAATTCGCAATGAAAATTTTCATGCACAGATGCATTATACATTTTAGCACGAAATACTTTGTCTGCAAAAGCTCACAATTATTTCCCAATGAAAAATTTAGTTCCTAATTTATCAATATGTTTACAACGCTATATTTCGTTGCCTAATAAGGTACAAATGCCACAAATTTTTTCGTTGTAAAAATTTTAATATATTGACACGATAATACTTCATCGCCAATTACTTAAAATTATTATCAACAAAAATTTCGTTGCCTAGATATATGTATAACCTACAATTACATTTTGTTGCAAAAACAACAATATTAGCGACGTCTTCATGTTGTTCCTAAAAAAATTATTATGTTGCAACAAAATATTTTGTTGTGAATTGTAAATATCGTAGCCAAATAAATTACAAAAATGATGGCCAAGAGAAATCATATTTTTGGCAACAATAAAAGCTTTTGTTCTAAAAGAATCATTAATAAACAACAAATACCATTTTTTGTTGCCAAAACTTAACTAATTGCAACGAAAAAACTATTGTAGCAAAAGAAATCGTTGCAAATTTTATAATTTGTTGTAGTGGGATTGCACTTCACCCCTTAGTACGTAGGGGCAAGCTTCATGTCAGAGCGAAGTAACTTCGGGTAGGTGCACCTCAATGATTTTGGAGAAGCGCCTTGTTAATACTAAGGGACCTAACCTGCAAAAAAATATTGGACCTTCACTCAGTTAAGTGAATGTGTTTGATGAAGAAAAATAAGCAAATAAGTAAATAAACACTCAAAGACAATAAACATTTTGTAAGTAGGATTATGGCGCGAATTTAGTGCATTGAGAGAGTTCCTGAGTGTAGGTGAGAGCAAATGTGTGCGTAAATTAGTTAGGATATATATATATATATATATAACTGGTACCATCTTCCGTATCCTAATTCAAATTAAAACCCTAAATAACTTATATCTTTAGCAAAACAAATAGGCACATGCAAATTCATACATATGCAATAACAATTATTTGTTAAGGTAAAATACAATTAATTTTTTCTAATATCTCACGTTCATAAATACCCAGAGAAATATAATCATATAACTAGTTATTGTAAGATAAGTTGTATCAACTTAAATGTTGATATAATGGGAAATGAATGCATGCGATAAAACTTTTTGGTATATAATTTCATGGGATTAAAATATTTTACGATCTGAAGTATAGCATTTTCGAGATTTGACCATCTAATATTTTTTTTCTTGGTTGTCGATCGCAGTTTAAAGCATACGGATTTTTTAAGTTTATCACACATTCTATGAATTCCAGTCACCTAAATTTTTTTTTTTTGGTTGATAATCACCGCCTAAAGTACTTAAATTTTGTAATTTACCACCTAATGTAAACGGATTTTGCAGTTTACCATCTAAAGTATACGGGTTTTGCAGTTTACCATCTATTTACAAATTTTGATGAAAAAAATCACCGAATTTTATCATGTGACATGCACATGACGTTACTAAAGAAAAATTAGTTAAATTTAGATTTTGTAATTTGGGAGAAAGAGATGAATTCTCTTTTCTTTGTTTTTAATAAAGGTTCTCTTTGAAGGCAAATAAAGTTTTTAATTTTTAAAATTTTTATATATTTTTTAGATATTTTTCACTTTAAGGAAAAAATAGGATTAATTATTACCCAAAATCAAACACTACTGCTAACAAAGGCAAACCCTATTGCTAACTATTCTAACTTTTTTTTTTTTTTTTTGAGAATGCATTGATTCCAAATAATTGATTTGGCCTTAGTAAGGTCATGTGTGTGTCATGGGATAAAAATATAGTGATTTTTTTTAATCGAACTTTGTAAATCAGTGGTAGATTGCAAAATCGATATACTTTAGATGGTAAACTGCAAAATTCATATACATTAGATAGTAACTGACAACAAAAAATATTTAGATGACTAAGATTGATAGATTAGGTGGTAAATTGCAAAACCCTTATATGTCAGGTGGTGATCGGCAACAAAAAGAGTTTGGATAATTAAATTTAACAAAAATCATACTTCAAGTGGCAAAATTTGTTTATCCCTAATTTTACTTAGTATGATTCCATAAGGATTAAGTCATGAAATCTAACAATCTGAAAATCCATTTTTTTTCTAAAGAAATATTACGAGCCCACTTGCGATGATACTTTTTGGTATATGCATATTCCTAAAATACTTTTTAGCAACTTTTCGCTCTTCACTATATATATATATATATATATATATATATATAGATAGATAGATACTCTCCAATAGCATACTTTTTTTTCTTTTCTATTATCACCTCTTTTCCCTTTTTCTCTCTTGCATCTCTTCTTTTCATGATATTGTTCTACTTTATATTTTTATTTATCTTTAGTCAATCAATAATTTTATTTAAAATTAATTTTTTTAAATTTTTATAAATAAATTAAAATATAAGATAAATGATAGTAGTTGAGAAAGATGTGCATTTATATAGAGAATTTGGAACATGAATTGAGTGTGGCCGACTGCTAGTATTAATAACTTATTAATAGACATTAGCTTTCTTTTAAGTTTTTTTATAGAATCTATACTCCAATAAGAACTAGATTCAAAAAAATATAAGGATTGGGAGCTCCATTCTCATTATTTCGTCAATAGATTAATGACACGTTTGCTACTGTTGATATGATTGAATATGATCCATTAAATATGGATTGTTAATGAAAAAACTATATCACATCCTTACTTATTTACACGTTTGCCACTTTTGATATAATTGGATATGATCCGTTAAATATGGATTATTAATGAAGAAACTATATCAAATCCTCACATTTTTTAACTATGTTGGATTAAATGAAAAAATACTTTATTGTCCTCACATTTTTTAAGTATCTCATATTCACCCTCAAATTTATAATACCATTTCAATCATGAACATACTTAACCATTATCTCACTTTTAAAACTATCGTTCACCTTTTGATATGATTTATTTAATTAATTTCATTTAAATTGGTAAATTTGTTTTTATAAGTCATAATATTGTGAACATTCAATTTTTTGATAATTAAAAATATTTTTCAACTTTGTATTTTCTAAATTTTTTATTTATTAAAATAAATATTTAAATATCGAATATCAATTAATATAGTTTAATGTTTAGTTGTATGGATTTACTATGCTGGATTAAATGGAAAAATACTTTATTGTCCTCCTATTTTTTGAGTATTTTTCTTATTCGGCCTCAAAATTTATAGCACCATTTCAATCATGAACATACTTACCCATTGTCTCACCATTTCAATCAAGAACATACTTTCCATTTATTTTGTTAATTTCATTTAAATTAGTAAATTTGTTTTTATAAGTCATTATATTGTGAACATTCAATTTTTGATAATTAAAAATATTTTTCAACTTTGTGTTATCTAAAGTTTGTATTTATTAAGATGAATATTTAAATATTGAATATCAATTTATTTAGTGAATATATATTTTTTGTTCTTTGAATTTTTATTCAAAACATTATTATTTATATCCTTTCTTGCAAAATCTACAATCATCCAAAATTTGAAAAACCCACAATCATTCAAAATTTGAAAACCAACAATCATTCAAAATTTGAGTATTTATGGCAAAATATGCAAAAAAATCAACGATCATTCAAATTTGAGTATTTATGTCAAAATATGCAAAAAACCAACAATCATTCAAAATATGTAAAAAAAAAAAAAAAAAAAAAGGTTGTACCTAGTTGGATTTGAACAAAGGTCCTTTTGGATGGAGATGTCATGCTTTGCCACAAAGCTATTTTCAAATATGTTAGTCAATGTTTGTATTTTGTATTTGATACATACACAGTTATATTTTTTTTAAAAAAATTTTACTCCGGCAGAAGGGGAATTTTCTGCTGGAGTTCCGCAGAATTCCGGCGGCGGAATATTCCCTGAATTTTTTTTAAAAAAAAAATTGTAGCTAGTTTGATTTGAACCTAGGACCTCTTGCATGAGATGTCATGCTTTGCCACTAAGTTATTTTCAAATTTGTTCATCTATATTTGTATTTTGTTTTTAAACGTACACTGTTATTATTTGAAAAAAAACATTTACTATGGCAGAATATTCCACCGGAGATCCCCCAAAAAATTCCGAGGGAAATTTTCTGCTGGAATGTTTCTTTTAAAAAAAAATTGTTGTTAGTTGGATTTGGACATAGGACCTCTTGGATGGAAATCTAATGCTTCACCACTAAGCTATTTCCAAGTTTGTTTGTTGAAGGGTTTCGATTAAATATATAATATAATAATTATTATTTTTTTTTGAAAAACCCCTCCGACAAAATTTCTCCATTGGAGTTCCTCCGGAATTGTCCAATCCAGCAGGATTTTTCGTCGGAATTTTGTTTTTAAATCATGGGGGAAGTTTCCCCCGAAATTCCACCGGATATTTTCCATCGGAAAAGATGTGTTTTCCTGTAGTGACTCTCTATGGTTCGATAGATATATTTATTCACATCAAACATTTTGATACATAAAAAGATATAATAAAAGAAGCACCTCTTGTTACATAACTACATAAATGACTTAGAAAAATAATAATCTAAATGATATTGATACTAAATGCATTTGATATCAGGAATTGCATAATGAAAATATGGATACAAAATTATACATTTGTCTTCAAAACTACTTAATGCATGTAAATTCGTCATCACTTCATTCTATTCAAGACCCCCTTCAAATTTCAGTAAGCTGCTCTTATCATGAATAATATGAACATCGAAAACAAAAATAATAAACTTTAACATTAAAAAATGAAAAACCAAGAAGAGAAATGGATAATATGATAATGCCTCATATAATATGTTTTTTGTAGCAAAAAGAAAGATGAAAATTTTCAAAAATCAACTTTCACGAGCATTAGTAATTTCTCAAAATGTGAATTGAAGTATCACAATCAAAGATCATCCTATGCCTCTAACTACATCTTTATTGAAATCAAAGAAAAGCTAAAATATGATAAATCAAGCTTTGGGGTGGGGGAAGATTATGTGAGGTATTGTGAAAGGCAAAAGTTTTAGAATATATAGACCAAAAAGAGAATGTTTTAAATGAAAAATTACGAAAGTAATTGAAGAAAAGAAACTATAGGAATAACATAAGTAACTAATATAGATTTTGAGGGAATGATTGCCTTAGTTAAACAAAATCGATATGCATGATTTACGCATTTAATGATCTTTTAATATGACTCAATTACATGTGCATAATTTGATTAATTATATATATATGGAATATATATATATATATATATAAGCACGAAACATTAGACAATACAAATATATTTATGGTAGATGATTATGTAGACAATTTATATAAATTTATTTATGGCATAAACATAACTTCTTCTTCTTCTTCTTCATCTAAATCCTCATCACAATCACCCTTACCTCTCACACCCCCCTGATTTGACTTACCCTTCTTACCTTTACTACCCTCACCACCCTTCTTACCGTTACCCTTTCTCACCTCACTTTCCTGTTTCTCACTCTCCAATGAATCTCCATCACTATCATCACCCATACTTCCCTAGGTTTCATCATCACTATTCTCATAGTCACTACGATCATAATATTCACTATCTCCAGAATGATCAAGTGGTGCACCAACACACTCTTCAAAATTATTCACATCATTAACATCATCAACATTAAACAAGTCATTCAACACCTCAACATACACATTAAACGAAGAGCATTGTTCGTTTTTGTCAAACATTTTCAATACATCAACGTCACAAATTACACCCATTTTTTCTTCAACCCCATGCATACAACTACTTACCAATAACTCAACATCAACTAAACTAAAAAGACCCTTTATATCATCTACGAAATCCTTGTAATTATACTGATCTCTATCAATTTCCCGTAGTGTGCCTTTTTTCTTCCCCCAGTGAACAACAATGTCATAAGTCTTGTCTTCCATACCTGTATCAAAAAAAAAAACCGAAAAATTAGTCAAAAAAATTTCAAAAAATAAACCATATCAAAATCTGTTATGCAGTAACTAACACAAGCTCTCTATGTAAACATATCAAAATTTCGAAAAACAAAACCAAAGACATTTGAACATATTATACAAAAACCCATTTTCAAAAATTGAACATATTCCATCAAGAAGCGTTGTATGTACTCTATCGTTAGCTTTTCGAAAAACCCATCTAAAATCTAGATAGAAAGAGTGGTGGAGACACATGGCACGGCATCTTTGCTTCAAATCAAGAAGAAGCTAAATGGAAGATTTAAAATCTTTGGTTACACAATACTCATCACATTGTTTAAAAAAAAATCAAATTTAAAACGCATTGTTTCAATACCCATTACGGACAACACCAGATTTAAAAAAAAAAAAAAAATAGAGTTCTTGTTTTGGTCGAGGGGTATTGAAAAAGGCTTTGAAATTTGCGCATGACAGCAAAGTTTCTTGCTTTGGCGCCTTGTTTGGCGCTGCTCCTGTCGAGCGTTACTCAGAACGACCATCTCTACAAGTACGAACAAGAACTCCTCTACCAGTACAGCGCAGAGGTGGAGACGAAGCGTTTGTGTCTCGAAGAAACTTTAAAGCCCGACTTCTTGGTGAAGAGAAGAGAATGAAAAACAGTGGATATTTGCCAAGAAATTGAAACATAGCACTTACCTCTTTAAATCGAAGAACAAGCCCGAAATCGAACTTCGACGTGCTCAATCTTGCTTTCAAATCTTCGATTTTACACACGACTTTGCCCAGATTTCTGAAAAGTATCGTTTCTTTCTCAAAGAAATTATGGTTTTTGTTTCTGAGGAGAAGGTGAATGGTTTTTGAGAAAACTCTTGTTCTCACCAAACCCAACATCAGATTAACATATTACATACGCTAAGATAGAGGGGCATTTTTGCCAACCCACAAAAACCCCTTTTTTTCTGATTTTTTTTTATTCAAATATTTAAGGGCAAAAATGTCTTTTCGACAAAACCGTCAGGGTTTCTAATTAAATCTTTGAATAGGGGGTCTAATTGTAAATAGTCAAATGTCAGGGAGTGTATCGGTAATTACGCCAAACCTCAGGGGGTGTAGACATAATTATCCCTTATTATTATTATAGAGACATATATATAGATAAAAGTGGATATATGCATGTGGTTGAAAAATCTGGCCAAATTCATATGTGATAACAAATATAAATTTGGGCTAACATTAGGAATCATAGAGTCTAAAGTAGTAATTATGATAATGGGTTTAATCATATATATATATATATATATATATAATATTACATATATATAGATAGATACTTCATAATGTATATGAATAATATGAGTTGATTAAGAAAAAGTAGTCGAGGTAAAAGATAAATATATATATATATATATATATATATGTACACACATGCACAAAATCTAAAAATTTGCACTAATTGATAAAGAGTTAATCATAGAAAAACTAATCAATGGATATAATAATAAATTACGTTTAAAAAAATAATTAAGTAATAAAGAGTAATTTAAGGAGTTAAACATAAATATGCTCGAAATTAAAGGAGTTAAAAAATGTTAATTATATAAAGATTTTAATGCGAATTAAAAATTGAAAATGTAAATATGGAAAACATCTTATACGGTAAAATAGTGAAAGGACAATTGTCCACCTCATTGTCCACATAAGCATGGGATGGACACATAAAGTAGACTCTATTTTAAATATATATATTAGATTTGATGAAAGTTATGTTTATATTTAATATTATTATATTTTTCTTATTGTTGTAGAAAGCGTGTATTAATTAATCTTGACGAAATCAACCCCATCATTTTCTGGACTAACCAAATATAACCCAGGCTGGCTGAAGTCATCAACCAATCATACGTTAGGAACTTTCAATTTATTTTGGGTAATCGTGTTTATGGGTCTAGATTGAAGGACCGTATAAGTCGCACCCACAGTTGAAGGACGGCAATGTAACATTGTCGCAATCCTGGAAAACAATGGAACAAGAAAAAAATGAAAAGTAGACCGACTTGACCCAAATATGTGATTTTGCAAGAGGGTACCTATTTGGCTCACTTTACTACTTTAGATTTAAGGTTAAAACTTTTAAATTTATAATAATATACTCATTGAAATTGTGTGGATAATTTCATAATATGCTTAATTTCAAATTGTTCAACTGCCGGTTTGAACTACTTTTTGAGTCATTGTAACTTAAATTTTCTAAAATTAGATCATTTAAAGTCTTTCTCGTCAAACTTAAATCTTTCAATCTAAATGCAACCAACATAAGATATATTGATGCAAAAGCTGTTTATATTTGATCTGTTTATATTTGGTGTAATGAAGAGTAAATTGGAAAACTGTTACGTAAACTCCTTTAATTGCAAAAGCATTGATGCAAATTTACCTAATATTGTAATATATAAATTCATTATTTTTGTTCAAATAGTCTACTCAATCTAAGTTAAGCCCAGTTTGGCTTTCAGCTTACAAATTAATGATATTTAAATAAAGTTAACACTGACACCCCTCTAAAGTATTTAAATTACCAAGAGCCCCTCAATATCATAATTACAGTTATTTTCTCTCTAAATTTACATAATCACAAAACTCGAACGGAAAGTTTAAAATGACCTAATTATGCTTGACTACAAATAATTTAGAAATGATGAAAGTATCACAATTTTTGAAAGATGATTATGCAGTTCTATCTTACATTTAAGAATAATAAATTAATACGTTTCTAGTTTTCTTTAAAACCAGTCAAGGAAGGAAAAGTTCGTTAAACACTGAAAGTATGAGAAGAGGTTACTGTAATTACAAAACATTGATATGAGAAGAGGTTACTGTAATTACAAAACATTGAGCGAGGAATTGGTAATATGGATATTTCGGAGGGGTTGTTAGATGAATTAACCTTTGAAGTTATTTAATGTTGTGTTTGAGTGAAAAAGATTTCGACTTCACACAAGAATTCGGACATAGGAGCTAAATATTTCAAAATCCACTATGGCATAAAATCCCAAGAAAGTTCAATGCATTTGCCATTTGTTGTAATAAATTTGAACTGTTTAACTCCAAATCCACAAATCCAAGTGCTAACCTAAGTTGTAATCATTCACAGGGCATGTAAATTAAAAGACCTGTTAATGATTAATTACGACGAAAATTCCAAAACCTGTCAAACTCATTATACTTTTCCTGTATGAATCTACAACCTGTTCACACGCGAACTTTAGAACTTTAGAGAGCCACAGGGTGGAAATTAAGATTCCATTTGAATGGACTTAAAAAAAGTATTTTTCGAGTGGTGCTTTTTTACAGTGGAACTTTTCTTCTTAAGTTAACAGTTTTGCATTTAGACATAATAATTAAAAGTGCTTTAAAAGGTAACATTAAAAAGAGTACTTGTTAGACATATATACTTATTAAAATATATATATATATATATACTTTATTAAAAAATATGTACAAGATAAAGCTCTAATTGTTTTCTTTTTATATTTTAGATTTGGAAGCAGACAGTCGGTAGTCCAAAGAAGGGTCGGTGTTATGGGGTTGCAGGTGGACCCTTTACTGTGACTGTTGAGTCTTCCGGCTCATGGACTAACTTGAATATTTGGGTTGACCCCAAAACAAAGGAGCTCACACAAAAGATGAGCGATTTAGAGGAGAAGCAGAGTCAGAAGATGATCGAGATGGAAGAAAAGCATAGTTGAGAGATCTCCGGCCTTCAAAAGACTGTGTCCCTAATGGCGGCCAACCTTAAAAAACTGACGCATCGATTAGCTTCGCTCATAAGAAGGGCTTTACTTCGTCTGCTCCTATTGCTCGGGATGAAAATGCTGGCGACGATGACGATGATAATGATGAGGAGGATGATGGATATGATGATGTTCCTACATTTGACTTTTAAATACTTTTATATATGTATTGTTGTATGAATTATTGTATTAAACTAGTAGAATAATATCATATATATGATAGAATATGCCATATGGATTATTAGTATTACATTGATATATAGTTTGTTGGTATTTATGCTTGTTGGTATTGTGATTTTTGAAATTTTTTTTTTGTAGATTTTGGGGTGTATTAAAATCGAATTATTTATGAAAAAACTTGTCCGATTATCCGTCGCTATTTTTTTCCTAAAAAAAAAAAACATTTATCATTAGCCATGGATTTATCCTTAGCTATATATATATATATATATATTTTTTAAATTATTTTTGGCCACAGAAAAATCCGTGGCTATATTTATCAATTTTTTAAAATTATTTATTTTTGGCCACGGATTTATCCGTGGCTACATTTATTTATTTTTTTAATAAAATTAATTTTGGCCACGGATAAATTCATGGCTATATTTGTTAATTTTTTTAAAAAAATTTATTTTTGGCCACGGATAAATCCGTGGCTAGATTTAATTTTTTTTTAAAAAATGTTTATTTTTGGCTATGGATAAATCCGTGACTAGGTTTATTTTTTCTAAAAAATATTTATTTTTGGCCACGTATAGATCCGTGGCTAACTTAAAATTTTTTTTAAAAATTAAAATAGGTTGCCCACGATTAAATCCTTGGCCAAAATGGAAAAAATCCGTAGCTAGAAATCCGTGGCCAAAGTCCGTGACCACTTTTAGCCACGCCAAAATTGGCCACAGAATTTTTACGTGGCCAGATCCGTGGCCATTTTTTTTGGCCACGGATTTTGCCAAAATCTATGGTCAAATCCCTGTTTTCTAGTAGTGGTTTAAAAAGTTTGATTCTAATTTTAGTCTACAAAAATACTAATATTTAAAAATAAGTATATTAGTTATTTTATATCTAAATGTTAAAAGATACAACATTTGCGTGCAATAGTTGAGAGATGATGTATTTCAATCTATATGGCCTCAAATATATTGGGTAAATTGATTTTAAAGGAGTGGAGTAACAAACAAACTGAAAATAATATGAAAAATTCTATTATTACTCATGTCTCAAACTTTTCTACCCTTATTGGTTAGCATAATATATTCTCAAAAAGTATATAAATAAGTTTTCAAATGATAAATATAAAATTTTAGTATTAATACAATGAGAAAGTTATTACAATAAGTTCATGGCTGAGGTGCGTGCCACTTATTATACAATTATATATTTATTTTTTTATACTCACATGGGTTGATACTATTTCTTTTGGTACAAAACATTCAATTAAAAAAATTTCAAAAAAAAAAGATATATATTGTAAGAGTAAAATTGGCAAGGTTCATTCAATTTATTACTTCAATATTTTATATTAAAGAGATAATCTATATAATTAAATAATATATATATATATATATATATATTGTTCAACACTTTTAAGAGTGAAACACACTTTGCACCCTCAAAAATAAAAACCAACACATTGCATCCTCGCTTTACTAGTCATTGGTAGGTTGTACCCTCAAATAACATTAGAGTAAATAAAAATATTATTTTGCGCTATACACAACGGAAAATGGTCCTATAATTGAAGGGTAAATTAGTTATCCTTTTAATTTTTCAATCCATGAAAATGTTGGTGAAATATCGTGTAGCTAGTTTGCATATGGTACTTAAATTTTGTGTACTTTTTTTTATCTTTATTTGATCTATTGGGATATAAACTCATCCATATTTTTTTTTTTAAAAATAATAACTTAAATACATGAATAATTGGATAGAAAAAGAAAAGAAGAAAAAATTATACTAAATTTTGTCCATTTAACTATGCTAATAATTAATTCTCTCTTTTTTCTCCTTTCTAAGACACCATCGAACAAAGTGTGAAATTTCTAAATAGAAATCTTTTTTTAAGTAATGAATATATTTTATGCAGCATAAATAAACCAAATAACAAAAGAATATACATATTATATAACTATTCTTAGGTACTTATAAATTAATTAATTTTAATAATTATTGTTAATCATGTCTTATATGGAGTTCAAAGAGTTTGAACCCATCTTGCTTTGAAAATTTGAGGAAATTAATGTAGTACATACTATATTTATAATTAAGTGAAAGTAAACTTAGACAGTCCTTGTGCCAACTTTCAAGTTGGAGTTAGCAACTATTTCATGATATCTCTACCCCTAATCTAGTGTATTTTTGATAAGAAATTGAGCAAAATATTATTAAAGGATGCAACTTGCCAAAGAGTATTAAAGTAAGGGTGCAATATGTCGCTTTTTATATTTTAGGGTGTAAAGTGCCAAAATGTACATTTTAGGGGGGTACAAAATGCTTTTTGCTCCACTTTTAATGTGGTTTTACAAATGTATTACTTAGAATAGTAATCAGTGAGTATGAATAAATTTTGTATATCCACATTAACAAATTCAAAGTATATAAATTAAGTTTTCTTCTTTTTGTTTTTTTTTTTCATAAATTTCATATTTCGTATAACATTCACTATTTTAAATATAATTATCTTGCATTGCTCATATTTTATATAATTAGTGACTATGAATAGTCATATAATATTTTAAATAGATTTTATTCTAAATATCACTATTTTAAATATGAATATTTTTTCGTGCAGACAAATATAAAGATTTATAGAAAGCTGTTCAAGTCCTATCATATTTGATTTGATGAATTAATGGAGTTAGAAACTGTTAATTATAGAAAGATTTTAATGCAAATTAAAAATTGAAAATGTAAATATGGAAAACATCTTATATGACAAAATAGTGAAAGGACAACTTGTTCACCTCATTGTCCACATAAGCATGGGACGGACGCATAAAATGGACTCCATTTTAAATATATATTAGATTTGATGAAAGTAACATTTATATGAAATATTATTATATTCTTCTTATTATTGTAGAAAGCGTGTGTATTAATTATTCTTGACAAAATCAACCCCATCATTTTCTTGGACTAACCAACTATAACCCAGGCTGGCTGAAGTCATCAACTAATTATATGTTAGAAACTGTAAATTTATTTTGAGTAATCGTGTTTATGGGTCTAGAAAAACCGTATAAGTCGCACCCGCAATTTAAGGACGGCGATTTCAACATTGTCGCAGTCCTGGAAAAAAATGAAAAGTAGACCAACTTGAGTACTTTAGTATTTGGCTCACTTTAGTACTTTAAATTTGGGTTAAAACTTTTAAATTTATAATAATAATAATTTCATAATATGCTTTCAACTATTTTTTGAGTCATTGTAACTTATATTTTCTAAAATTAGATCATTTAAAATCTTTCTCGTCAAATTTAAATCTTTCAATCTAAATGCAATCAACATAAGATACCACAAACTCTTTGGTGTATATTTGGGACATATTTGATCTGTTTATATTTAGTGTAATGAAGAGTAAATAGGAAAATTGTTCTGTGAACTCCTTTAATTGCAAATTTACCTAATATTGTAATATATAAATTCATTATTTTTGTTCAAATAGTCTACTCAATCTAAGTTAAGCCCAGGTTGGCTTTCAGCTTACAAATTAATTATATTTAAATACAGTTAACACTGACACTCCTCTAAAATATTTAAATTACCAATAGCCCCTCAATATCATAATTACAGTTATTTCCTCTCTAAATTTACATAATCACAAAACTCGAACCGAAAGTTTAAAATGACCTAATTATGCTCAGCTACAAATAATTTAGAAATGATGAAAGCATCAAAATTTTTGAAAGATGATTATGCAGTTCCATCTTACATTTAAGAAAGTTAAATTAATACTTTTCTAGTTTTCTTTAAAACCAGTCAAGGAAAGAAAAGTTCGTTAAACAATGAAAGTATGAGAAGAGGTTACTGTAATTACAAAACATTGAGGGAGAAATTGGTAATATGGATATTTCGGAGGGGTTGTTAGATGAATTAACCTTTGAAGTTATTTTATGTTGTGTTTGAGTGAAAGAGATTTCGACTCCACACAAGAATTCGGACAGAGGAGCTAAATGTTTCAAAATCCACTATGGCATAATAATATCCCAAGAAAGTTCAATGCATTTGCCATTTGTTGTAATAAATTTGAAATCTGAAAACGTTTTGTCGGCACTTAAAGAGTATTCGTTGCACATGCACGTTACTGTCGGCATAGTATGCCTGTCTTTAACTTTGTTTTAACTGATTGATTAAAAAGCAAAACAAGGAAAACAATTGATCATATGAAGAATCAATTGCACGGCATTTCTTTTTTATGATTTGGGGTTCTTGAAAGGGATGATAATTTTATCTAAACTTTTATGTGGATGCAGCTAAATGGGTTACCTAAATCCCTTCATCTTCGATACATGTGCCAGACAATTAGACATTGCCTTCATGCAAATATCCTATCCCCACGTCCCTTTTACCTGTTTTATAAGGCATCTAGGTGGACTTGTAAACTAAAATTATAAACAAGCTGAAATTATACTTCTTTTTTCATTCTATTTTTTTTCAGAAATCCGAGCTCTAACCTAAGTCGTAATCTTGTCTTCTCACTGTTAACAATAAATCCATTTGAAATCATTCACACGGCATGTAACTTAAAAGACCTGTCAATGATTACCACGAAAATTTCAAAACCTGTCAAACGCATTATGAATCGTCAACCTGTTCACATACGAAATTTAGAACTTTTGAGAGCTAGAGGGTGGAAATTAAAAGTCCGTTTGGATGGAAATTTTGGTGGAGCTTCTTAGCAATATGTTACGGCCTCGTTCATTTGTGTGGCATCATATAAAGCCTCTTTTTTTTTTTTATCCAAGTAAGGTTGACACCAATGAGAGTATCATGAGTTGGGCAATAATACCACAATAACAACGATTGTTATTTGTATCCACCATCATAATGCTCGGTTCCAAAACAAATTATTTTTATTATTATTTTTGCATTTATCATTCTTGTAGTTCAACCTCAAACACTAGAAGAATGGCTAGAAGAAGCTATGTGTGTATACTCTAAACTAAATTCATGTCAAATGAAGTTGTAATAATGCATATATATAAAAAAATAAATAAATAACTCCAAAAGTTACGGTCATAAATTATCACTTTTTAAATTTTCAACAGTCAAACTTTGAAAACGCAATAATGCATATATATAGAAAAAAAAAACAACTCCAATAGTCAAAAAATGGTCATAAATGATCACTTTTAAATTTTCAACAGTCAAATTTTGAAAACGCAACAGTCAAATACATTTATTAGAAATTACACACACACCCCCTCCCTAATATTGAAATTACATGCAACCCCCTCTAAGTTTACAAAATTTCCAAGTGCAAAATAGTCAGATCACATAAATTTTTGATTAACGTCATCACTTTTTTGCCGAAACCTTACCTAAGAGGGCCGTATCTATAATTTAAATATTTTCATGGGGTGTAGGTGTAATTTTTCATCTAAGAGTGATACTACTTGTAATTTTGTAACCTTGCACGGGTCTAAATGTAATTAACCCTTTTCTTTTTCTTTTGCAATCTAAGTCGTTTGGAAAAATTGCTTCCTTGCCAACAAGGTTGCCGATCAAAGAAGAGTAAATCAAGCTCAAGCTTGCCAACTTTACAGTTGACTTGACCTAAATAATGAGTTTTTCGAAAGATGCTTTACTATATATAATATTGAAAACACACTGTAACATATTGTGAAATCAATAATGAGTTTTTTAAAAAAAAATTTTAACTAAAAATCGAGGAAATACGGGGAAAAATTTTCCCCAATTTTTTTTTTTAATTTTTTTAATTGAAAAATGACTCACTTTTGCTTGATATATTGAAATTCGGTTTCCTGCTTCATTGCCGATTACAATGTGAGCAATTTCTTGTAAATCACCTCCATTTGAAAGCGTGTCCCACTGGCATTGCAAGAAATTGAAATTCTTCAAGATTAGATATATATAAATCAATAATGACAAATTGTAATAAATTATTCCCGAGGCCGTATAAATTCACTTAGGGATGACAAAAATTGCTGAGAAGATTTATAACAAATATATATATGTTTATATTGTATATATATGTTTATATAGTATATATAATATATATGTTTATATAGTATCAATATTATCTTTTAACTATTATTACTTATACTATCTTTTAATTATGTATAATATACTTATAGGTATACATATGTCTATATAGTATATATATATGTATATATAGTATATATAATATATATGTTTATATAGTATCAAACTATATTTTAACTATTATTATTTATACTAGATTTTAATTATGTATAATATATTTATAGGTATACATATGTTTATATAGTATATATATTTAACTATTACTATTTATATTATCTTTTAATTAGTTATAATATATTTATTGGAATACATATGTTTGTATAGTGTATATATATATGTTTATATAGTATATATATAATATATAAGTTTATATAGTATCAATACTATTAGCAGACAAAACTATTTATAACCATCAGACGAATAGTAATAAGAATAAATTACAAAAAAAAGTTACAACCAAGAATTAATTTCAAAAATTAAGAATAAATTACAAAAAATAAATATCTCCAAATTACAAAAAATTAATTAAAATTATTCAATAAATTAAAATAAAAATAATCAAATAAATATGTAATTATTATACTATCTTTAATTATTTATAATATATTTATAGGTATACAAATGTTTATATGGTATACATAAATGTTTATATAGTATATATAATAGATATTTTTATATAGTATCAATGCTATCTTTTAACTATTATTATTTATACTATCTTTTAATTATAATTAATATAAGAATAATGAAACAAATATATAATATGTATCAAACAAAACAAAAGTTATCACAACTTCAAGGAATAGTCTGGTGGTGAAGTGCTAGTCATTCAATCCCGAGGTTACGAGTTCAAATCTCTACAGATGCAAATATTTTTGAATATTTTGAGATACTATTCCAGCGGTGGCGCGGGTCCGGGCGGCTGCGGAGGCTGTGCGGAGGGGAGTCCAGGCGGCGGCGGAGGCGGTGCGGCGACGTCTGGCGGAAAACCGGTGGAATATTCCCCCGGACAGAATCCGGTGGAATATTTAGCCGAAATTCCTTCGGTATGAAATTCGGCAGAATTCTGCCGGATTTCATACCGGGGGAATTCCAGCGAAAATCCGGCGGATTTCTGCCTTCCAGGGTGGTTTTTCGGCCGGAAATTGTTCCGCCGGAATTCCGCCGGAAATTCAAAATTCCGTCGAAAATTGCGACGGAAAACGCCTTTTTTCCTGTAGTGTATTGACATGTTTTAATTTATACCTTTTGGTGTTTGATACCAAGTGAATATAAGCATTTTCTAGGTTTTTCTAATGGGTGTTTGGCTAACTTTAGCCCTATTTAAATAGGTTTTTTTTTTTAAAAAAAATGTTTATCAAGCCATGCTTTTTACAAGAGAATTTTTTTTAAAGGGTTAATTCCATTTTCAGTCCCTAAACTTTGACCATTCGCCAATTTTGGTCATTCAGGTTTAGACGTTTCCAATTTTGGTCCCTAACGTTACAATCCGTTACCCAATTTGGTCCTTCCGCTAGTGTTTCTGTTAAAAATCCTAATTTTATTTACAATTGGCCCCTTTAAAAATAGAAAAATACTAAAAAAACCCCCCCAAATAAAAAAAAGAGTTAAAAAAACCCCTTTTGAAATATTACTCACAACAAAATAAATTTTGTAAGTGATGGTCAACCATTCAATCACACTTAATTTATGTTCCAAGGTGTGCTATACATAATTGTATACTCTTTGACATTGTTTAAGTTCAATTTTTTAATATATCGATAAAATAATAAAATAAATTATTTTTTAATATAAAGGGACAAAATTAATTTTTGTAAGTATATATTTAAAAACATTTATTTATTTATAAATATGTGAGACGGTAATTAATTTTTTTGCAATATACGGATAAATTTTTCTTCTCATCAACCCGAGTTTGATTCCCATCACTTACAAAATTTATTTTGTTGTGGGTAATATTTCAAAAGGGGGTTTTGTAGCTCTTTTTTTAATTGGGGGGTGGGAGCTTTTTAGTACTTTTCTATTTTTAAGGTGGCGAATTGTAAATAAAATTAAGATTTTTAACGGAAAAACTAACGAAAGGACCAAATTGGGTTACAAATTATAACGTTAGGGACCAAAATTGGAAACGTCTAAACATGAAGGACTACATTTAGCAAAGGGTCAAAGGTCAGGGACTAAAAATGAAATTAATCCTTTTTTAAAGCTAAACAAATTTATATTTGGATATAGTAAAAAGCAGTGCTTAAAAAGATACCTTTATTGAAAGTTATTTTGGATAGTTTTAAAAGAGAGCTATTTTTGGCTTCTTTTTTTTTTTCAATTCTACTTTTTTAAAAACTCCCAACCGAACACAATTTTGTTTAAAATGAAGTTTTTTTTTTAATGCATATCTTCTAAAAGAAGCGCATCCAAATGGACCCTTCGTTAGATCAAACATCTTATAATTAAGTATTATATTTTTTTTTCAATAATTTTGTAAATTTAAACTATGATGACCAAATATCTTAATTCCATGTACAACTTGTAGAGGGAGAATGTCCTGATTAAATATTTGGACAAAATAAAATTAAAATATATAACTTCTAATAATGAGCAAATTCCCCCTTAGGCTGTCGTTTGGGGATTTTTGTTAATTACATCAAACCGAAGGGGGCATAGTTGCAATTGACCCAAAAATTAAATAAGTTTCTAATCAAAACATATACAAAAAGTTACAATAGCAAATAAAGGAAATATAAATATGATATATAATTCTAAAAAGAAATAGAAAAAATTACACTTTGTCATCTAAACTGCTGACATTTTTGACTTACAACCTCAATATTTTTTTGTTGCTAGTTGCCAATCTTTGGCATTTATGTTTCTTTATTTTTATTTTTATTTTTTTTATAGTTCACCCCCCATGAGGAATTTCTGTGAAAAGTAAAACATTTGCGGGATAAAATATTATCTCTTTTGCACCTGACCATCTAATTTCTATGATTTTTTTTAACAATTTACTCATACACAATGGATTCTTATGGAAAATCTCATCAAGCTATCTCACATATTATTGGATAATCTTTTGTCTCATCGCCTCTATGCTCATCTTAACCTTTTCAACAAAACCTCTCAACCATTTTCTAAAAAACAAGACTCCACAATATTCAATTTCACTTTAAAGCATTTGTTCCATTACAAAACAAAATGTCAGCACCACCCTCCTAAATTTGAAAATTGAAGTTGTCGCCGTTTTCACATCAACATGATCTTTCTTTAATTAACAGTTATTTTTCAAATCCAATCCTCTGCTATCGAATTTTTCAATCAAATTTTGATTTTAGGATGTTAGGTGCAAAAGTTGCATAGATCAAATTGCAAAGTGTAAAAAAGATAATAGTTCAAGGGGCAAAGTGTTGCTATCACACAAATTTTTCATCAGAAATTTATCATAGGTGGCAAACTATAAAAAGAGGGGGAAACAAAAAAGGACAGAAAGATTAAGCAACAACCAGTAAAAATATAAAAAGAGTCGAGATTGTAAAGTGACAACCCGTATAGTTCGGATGACAAAGCATAATTTTTCCACAAAAAATATCATATCTGCCTATCCTGAAATACTAAGCAATCCACATTCAAATAATCCAAGCATATCACCACAAATTATCAACTTCAGGCTGGTTTTCAGCTCAAGCTTAAGAAGAAGATATTAAGTTCCAATTGAATATTATCAAAATAAGGAGCTTAGGGCCAACTTGAATCTGCCAGTATTATTAGAACTTATCTGCGGCCTCATCTTTATTCTTCTAAACCACAAATCCCTTTGAAACATATTATCATTCACATGACATTGATTCAATAACTAAAAGATTCCCATCTGATTGATTACTAGTTATTTACTACGAAAATGCCAGACCTGTCAAAAGCATTATACTTTTCCAGCATGAATTTCCAACCCCATGAATATGAAATTTCGAGAGCGCCATTGTGGAAAGTTCAAATATGATTGCTGGAATTGACGACCAAAGATAAGTCATTTACTCATTAACACTATAAATAGAGTTCAGCAAATTACACTAATCACAAAACAAACCAATTCCTAACTAGTTTTGTAAGGAACAAAAAAGAAAAGATATGTAAAAAAAAAAAGAAAGAAAGAAAAAAAAAAAAAAAAGAAAGAAGCTTTCGCTATTTGTTAAAGATGGGTTTCACATCTTTTATCACCCTCATTTGCATGTTTTCTCTCAGTCCACGGCCTAAATTTGCAGCCGATACACCCCAGAAAAGCAGCTTAGAAACATACATTGTTCATGTTGAGGGGCCTGATGCACAACTTACCACTCAATCCGAAGACGATTTAGAGCGTTGGTACCACTCATTTCTCCACGCAACCGCAGCAAGCTCGAATGATGAAGAATCGCGGATCACTTACTCCTATCGCACTGTGTTTAAAGGATTTGCTGCTAAATTATCAGCCGATGAGGTGAAGGAAATGGAAAAGAAAGAAGGGTTCATAACCGCACGACCTGAGAAAATATTGTCCTTGCACACAACCCATTCCCCTAATTTCTTGGGGTTGAACCAGAACATGGGGCTGTGGAAAGAATCCAATTACGGTAAAGGCGTGATTATTGGGGTGTTGGACACTGGAGTATTGCCCGAACACCCTTCATTTAGCGACGAAGGAATGCCGCCTCCACCAGCCAAATGGAAAGGAAAGTGTGAATTCAATCACACAACATGCAATAACAAAATCATTGGAGCGAGGTACTTCAGCAATTTTGACCAAAGCCCACTAGACGATGACGGCCATGGCACTCACACAGCGAGCACTGCTGCTGGAAACTTTGTTAAAGGCGCAAATGTGTTTGGCAATGCCAATGGCACAGCAGCCGGCATTGCGCCACTTTCTCACCTGGCCATTTACAGAGTATGTGCCCCTTTTTGTTCTGAAAGCACTATACTCGCTGGTATGGACGCCGCTATTGAGGATGGAGTCGATGTGCTCTCAATTTCTCTAGGCATGTCTGAAGATGATTTCTTTCATGATTTCATTTCACTAGGTGCGTTTAGTGCAATGGAGAAGGGCATCTTGGTTAGCTGCTCAGCAGGAAACTTGGGTCCGTTTAATTTCACTACAGTAAATGAGGCACCTTGGATCCTCACTGTTGGTGCAAGTACCACAGATAGAAAATTAAGAGCGACTGCAGTGCTTGGAGACAACCAAAAGTTCCATGGCGAGTCAGCTTTTCAGCCAAAGGATTTTCCACCTAAGCTCTTGCCCCTCATTTATGCAGGGATGATCAACACTAGTGATCCTTATGCCCCTTTTTGCATCATGGAATCGTTGAACCAAACTGACCTGCGAGGGAAAATAGTATTGTGTGAAATAGGAGGAATACCAAGAACCGAAAAGGGAAAGGCAGTAAAAGCCGCTGGTGGTGCTGCTATGATTCTGGTAAATAGTGAGCGATATGGCAATACTATTCCCTCAGACGTTCATGCTCTTCCAACAACACACACCAGTTATTCAGATGGACTAAAGATCAAAGCCTACATAAATTCAACGTCGACTCCCATGGCCACAATTCATTTTGAAGGTACTGTGATTGGTGATGATCGTGCACCGGTGGTTGCTGCATTCTCTTCCAGAGGACCCAACCGCGAAAGTCTTGGCATCCTAAAGCCCGACATTTTAGGCCCTGGTGTCAACATTCTTGCAGCATGGCCTACTTCTGTCGAAAACAACACCAACATGAAATCCACATTTAACATTATTTCCGGTACCTCAATGTCATGCCCACACCTAAGTGGTGTGGCGGCACTCCTCAAAAGTGTCCATCCTGATT
This sequence comes from Petrea volubilis, assembly GCA_026212405.1. NCBI lineage: Eukaryota > Viridiplantae > Streptophyta > Magnoliopsida > Lamiales > Verbenaceae > Petrea > Petrea volubilis. The sequence continues at coordinate 14,558,176 of CM047880.1, forward strand.
GGTCTCCTGCTGCTATTAAGTCAGCAATCATGACCACGGCAGACGTTGTAAACCTTGCGCATAATCCAATTGAGGACGAAAAGTTCCTTCCAGCCAACATCTTCGCCACCGGGGCAGGCCATGTGAACCCATCAAGAGCCAGTGATCCAGGACTCGTCTACGACATCCAACCTAAGGATTACATCCCGTATTTGTGCGGTTTAAACTACACAAATCGAGAAGTTGGCTTCTTCTTACAACGGAAGGTGAACTGCTCGGTTGAAACAAGCATACCAGAAGGCCAGCTGAACTATCCTGCTTTCGCCCTGACTTTCACGCCTAATTCTACTCCTCAAATGTATACCAGGACAGTAACCAATGTCGGTGAACCTAACTCATCTTACAACATGGAGATCGTCCCGCCACCCGGTATTGGCGTTCGTGTTGAGCCCACTATGCTGGACTTCTCGGAGCTAAACCAGAAATTGCAGTATAAGGTTACATTCAGCCGACTGGCATCAGCCGAGAGCAACCCAGTTGTTCAAGGTTTCTTGAAATGGACTTCTCCCAAGCACTCCGTTAGGAGTCCTATAGCTGTTATCCTGTTGTGAGCTACCTTAGAAGTGTCTGCCTATCAGAAACTGGAATGAGTTCCCTAAACTCCAGAATGAAGTAACAATTGTGCAAGTCTTTTATAAGCAAGTTCCTACATATAGGCTCCCTTCCATTACATATGTTAAATAAATGTGTTCCTTTCGGAGAATTATAATTCTTAGTTATAATGTCAATGAATCTACTCTTAAAAATCAGCTATCTGCAAAACATTTCATATTTTTCAAGAATTGCAAATTCAATTATTCTAGAAACAAAATAGGATGATATAAGCCCTCATCAAAATGGGGCAAAATCCAGAGGGATACAACAAAAAATACACTAAAAAACCGGAAAGATACACATTTTTGGAGCCAAGGAAACCAAACAAAGGACATAGCAAAATGAAAAAGATAAGCAAATCAACATGCGAGAATTGTCTAGGGATTAAGCCGCTAAAGCCCATTGAATAATTATTCATTTTCACAATGAAAGAGAAATGATAGAAAAACAACAGCACTACAGTCTACAGCAGTGATTATAAGCCACCAATTAAGCTTACCAACGATTAATTTTGCTCATATTGGGAAGGCAATGAAGCTTCCCATAAGCGGAACACTGACCGGCTTGCTTTCAAATCCTGAATGTTCGTTTGGTACAATTTGTGGATCAGTCACAACATATTAGGATGGACCTCTTTTCTAGAGAACAATAATTAATTTCTTTTTGAAAGAAAAGCATTTAAAAAAAAAAAAAAGTGTTCGAATGAAATTAAAAAAAAAAGAAATCCAAAAAAGGGTGAAATATCATTTTTTTTTTAAAAAAAATTATTTAAGGTAGCTTAAAGAAAATACTTTTCAAAACACATTTAATTATTGCATATAATTACAAAATTACTCAGTTAAAAAAAATCATACTATAATAAACACAGTTGAAAAAGCACTTCTTTGTAAACTGTTAGGATATCAACTGGATCAAGTATTATATTTATTTAAATAGGTGATAATAAATTGATAATAAAACAAATAAAAATTAAAATGACACAATATTTATATGGTTCAGCTAGTAGCAATCCTATATTCACGGGTGAAGAGCAATTCTACTATAAGAATTTTATAGCAACTTTACAATAACTAGAGAAAATATTCTTTAATGAAACCCCAACACCACAAGAGAACAACCTCTCAATTCTCTCACAAAGAATTATGTTTCAAGTGTTTCCAAACTTTCTAATTTCCAAACCTCTCAAATCTCTTTCTTCCTCCTGATCCCTTTTTCATCTCTCTTATTCAAATGACTATCAAAAGCACATATATAAAGGTTTCAAGAGATAAGCATTATCTAGTACTAAGAGATAAATATTATCTAATACTAAGTGATAAATATTATCTCATGCTAAGAGATAAGAATTATCCAATTCAAGAAAAAATCAACTTGAACTCAAACTCTTAGGAAACAAAGTTTGAATTCTCTTCTTCAAGCTTTTTCAATTTGAAATTTGCTTATTTGCATAAATCAAGCCCATCATTTAATTCAAGCTACAATAACAAATCTTCACCCTGACTTCAATTTCAACGCATATAGTAGTATCGCTCCATCTCCACCAAATAGATCATCTATCAGCAACACCAATCAAGTCCAAGCAATGCTTGAACTTGACCCTTGGAAGAGGCTTTGTTAGCATATTTGCGGGATTCTTATGTGTAAGAATCTTTTTCACTGAGATTTCAACCCGTGCTATAATATCTCAAACAAAGTGAAACTTCACATTAATATGCTTAGTTCCTTTGTGAAACATCTGATTTTTAGTCAAATTAATAGCACTTTGACTATCACAAAAAATAAAGGTCTCATCTAAGTAAGAACTAAGCTCCCCAAGCAAGTCTTTTAGCCAAATTCCTTCTTTTATCACCTCAGTCACTGCAATGTATTCTGCTTCTGTAATAGATAATGCAACCATTGGTTGCAATGAAGCTTTCCAACTAATTGCACTTCCTCCAAGAGTGAATAAATATCCTGTTAGTGGCCTTCTTTTATCAAGATCACCAGGATAATCAGAGTCGACAAAACCAACCAAATGACTATTATTCCAACCAAACTCCAGACAAACTTTTGAAGTCCAGTGCAAGGATCTCAAAATCCATTTCACAGCATCCTAGTGTGTTTTCCCTGGACAAGACATATATCTACTAACCGTACTAACAACATGTGAAATATATGGATGCGTACAAACCATAGCATACATAATGCTACTAACTACACTAGAGTAGGGAAGTTGGGTCGCGTATCTCTTTTCATCATTAGATTTTGGTGATAGAGCAGTCAACAATCTAAAATGTGTAGCCAATAGCGTAGACATCAGTTTAACATTTTTCATACCGAATCTCTCCAAAAGTTTTTCAATATAACTCTTTAAGTTAAATACAGCTTCCCGCATTATCTATCTCTTTCAATTTCCATACCAAGGATCTTTTTTACTCGACCAAGATCCTTCATTTCAAACATTTCATTCATTTGCTTTTTTAACTCATCAATATCAGACATATTTTTATCTGCGATCAACATGTCATCAACATAAAGAAGCAAATAGATAAAGGAGCCATTATGAGTTCTTCGAAAATAAACACAATTATCATAGTTGCTCCTTTAATATTCGCTACGAATCATAAAAGAATCAAATCTTTTTGATAGTATGTTATTTTCACCTAGTTTTAGGTAACGGTTGCACTTATTTTGGTTAATTTTGAGTTTCAAATTGATTAGAATTTCACCAAATTTAATTCTTACTTGTCTTAGGTGAAAAGTAATGAAAATGAGCTAAAAAGGGGACTAAAGCTGGTGAAAAGTGCAAGATATGTCATACAAGAAAGCTGGAAGGCTAAATATCAAAATAATCAAGCTTGATGCACAAGAGTGATCACGCTTTATAGGCTGAATTTCCTACACGGGAATAGAAGAACAAAGTCTTGTTTTGGCCAGAGTTCAATATGGCCATCACCATCGGTCGACCACCGGACCAGCCACCGCATTCACATTCCTCTCTCTCTGTGTCTCTCCTAAATCTGCCACCGGTTTTCGGCACTCAACTCCAATCGCCACTCGTTTCCCCCTTTCACCATTGCCTCTCTGATCACTTTCAACCGCCCAACCACCGTTGTCCCACCCCTCTAGCCCCAGATCCGTCACCTTCTCTCTCTCACCATCATCTTTCCCTCGCCACCAGCCCTGCTTTCTTCGGCCACGCCCATCTCCAACCGCCGCTACTCTCTCCCTTACCAAACAGCAACACCAGCACCACCCCCTTCTCTGACGCCAAATCCAGATCCGCCGTCACCACACTCTCTCTCTACCCACGCCTCTCCTCAAATCTTCAATCTCACCCCTTCTCTGACGCCAAACCCAGATCCGCCGTCACCACACTCTCTCTCTACCCACGCCTCTCCTCAAATCTTCGATCTCACCCCTTCTCTTCACCACTGCCTAGCCGCCACTGCCTCTCTCTTTCCCTTCTTCTCTCCATCACTCTCTCTTCTTTCCCTCTTCTCCATTTTTCTTTTTTTTTTATTTTATTCTAATAATTATTATTAGTAGTATATATCTATATATTATTATTAGTATATATCTATATATTGTTGCTATTATTTTCCTTTTGCACATTCCTCATTGGTTTCCTTAACGTGATCCTTGTTTCTTTCCTAGTTGAAAATACCATGCATCAATCAAAACGCATATCGTTCTACCAAATTTACCTTCATAGCCATTTTTCAAGGAAGTTCTATTATCCTCTTTTATTTACTTTTCTTGTATCATACATTGAGGGCAATGTATGATTTAAGTGTTGGGGAGGAATTGGACTTGTGCCTTGAAGGTGTTTCATGTTTGTTTTTTAGTGTTTTAGTTGACTCTCTGCATTTTTAATTGATCCCTAACGTCACCCCGACTTATACATACTTTACTCAATCAAGCTTGAATCATGAGTTGTTGATTTTTCTTGAATGATGCTTGGTTTTGTTTTGAAATTCTGTCGAATAGAGAGTCGATGAGTTTATGGGGTTACACTTGGGAAGTGACAGCTTATAGGACATTCCATGAATTCTTTCACCTTAATGCATTTGTTTAAAACATTGGGCTTGGGTGTGAAATATGGGGAGAAAAATACTTGATATTACGTAAATTAGTGAATAGGTTTGGCTAGTAGTCTCTTCTTGTAGGAAATTGCCGCATTATGCTTGATATTTATGTTGAATTCAAAAGAAAGGGAATAATTGTGGGAGCAGTAGTTACAAAAAAAATGGAAAAAAGAGAGAGGCCAATTTACCCTGCTAATCACGCAAAACACTGATTATGAGTAGATCTAGTAGCCATCTGGCGGTTCTTACCTACTGAGTAGCCGGGCACATTCATCACCAATATTTTTGTTTACGTAAAAAGGTTGGTAACACTCCAGACAAGCTAATCATGTCAATTGAGTAACCGAGCACATTCATCATCAATGTTTTTATTTGCATGAAAAGGTTGGTTGTGGTTAAGATTGGCTAATAATAAGGGGAAAAAAAGAATGAAAAAAAAAAACAATAAAACTCCCTTTTTTATTACTCTTCTAATGAAGGATGCATGGTGTCTAGTGTGATTACGATTATTTCCTCCTTTGAGTTGATTTGCTAACCAAACTTGTTTGTTGAGAATTGAAGTAAAGAGTGCTAATCCCATCATATTAAGTATCTAAAGACCTTTGTTTTAATTAATGCCTAAATGTGAAAATTTTTGTGGATGTATCTTGTAGGTTGTTCTTTTTTTAAGTGTGCCAACATTTGCTCTTTGACCTCATTAATTTGTCACTAACTAAAGGATTTTCTTTCCTTGAGAAAATTTGATGACTTGGATTTATTGCATGCTTGAGGACAAGCATGGACTAAATGTGGGAGAATTTGATAGTATGTTATTTTTACTTAGTTTTAGGTAATGATTGCATTTAGTTTGGTTAATTTTAAGTTTCAAATTGATTAGAATTTCACCAAATTTAATTCTTACTTGTATTAGGTGAAAATTGAAGACAATGAGCTAAAAGGGGCCTAAAGCTGGTGAAAAGTGCAGAGAGATGTCATACAAGGAAACTGGAAGGCTAAATATGAAAATAATCAAGCTTGATGCACAAGGCATGATCACACTTTATGGGCTGAATTTCCTCTACGCGGGAATAGAAGAACAAAGTCTCGTTTTAGCAAGAGTTCAATATGGAAACAAACTCTCTTCTTGCCTACAAAGTCTCTGGATTTCTAAAGAATAATCCCAGTCCCGTTAGGAATTTGATCAAGGGTTGGAACCCTATATATACACATTCTAAGATCTTTATTTGTATCTTTTATTCTAGTCTTAGTTTTATTTTTTAATTTTCAGCTTTTATATTTTCTTTCTTTAAGTTTTGTCCATTGTCGTGTGTGACTAAGCTTTTTTCATCAGTCAAGGCTTAATTCAAGACAACGTTTAAGCATGGATGGTGAGATCTAATGGCTTTGTTTGTTTCTTTATTTTTATGCATTATTTTTATATTTTTTTGTGCTCTTTCGGGAAAACTCCATCCTTTAATGTTGTTTTGTTGATTGTTCAATTTGGTCAGTTGTTCATGAATAGAATAACATATATCCAGTTGGTAAAATTAAATTCGTAATTGTTTAATCGAACCAACATAAGTGGAAAATAACATAGTTTAAATTGTTAGGAGCTTTTCAATTTTGCTATGGAAAATGTACAATCTAGGTTAAAGGATCACGCGTTGTAGGTTCTTGGTTAGGATTGGGTCCTTCTAATTCTTAATGTTGTTAACTGATTAAATTCTATCGCGTGTATATGGTTGCTTATTAGTTAGGGGTTATTCGTAGCACCTTGCATATTTAATCTAATATTAAGGAAGGATTGGTCGGAGGAGCGTTTCCAAGGGCTATAAGAAATCTAGTGCATGAATTTAAGAACTATCTTTGATTTAATGATCAATCCCTTAAAACGATATGCGAAGAATTACCCTTGGCTGAGCTTTTCGTCATACTGATTTATTCGCCATTTATTTACATCTTCTATTTTAGTTGTTTCTTTTGATTAAAACCCCCCAATCTTTATTTTTAGTTTTTATTTGCCAGTTATATTTGAAATTTATCAAGTAGTTAATCTATATGAATCGACCTTGCTCACCCTATTTCAAATTTATTTTGAGTTTAGAGTAGTAGGATTTACTTTTAGGTGGATTCGACACCCATCACTTTTGTACCACTATCTCGGAGACTGTTTCAGACCGTACAAAGATTTCTTCAATAGGCAAACGTGATCTTCTTTTTCTTTAACACCAACACTCTTTGGTTGTTGCATATAAATTTCTTATTATAGTACCTGATTGTGACCTTTGGCTACTAACTGTGCCTTATACCTTGCTTTTTCTACCCCAAGAATTCCTTCATTTCTTTTGAAGATCTATCTGTACCCACAATCTTTTACTTGGCTAGTAGCTTCGCAAGTGTCCAGGTACCGTTCTTGTGAAAAGACTCAATTTCCTCGTGTATCAAAATCAACCACTTCAAGGAATCTTCTAAAGAAACTGCTTCAGAATATGTAGCTAGCTAGCCAATAGTATCTGTTTATTCTCCAACAAACAAGGCATATGCGACATAATCAGTACATCAATGTGATGGTTGTATTTCTCTTTTTGGCTTGCCTCTAGCAATGCTTCTTTCCTCTTGAGGAAATGTTTTTTCAACAGTATTAGGCTCCTCTTCTATTGAAGGTCTAGAGCCGATTGGACTTTTAGACGTCGCAGGTGGACTAGGAATTTCAAGCTCCACCTGCTTCGATGTAATCTCTAATTTATCTATATCAAAAGAAACTATGAACTCCTTTCTCGGGATTAGTAGAGCAGACTCATCAGGAGTAAAATCTATACTAATAACAAATTTAAGTGACTTATGATCAAGTCACCACAACCTATATTCTTTCACCCCAGAAGCATAAATAAGAAAAATATACTTTTTAGCTCTAGGCTCTAATTTTCCTTTATTAACATGCATATAGGCAGGACATCCAAATATTCTCAAAATTGGATGGTCGACAGGTTTACCAAACCATACATCTTTAGGAGTTTTAAACTCGATTGCTATAGGCGGTGAGCAATTCACTAGAAACAAGCAGTGGAAATTGGTTCGGCCTAAAAAACTTTGGATAGGCCAGCACTGGAAAGAATACACCAAGGTTTTTCCAAAAGAGTTCTATTCGTGCGCTCCACCACTTTGTGGATTGTCAACTACAATGCAAAGCCTAACAATCCCTTCACATTCATAAAACATGTTAAAATGTCCACTACAAAACTCCAAACTATTGTCTGTTCGAAGTGTTTTGATTTACCTTCCAATTTGCTTCTCAATCAAAGCCTTCCACCTCTTGAAAGTATCAAGCACATCATTTCTATGCTTCAGAAAATAGACACAAATCTCTCTTGAAAAATCACCAATAAAGGTTAATAGATATTGAGCCGCTCCTTTTGATGGAACTTGTGATGGTCCCCAAAGATCAGAGTGAATATAATTCAAAGAACCATTAGTTATATGGATTCCAATATCAAAGCTGAGCCACTTTTATTTTTCGAACACACAATGTTCACAAAAATCCATCTTTCTTGTGATTTGGCCACAAAGAAGACCTCTTTTACTCAACAAGGTTAAACCTTTCTCACTCATATGCCCGAACCTCATATGCCATAATTTTGTAATATCAGTATCTGACATAGAGGATGATGAGACTACTGTAGAGCCTATAACGGTAGCGCCTTGGAACACGTACATGCTATCTATTTTTCTGGCTTTCATGACAACCAGTGCGCCTTTGCTTACTTTCAATACTCCACCTTCAGTTGAAACCTTGCACCCATTGCCATCAAAGGTGCCCAATGAAATTAGATTTTTTTTTTTTTTTGAGATCTGGAACATGTCTGATGTCAGTCAATGTTCTGACAATCCTATCATGCATCCGGATCCGGATCGTTCCAATGCCAATAGTTTTATATAGAGCATTATTCCCCATTAAAACAACTCCTCCGTCAATGGACTTATATACTGAGAACCAGTCCCCATTGGGACACATATGATAAGAGCAACCCGTATCCATAATCTATTCATTGTTGAATTTGGCTTGCTTCTCCGTCACAAGAAGCACATCGACGCCACCTCCGTTTTCAACAACACTAGTCTCGCTGGAGTCTTCATTCTTGTCTTGTGAAGCATTTTTCTTCTTCTACAACTTATTGCAATTTCTACAAACATGTCCTTGTTCTTTGCAGTGCCAACACACAATACCTTTACTCGTGGATTTTAATCTAGATTTTGGCATGCTTTTGTTGACTCTTCTTTGTTTGGACCTCCCTCGTACATAAAGGCCCTGTGCCTGATTATCACTAGTTTGACCAATGATATCATGATCAATCTTTTTTTTTCACTCATTCGCAGTAAATATAGACATTGTTTCTTGTACAACTTATTCGTGAAAGGCTTTTTCAGATAGAGAACTCCAATTTGTCATAGAGATCTTTTGTGATCTTTTCAACGATCACCTCACTAAAAACTTCACTTGTCAAAGACAATTGGATAGCTGAGCGGGCTTTCTCATCTATCTCCTCCCATTTATAATCTAACATGGCCTTTGGAGCCTTCTGAACTCTATTTTGTATGAGGATGACACGCATCCTTACTTGCCATATAGTGAAGTTGATCTTTTGATCAAACGTCTCGACATCAAATGTTGTCATCAATATCCTAACTTAGTAGGAAATACCAAAACAAATGTACTAACAACCAGGGCTCTGATATCAGTTTGTTAGGATATCACCCGGATCGAGTAGTACATTTATTTAAATAGGTGACAATAAATTGATAATAAAATGAATGAAAATTAAAATGACACAATATTTATGCGGTTCGGCTTTTAACAAGCCGACGTCCTTTGGCGATGAGCGATTCCACTATAAGAAATTTTACAGATAGTTTACAACAATTAAAGAAAATATTCTCTAATTAAACCCAACATCCCAAGAGAACAACCTCTCAATTCTCTAACAAAGAATTATCTCTTAAGTGTTTCCAAACTCTCTAATTTTCAAGCCTCTCAAATCTCTTTTTGCCTCATGTTCTATTTTTCATCTCTCTTACTCAAATGACTACCAAGAGCACATATATATAGACTTCAAGAGATAAGCATCATCTAATGCTAATGGATAAGCATTATCTAGTACTAAGAGATAAATATTATTAAATACTAAGTGATAAACATTATCTTATGCTAAAAGATAAAAAAATTATCCAATCCAAGAAGAATTCAATTTGAACTCAAACTCTTAGGAAGCAAAATTTGAATTCTCTTCTTCAAGCTTCTTCAATTTGAAGTTTTCTTGAGGCCATCATTTAATTCAAGTCACAATAACATAAACATATCCAAACGAACTCTTCTTTTAAGGACTAATAATATGTCAACCCCTCAAAAGTTTGCGTTTCTATAAATTACTCCTTGTAAATGAAAGAAAAAAGTACTTTGTACATTGCCCCCACACCTATTTTTTAGGGCAAAATTGTTATTGTCATTTGCCCCTTAAGAACGATGTATTAGCTTAAAATAGTTTTCGTACATTTTCTTTTTTTCTTTTGAGGTTTTGAGGGAGTGGGGGAGGAGGGATGGTGGGTTGATAAATTACTAATTCTTAGATAAGATAAATATTTTATCCTTACAAAAATGACGTAGAGGGTAATGTGCAACCATTTAATCAATTTCAAAGAGTAAGGTGTTTTTTCTCATTTTGGGAAGTAACTTGTAAAAATGGAAATTTTTAAGGTGGTAACCTGTTTTGAGTCCTTAATTTAGTTATTTCCATAACCTATAGGGAATAATTTAATTGTTATCCTTTTCGTTAAAAATATTTAGGATGGATGACAAAAATCATACCCTATATCAAATTACCAATACTCCCTGAATACAAAAGGTCAATGTAATATTTAATAGAATGACAAAAATGTCTGACTAGTCTTCATTAAAAAATAAATTTTAAAATATCAACAGTTGAATAAGACGAGAACACTCCTCGTATAGGTTTTCTTTTATAATTTCATTATACTTCAAGGGAAAAATTATAATCAACAAATAAAATGTCAAGAATTCACTAAAAATTAAAAAATTTTAAAACTCTTTTTTGAATTTTTTTATTTCTTTTAGTTTTTGTTTATTTCTTAAATACTCTCATTTTCTTCCTGATGGTTGTCGAATCTACCAAAAATAATCCCACTCCTCTAACTACAAAATTAATTTGTAGAAAGAGTGAAAAGGGTCACTCCCACAGGGAATAACTTATTGACTAGATTCCCAAGGTAACCAAGCGTTAAAAAAAAAAGAAAGTAAAACAAAAGGGGGGGGGGGGTTTGAATAACAAGTTAATGAAAGAAAAGCAAGAAAGAAATTAAAAGCAAATTTATGTGAATAAAGACCCGATCAAGGGTATTCTTCGCACAATATTTTCATGGATTGATCAAAGATTCAAAGATAGCTTTTAGCTTATGCAATAGACTGTTATGGGCTTCAGAGAACTTGTCCAATCTAATCTTTCCTTAATAATAGACTAGACACTCGAACGCAATGAATAATCACTAAATAATGAATAACCCTAGTCGAACGATAGGATTTAACCCTTTAACAGCATTAACAACTAGAAAGAACCAACCCTAGCCAACAAACCTACAAATATGGTTGTTCGAAACTAGATTGTGTATTTTCTGTTGTATAACGAATCATGCTACTTTCCACTTGTGTTAGTTCAATCAAACAATCATGAATTTAATCTTACCAACTGGATATATGTTATTCGATCAACTGGACAGCCGACTGAAATTGCACAATCAACAAAACAACATTAAGGGATGGGATTTTCCTGAAAGAGCACAGAAAAACACACAAATACTGCATAAAATTAAAAGACAAGCAAACTGATTAGATCTCACAATTTTTGAATCAAACATTGGCTTGAATTACTCCTTGACTGAATAAAGAACTTTAGCTATGCATGGCCATAATAACAACTACAAATAAAATATAAAAGTTGAAAATTTTAAAAAGAAAACTAAAACTAGAATTCAAGATTGTTTTGACAATAGTCTACAATCGTGTATATCACTATTAGAAAAACAGCTAATAGCCACGGATTTTAGCCACGAAAAAAATCCGTGTCTAAGCCGTGGCTATTAGCCACAGATTAGACAAGGATTTAAAAAAAAAAAAGAAAAAAACTTAGCCACGGATTCGCCGTGGCTATTTTTGGTGGCTAAAATTGGCGCAAAATTTGCCGCCAATTTTTAGCCACGGATTAGCCACGGCCAATCCGTGGCCAAGTTTTTTTTTTTTTTTTGGCGCTAAGTATGGTTTGAACTCTTGACTTCTTAGTTGAAATTAGAGCATTAAACCCCTACACCACTTTAACTTTTTATTTAATAATTAGTTTTTGCTATACTTAACTTATATATGTATATTATATATATATATATATATAATAAATGATTCGATATATTACATACATATAAGATTAGATATACTTATATACATGTGTATTTATATATAATTAGATGTATATATATAAGATACATATGTACATATATAACATATATTAGATATATAATACACTGATATATAGATGATTGATAAATTTCAATATTTATTTCAATATCAATTCCAATGACGAATGATCGTTTCAATTATTTGACGATATTATAATGTTCTATTGAGTTAATATACAACTTAACTTTCATAATTATTTCTTTAGATTTAATTTACCATTTTATTATAATATCACAATATATGTTGGATTATACTATATATATAAGTATACTCCTAATCTGTCCATTTCATCGTTTATTGTCAATTGTTTATATATAAGAGTTAATTATCTAGTTTTGAAAGTTTATAATTGATCAATTGCCAAAACTTATATTATAGTTTTAATAATAATTCAACAACGTATAATTGTTATTGATAATTTACAATATTTAAGTGTAAAATAACTAGGATAATAAGGCCAAAGTGGTTTAGCCACGGGCTAGCCACGATTAGACCATGGCTAAATTAGCCACGGGCTAGCCGTGGCTATTAGCCACGGCCTGGCCACGGTCTGACCGTGGCTAAATCAGCTACGGGCTAGCCGTGGCTATTAGCCACGACTGTGGCTAGACGTGGCTATTGGAAAATCCCGCCGAAAAATTAAAAAAATTAAAAATAAATAAATTTTTTTTTTTTAAATAAAAATAAATTAAAAATAATATTTTTTTAAATTTTTCGGCGGATTTTGGACGGAAAATCCCGCCGAAATATTTTAAAAAATAAAAATAAATAAAAAATAATATTTTTTAAATTAAAAAAAATAAAAAATAATATTTTTTTAATTTTTCGGCGGATTTTCGGCGGAATTTCCGCCGAAAAATTAAAGAAAAATAAAAATAAATAAAAAATAATATTTTTTAAATTAAAAAAATAAAAAATAATATTTTTTTAATTTTTCGGCGGATTTTCGGCGGAATTTCCGCCAAAAAATTAAAGAAAAATAAAAATAAATAAAAAATAATATTTTAAAAATTAAAAAAAATTAAAAATAAATAAAAAAATAATATATTTTAAATTAAAAAATAAAAAATAATAATTTTTTAAATTTTTCGGCGGATTTTCGACGAAATTTCCGCCGAAAAATTTTAAAAATAAAAAATAAATAAAAAATAATATTTTTTAAATTAAAAATAATTAAAAAATAGTTATTTTCAATTTTTTGGAAAAAGTAATAATAATTTTATATATTTTTAAAATATATTAAAATTTAAAATTTTGATTTTTATTTGAATTATTATTATAAAATTATTATTATTATTGTTGTTATTATTATTATTAGATTGAAATGAATTTTTGTATGCTATATATATATATATAATATTATGTATTATATATATATAAATTTTCAATATATAAAAATTTATTATTATTATTATTATTAATAATTATTTTTATTTGAATTGTTGTATGATATAAATATATAATGTAATGAATTATGACAACAAAGTGAACATAGCTCAACGGTAAGAGAGTTATTTGCCAACCGAGAGGTCGAAGGTTCGATTCCCAGCGTCCCCAAAAATTGGGATAATATCGGGCGCGTGTAGGCACGCGCGCGCGAGCTGGGGCGAGGTCCCGTGTTCGACTCCTAGGTTGGGCAATTGAAAATATATTTTCAAAAAATATAAATATATTTTCGGCGGAATTTCCCGCCGAAAATATATTTAATTAAAAAAATAATAAATAAATAATAATTTCGGCTGAATTTCCCACCGAAATTTCGCCGAAAAATTTTAAAAAATAAAAAATATATATATATTTTTCCCGCCAAAAATCCGCCGAAAAATCACTAGCAACGAAGGTTTTTTCGGGAGATTGAATCCGCCGAAATTTATTTTTTCCGCCGAAAATTTGGCCGAAAAAACTGTGTTTTCTTGTAGTGCATTATTGTAATAAAAGCTAACCAAATCAATTAATTGTGAACATGCCTCACATTATAGCAATAGAATTAGTAATACTAAAGTGGAATAAACAACTAATAGCTAAATAATAGGAAGTTGTGATTAGGTAAGTTACACTAATTTTCAACACTCCCCCTTGGTGCAAGCTTACTATCAATGACTCCAAGAGCATCCCAAAAGCCTTGAAACTTGGGCTTCACCAAAGCCTTAGTAACTATATCAGCCACTTGAGCATTAGTACGAGCACTTGTTAGCTCAATTTCTTCACTCAAGACCTTCTCACGAACAAAGTAATGACGAACCTCTATGTGCTTCGTTCTCGCATGGAAAACGGGATTAGAAGCAAGCTTAATGGCATTCTCATTATCACACTTGATTTGCACAGTATAGTCAACTTTACATAGTATGTCCCCGATCAGCCTTTTTAACCAAATGCACTCTTGTGCTGCCATGGTAGCTCCGACATATTCTGCTTCAGTGCTGGACAAGGCAACAACATCTTGCTTCTTGCTGCACTAAGAAATTATCGCTGAGCCAGTGTTGAAACACTAACCTGAAGTTGAGTGACGATCATTTGTATCTCCGGCCCCATCTGCGTCAGTAAATCCACGTAACACAAAGCTATCACATCTTTATAGAAGACCATAGTCAAGAGTTCCTTTTACATAACGCAAAATTCTTCTTGCTGTTTCCAAATGAGGATTTCTTGGATTCTACATAAACTGTGAAACAATACCAACAGATTATGAAATTTCTGGTCTTGTGATGGTCAGATAAATCAAGCTTCCAACAAGTTGTCTGAACTTTCTTGCATCTTTCAATGGCTTGCCTTCATCTTTCTTTAACTTGAGGTTTGCCTCCATTGGAGTAGCCTTTTCTTTTGACTCCCCCATGTTAAAATGCTTCAAAAGGCTCTTTGTGTAGCCTCTTTGGGAAACAAAATAGCCTTGACATGATTTTTCCACTTCAAGACCAAGAAAACATCCAATCTCCTCCAAAATTTTCATATCAAAGCGAACAGACAAGTCATCCCTTAAATTAGAAATTTCTGATTCATTATCTCCAGTTATTATCATATCATCAACATATAATAATACCAGGAGATGGACATTTGTTTCTAATTTTATAAACAAACTAGAATCTGAATCAGAAATTTTAAATCTACAGAAGATGGGTTTTGAGCAATTTTACCATACCAAGCTCTTGGAGCTTGCTTCAGGTCATAGAGAGCTTTCTTCAACCGGCAAACATGATTTGGAAATTGCTCAGAAACAAAGCCAAGGGGTTGCTCCATGAGTACTTCTAGATCCAACTCCCCGTAAAGAAATGCATTCTTTACGTCATTTTGCCACAACTTCCAACTTTTAAAAGCAGCAAGTGAGATAATAGTTCTTACCGTCACCATTTTTGTCACTGGACTAAACGTCTCCTCATAGTCCAATCCATAGCTTTGAGAGAAACCACGAGCAACCAAATGAGCTTTAAACCTGTCAATAATGCCATCCGATTTTTTCTTCAATCGGAAAACCTATTTGCATGTGACTGGCTCACAATTTTCTGGCCTGGGTACCAACTCCCATGTCTCATTTTTGTCTAGAGCATCAATCTTTTCTTGCATTGCTTTCTCCCAATCTAAACAGCCCTTTGCTTCCTCATAACTTGTTGGTTCTTCTAAAGTTAATGCTCCTGTAAAGAAGCATGAAGTCACCAAACAATTATTAAGTTCTACCTCATAATCTTTGAGGTAGTCTGACTGCTTTTTATCCCTTGTTGACCGTCTCACAGCTTGTTGCTCGCCATCTTCTATACTCCCAAGTGGTAACTCATTTTCTGTTTCTCCACTAGGCGCTCGCACATTTGCTTCAGGAATTTAGAGCTCTAAATTATCTTGGTCATCACCAAGAGCAGCAAACTTTGGAGCAGAAAATGGTGATGACACTTCATCGAACACCACATCTCTAAAAGTAGTAAACTTCTTTGTCTCTGGATCCATGCACCTACAACCCTTCCTAAAAGAGTCATAGCTACCAAATACATACTTTCTTGCTTTCAAATCAAGTTTGGTCCTATGACTTTTAGGAACATGAACATAGCATATAAAACCAAATATCCGAAAATAATTCACATTTGGCTTTCCCCAATATAAAATCTGAAAAGGAGATTTTTGTGTACCTGGCCAATGCGGCAACCTATTAGTTACATGACATGCACATTGAATTACTTCTGCCCAAAGCTTCCAAGGAAGATTCTTGTCATGCAGCCATAAAAGACAAACTGAAGCAAGATACCCAAGCTTTCTCTCTGCAAGCCTGTTCTGCTACGGAGTATCCGGACAAGTCATTTGATAAAGAATGCTGTTATCGTCACAATACTGGAAGAAATCATTTGACATGTATTCCCCACCATTATTGCTGAGGAGACATTTTATTTTTTTCCCAAATTGCTTTTCAATCACATCTTTGAATGCTGCAAACTTGGATAGAGCTTAACTGTTCTCTTTCAAGAATTTCACCCAAGTGAACCTCGAGTGATCATCCACCAACACCATGACATATCGATGCCCACTATAGCTTGGTGTTGTTGTTGGTGCCATCAAGTCTGTATGAACTAACTCGAACAATATAGAATGTTGATTTGATGACTTTTTGAAAGGAAGGCGATGAGATTTGCCGTATTGGCAACCTTGACAAATCACATCTTCACAAACATTCTTCAAAGTTGGCATTCCCTCCACCAACTTTTTAGAAGAAATCTGCTGCAACAATTAAGCCTACATGACCCAACCGAGCATGCCAAATTGCGACATTGTCAGTTTGGCTTGTCTTCTTCACTTAGGCTTCTCCTGCTGACATAACAAACAAAGAACCTTTCTTTTCGCCAGTAAAAATAGCATCAGCAGACATTTCTTTCACATGGTCAAGCACCTTCACATCCTTTGGGCCAAATAAGACATATTTTCCAGAGTCAGTAATTTGCGGAACAGAGACTAGAGTTTTCGTCAAACCTAGGACATGATAGACATAATGTAACTTGATACTTCTTGTGCTCGTATTACCGCCAACGCCAATGTCAATAGTCACCACACCTTCTTTTGCTGCTGGATGCATAGCGTTATCAGCAGTGACAATAACTCAATCTCCATGGTGCTCATGCACCTCCGAGAACAATATGTCATGGCCGATTACATGGTGAGAACAATCGGAATCACTGATCCATTCTTTTTTCTTGTTGCCGGCATAACTGACAAAAGCTTGAGATGACTTTTGTTCAACAGCCTCTACCGTAAAACAATGCTCCCATTTGAGTTGATCATCTCCTTCATTTGTGCAAGCAACATTGGCATTCGCAAGCCTCACTCAACAATTTTTCTTGATATGCCCGGGCTTTTTGCATCTGAAACATGTGATGATCTTCTTGCTTTGTGAGTTGCCACCTTTTTCTGCATTTGTGTCTTCTTCTTTATTCTTGTTTCCTAATGGGTTCTTTTTGTTTGGTTTTCCCTTTGAAAAGAGAATGGCGTCGAATTCAAAACTTTTTGCCATTTCTTGATTAGAGAGCAAATTCTCTAACTCTTCGATGAAAGGCTGCGTCGACCACCCTTGAATGGAAGTGACAAAAGGCCCATACTCCTTTTTTAACCCATGAACAAGATAGTGACCTAGCCGGCTTTCGCTAATCTTCTCATCCGGATCAATCTCTAAAATTTCAGCACAAATACTTTTAACTCGTAAAAAGTATTCCGAAATTGACATACCTCCTTACTTTAACATTGCCAACTCGTTCTCCAACAACTGCAATCTTGCAGTATTCTTCTTGGTAAACAGCCTTTCGAGCATTTCCCAAACTTCCGTTGGAGAAATGGCATCACGAACATGATCAATGAACTCTTTGCTAATAGATGTTATCAAAGCAAAAAGAGCCTTCCCACACTTGATCTTCCACCTTCGTCGTGACTCGGCATTATTAGGAGTATCAGGAGGAATTGTTTTGTTACCGACAACTAATTCCCATAAATCCTGACCTTGAAGGTATGTCTCCATTCACTTCCTCCAGTACTTGTAGTTGTTGCCTACAAGCTTCTCCATCCCATTCTGAACGTTTCCTCCATTTGAGACCTCCATTTGTAACAGATAACAGGGTTCCCTTTCACTCACAGATTATTATTCTATTTTATGGCTCTGATACTATAAAACAAAAGAGAGAAGCAAATGGCTATAAAAGACAAGAGAAAAATATATTTGGAGGAACAAAGAACTTTTATTGGAATTGTGAATATGTATTGAATCAATTTGAAGTGATACCACTCCCCCTATTTATAGAGTTCTACTAACATTTATTTCCTTAAAATATAAACCCATGTTCCCTCTAATTCCACATACTAACCCATGTTCCCACTAATCCACATATTAGCACATGTTCCCACTAGTTCCATGTTCCCACTAATTCCACATTCAAACATTATTATAATAAAAGCTAACCAAGTCAATTATTTGTGAACATGCCTCACATTATAGCAATAGAATTGGTAATACTAAAGTGGAATAAACAACTAATAGCTAAATAATAGGAAGTAATGACTAGGTAAGTTGCACTAATTTTCAACACAGAGTTCATGAAGATTTGCAACTCAAATCTTATTCTGGAGATAGTATTAGAGCATCAAAGCAAGCAATGAGCAGTCGAAATAGCATCGTGCGATTTGATGAACTCCTTACAACAATAAAAGCACAACTTTTTGGAGAATCATCCAATCTTGAGGTTGTTCCGATTGTTGCGATGGGGGCCATCGATAAGACTACTTTGGCTAGAACTATTTTTGATGACAAGCTCATCATGCATCACTTTTCACTACTAGAAAAACGAAAATTTGTGACCGAAAAAATCAGTTGCAATTTGCAACCAACTTTGCAACTGATTTAGGGAAAATGACCAAATTTTGGACAAAAATTTTACGACGGATTAAGTTGGTCGCAAAAACAAAAAACGCAGTCGCAAAATTCGCGCCAGGCAAAAAAAGGTTTTGGTTCAATTTTGTGACGGACCTAATCCGGCGCAAAATTGGTTGCCACCGACTTTGCAACCGAATTTGCAGCCAAATTTTTGTTCGTTTTTTTTGTCGCCAACTTTTTCGGTTGCAAATTCTTTTCTATCGTTGACCAAATTTGCAACCGATTTCGTCCAACGCAAAATTTTTATTTTAATTTTTTTTAAAAAAATTGTCCACCTATCATTTTAGATGCCAATTTAATGATTTGTTTTTATTTGGAAAGTTTGTTTATTGATTTGTATAACTAATGTTATAAATTTGAAAGTATCAATCATTCTAATACTATGAAATAATGAATGAAAGATATATATATATATATACACACACACATTAATAATTAGTACTAGTTATTTGTGCATACTCGCTCGATGTGTGTGCAAAGTAATATATATTATTTAATTATACATTTAAATTTTAATAAATTGCATCATAGATATTTTGAATTTTAATTATGAATATGTTTTACTATTTATTAATTTTATTATAAGTGAAAAGCAAAGTAATTTATTTAAAATAAAACAAAATTATATGATGAATAATAGAAAAATAATTGAATATGAGAACTGCAAAAATATTAAATAGCGTGATATGAGATAAAAGTAAGATATATATTGAAAAGGTAAAATTAAAAAAAAATAATGTTGAATTGACAGAGAATATTTACTGATATTGATGCAAATTTGATTAATTAAATATTTAGTGCTCATTTATATATATGTTTTAAAAATAATAAATAATGATTTATTTTGCAAAAAGATTTGGCTTGCAGTCGTTGGAGGATTGAAGAAGGGATGTGCCCACATATTCAATGTGATATGATTATATATATATATATATATATATATGTATTAATTGACCAGTTTAATTAATCAAACTACAAATAATTAATTCAATAAAATAAATTCAAATATTTCACTTATGTATTTAAATTGACTGAGGGTTTGTTAAGTTGTTCATTTTACTCAAATAGGGAAATAAAATTAGTATTGAAATTTTGTTTAAATAAATATTTTTAAACTATTAATTTTGGTAAAATTAGTGATGTTTTTAATTTAAAAAAATAATTGGATAATAAATTTCAAAAAATTAGTAAAATTAACAAATTATAAAAATTGATAAAATTAATGAAATTTATTTAAATAATTTAAATTTAAAATATCACATAAATATATGTTAAGTATTCAAAAAATTATTTAACACACAAAAACATCAAGTGGCGCAATGGTTATATGCCCAAATTTATAATTCTAACGTCCAAGGTTCAAATCTTCTTGGGCGCTAGGTGTTGTACTTATTTCAGGTGGCAGCTATGGATGCGCCTGGTGCGTGCGGGCATGGGGATGGGCAAGCTGGGGGCGAGCCAGACGGCTGGGCTCGATTGTGCGCGGGGAGGGGTGGGGTGCACAACCATAGTATTTTGCGACGGATGCGGTTGGTCGCAAAATAATTAAAAACTTACTAGTTTTGCGACCAACCCAGTTCGCACAAACGTTGTCACCCAAGCTCGCTTATTTCGGTTGCCAAATCGGTCGCAAACATAATCGGTATCAAAATTTGCGACTCGTGTTTTTTCCACCGACTCCAGTCGGTCGCAAATTTGGTCGCAAAACCGTTTTGCAACCAATTTTCAGTTAAAATCAGTCGCAAAATCAGGCCCAAATTTGCATTTTTCTAGTAGTGTTTATTGGCGTGCTTGGGTCAACATATCTCAAGATTATCATTTGAGAAAAGTTCTTCTAGTTATTGGAAATTCAATGAATATAATGGATGAGAAATTGAGTAAAGGGGATGAGGTATTACATATACAAACATTTGAAAGGAATGAGATATCTCATCATAATGGATAATGTATGAGATACAAAAGTTTGGGTTGATATATAGAGAATATGTCCGGATGACCGTAATGGAAATCGGGTTCTATTAACCACTAGATTATTAGATGCCGCTGTATATATGGACAGATTAAAGTTTCTCTATAAGATGCAATTCCTAAATGAGGATCAAAGTTGGAACCTACTTAGAAAGAAGGAGTTTGCGCAAGAACATTGCCCACAAGAATTGGAGGTTATTGGAATGTCGATAGCTAATAATTGTTGAGGACTTCCTCTTGCAATTGTTGTGATTGCCGAACTCCTCTCCAAAGTCAATAAGACATGAGATCATTGGGAAGAGATTGCGCAAAATGTAAGTTCAGTTGTTACTGAAAATGATGAACACTTCTGAAATATACTGCTTTTGAGTTATAACAACTTGCCACATCATTTAAAACCATGTTTTCTGTATTTGAGAGGCTTTCCAGAAGCTTATGGAATTCCAGTCTCCAAACTTATCAACCTATGGTTTGCTGAGGGATTTCTAAAACCAATTGAATCCAAAAGGTTAGAGGAAGTGGCTGAGGAGTGTTTGGAGGAACTTTTTAGCAGGTTTCTTGTTTTAATAACAAAGAAGAGGTCCAACGACAAGTTCAAGTGTAGTAGCATTCATGATCTTTTGAGAGGCTTATGCAAACAAAGAGCGCATTATGAGAATTTTCTACATGTTTTGGATGAAAATAATTACTTCTACCATAAAGCCATAAGGAATGCACGCCGTCTCAATATTCATTTCGCTCTGTTGAGTTCTATAGAGGCTAAGGAACCTAAACATGTTCGTTCAATTTTCTGTTTATGAAGTTCTAGGATGTTATTTCCATTTGGATTGGGCTTTAAACTATTAAGGGTATTGGAAATAACATTTTCATCATTTACTGTTGAAATTTTGGAATTGTTTCATTTAATGTACTTGCTCTTCACGGACATGAAATCCCCATGCTACCTCTGTCGGTAGCCAAACTTCAGAATCTTCAAACGTTGAGAATTGGATATAAGAGAGATTTTTGCCAATTACCATCCAAACTTTGGAAGATGCTGCGTTTAAGACATGCCATGATTGGCCAAATGAGATTGTGGCCTATTCCTTTCGATGGTGAAGCTCCAATCCTACAGAACCTACAAACGCTTTCAGAGGTAATAAATTTCAAGTTGGGCAATTGAAAATGTGAAATGATCGATACCGAACTTGTGGGAGAAGAGTGGGAACCCATATAAGGGGAGTTCCCTCAGCTGAGATTCCTGCTAATGGACGGTTTATATAAGCTCGAGTACTGGCCGGCGAGCAGAAAGTACCCATTTCCCTAGACTTGAACACCTTGAAAAGTCAGACATTGTTGGGACTTGCAGGAGATCGCCCTTGGAATTGGAGAAATTCCAACTCTTGAATTGATTGAAGTGCATTAAGGAAAATTTGTACTTGCGGATTCAGCACTCGAAATTCTAGAAGAGCAATGGAGTTTGGGAAACGACGTCGTTCAAGTTCGTGTCTATCCCCGAGATTTAATTTTCTGGCAACTGCAATATGATCCTGCATTTCAAAATTTGATAGGTTCTAATTACCTGGATGCTTTTCTTAATTTGTTAGCAATACCAACAGATTTAAACAAATGCGGGCCATAAAAAAGCCTTTCATTTTCATTGCAAAGGATGAAATCTCTATATCCATCTTCTTTTTTGGCTCTATGAATCTAAACCATATTTGGTTAGGCAATACAAATTAGTGTGAGGTTGTTCATAGTTCTAATACTCAGAATATGAATGGTAATGTATTTTAACCCATAATCTCATTTGCATTAACCTCTGTGCATATCTACTGAATAGGTGTAAATATGAGCGAAAGGTCCAAGATGATTGGGAAAAGGTGGGCTGAAATCATGCTAAAGAAGAGAAGATTTGTGCAGACATTTAATACGTAAAGGAAAGGTTTTTTTTTTTTTTTTTTTCAATGTGCTTTAGATACTCCAAATATGTCTTCAAATTATTAGCCACGTGATTTTCAACCCACTAATCGACTAATCCGAATTGGAGTAGTACAGATGTTCAAATATGGGGACGACCTTCTCAACCCGATTACTCCATTTGCAATTGTAAGATTCGAATTCTAAATATTATTTAAGAAATTTAATGTTTCATCCCATTGGACTAACTGATAATTGATATTTCTTTGTCTTAATAGTTTACTATTCAATAGGATAAAGAATGGCTTTTTGGGTCAATTGCATTTTGCCCTAACGTTGCAAATGTGCACGAAATTATTTCCAACCTTTGCTAAATGGGATAGACACTCCCTGAATTTATTAAAATATTGCAAAGGATGTGCCTCACTCTGGATATCCTGTACTTTACCAATCATTTTCTAATATAATGTTCACTTAATTGCCTAAATATGTAAAAATGTTCACTTAATGTACACTTTGTGATAAAAAGGGATATATTTTACTGAAAAATAGTGGAATTTTTTTTTTTTTTATCAAAAATACTATTATGCAACGCTTATTTGCCAATATATATGAACATTGTAGTCAGGTTAAATTATCTTTATAACTTCGTTTGAGTACATAATTTGAAATTTATGTACATGAAAAGTAAAAATTGAACTATTTGTAATTTAAGTATCAAAATAGATAACAGCACGTAAACTCACATTCATATTTTTTTTATTGTCAATACATACACACCTTGCGTCACCTGTCTTGTCCTAATTCAATATTGGAAGTTGGAACCCTAAACAACTTGCATCTTTTGACGAAACAAAGAAGGGATAAATTGACAAGGTAAGATATGGATGATTTTTAATATTCATAAATATTTAGAGAAATATAATCATAAAATTAATTAACAATTTTAAGATAAGTCAAATCAACTTAAATGTTGATATATTGAGATTTGAGTGACACGCGATAGTAATATTTGGTAAAAATTTTCACTCTATTTGACTCCAGTAAAAACCAAGTAGTGAATTTTTTGACATGCGATAATAATATTTGGTAAAATATTTCACTCTATTTGACTCCAATAAAGATCATGTAATGAATTTGTTTCTTTTTTTTTTTTTTATGTGAAACAGTAATTCACGCATGCATATACACCTACTAAGATTTGAACGTTAGTCATCAGAGTTCCCATGCCTCTACGATGATGTACATGTTCATTAAGCTAAAGGGCCCGGACGACCAAGTAGTGAATTTTAAAATTCAAAAATGTCTTAGGTGGCTAAATGCACATCTTCTGAAACATGGGGTGCTGGACATATTGCACAAGTTGGATGTTTCAAAGAGTTAATATGACTAATAATTTCTAAAATTTAAAGTTATAATTACTTTCATCCCTAAAAATTAAATTATTGTATTTTAGTCCTTCATAATAAATTAATAACAATTTAATCCCTCCAATGAAACGTTCTGTCAAATTTCACTGGAAACACTTAGGCTTTTTTTTGTCTCTTGTTTTTTTTTTTACTGCGGAAAGAAAATGGGAATATTACTTTTGCTTCCCAGAGAATTCCTTTTCCCTTTTCTTTTTTCTTTTTTTCTCCCCTTTTTCCACTTATAATAGGCTATAAATGATGGTCTTTTCCACTTCTTTTCCAAACTTTAAGTACTCCATTTTACTTTTGAAACACAAGTCGGAAGCACCAGTAATATTCCAGCATATCTCTACTGTAAAAAAAAAGGGAAAAAAGAAAGAAGACATGAGGGCCTAAAGTGCAATTCAAAGATGAAATTAACAAAAATACCCTTCAAATAAGTATTTTCTGATGAAAGCCTTGCATTTCATTGGAAGAAGTATATCATTACTAATTTGTAACATAAAGGATTCAAATGTGATGATCTAAATTTTAAGAACAAATGTAATTCTAATTCTAGACTTTAGTGATCATTGATGACATTATTCCTTTACTGTACGTACAAAAGTTAAGTACAATCAACCCTATAAATTGATAAATGTTTGATTTTGACCCAAAATTATATTCATAACTTATTAGTAGACATTAACTTTCTATATCTTTTAAGTCTTTTTATCAAATCTGTATTACAATAAAGAATTAAATTCGAAAAATATATTTAAAATTAACTCAATATATCTTAAATTCCATATTTAAAGCACAAAAAACTAAATACTAATTAAAATAAATCAATAATAGTGAAAAATATGTGTAATAATTCCAAAAGATGGAACATATAGTTCTAAATATTTAGATAAATAAATAAACATCATGGCTCATATATATATCCTCGGTCTGTGGGCCTTTTATTGACTGCATATCACAATTCCATATGTAGGAGTGATACAGATCTAGGGAATGTATAAGAGTTGTATATGATCAATTTATAAATAATAAAGGGAAAATTGTATAAAATCCCCCTCTGGTTTTGAAATAGTGCTGAAAACTCCCTTATAATTTAAAAATATTAAAACAAAACCCCCATATTTTCGAAAAAACCTGCACAAAACCCCCATTCCGTCCAGTGTTAACGGAGAGTCCATCGCACGCGCTTGATCTGCAAAATTGAAACTTTTTCCACCTATAAATGCAAGTATATTGACCTTGATACCCAATTTTTCATATTTTAAATATATTTATCTAATATTACAAATAAACCCCTCTAACTTATTAAAATTTCAATTTGCTCTCTTCTTCTTCTTCATCCTTCTTCCTTCCTCCCCACCACTATTCTTTCACGCCATTGACGTTGCCACTCGCCACTGTCGCTGGAGTTACAACCAAAAACAACAATCTATGCGTCTTACTAAGATGAATCAAACCCCTCAATCAATTTTACCAAATTTCAAGCAATTAGCATTTAATTAAAGAAAATCCATTAAAAAACCTAAAACCCATTAAAAATACTCATTAATCTTTTTCCTTTAATTTTTCCACTACCGCATAGCTCTGATTCCCCCTTTTTATCTTCAAAATTTAGGGTTTTGTCTTTGAACTCAACTCATCTTTAACTTCGATTTCTGCCGAACCAACTGTGCTTTCGTTCTTCGAAATTAAAAGAGCTAACAGCATTTTACTACCCTGTGTTATCCAAAAAGAGCTGAAAAAACCCTATGAAAAAATATACCACTTAAAAAACCTTGTGTTCATGTAAATTTGCTCACCTCCCCCTAAAATTGATTTTTAGTCAAATGAATGTAAATGGACTATTTTACCCTTGTGAGGATTTTTTGTTCTCTTATATATATTTAAATATTTTTTAAAAAATTAAATCTTATAATACTATAAATTTTATTTTTATAAATATAAAAAATTAGAATATATATTATATATAATTAAAAAAAATTCTTTTTTTTCCCACTTTTTTCTTTCTTTTCTTTCCCCTTTTTCCTTCTTCTCCACCTCCACCTCCACCTCCACCGCCCCACCGCCGCCGTCCCCGCCCCCCACGCAGAGAGATGAGGTCAAGAAGGGAGGAGGGGGAGGGGGCAGAGAGATCGAGAGGGGGGGGGGGCAGATAGATCGAGAAGGGGGGGAAGAGAGAGGGAGAGCCACCGCCGCCCGCCGTCCGCCAGCCCGCTGCTCTCCTCCAGCACAGGAACCATTACGGGAGCCGGGGAGGGAGAGGGAGAGAGAGAGAGAGAGAGAGAGAGAGAGAGAGATCGAGAGGGACGGTTGTTCGCCGCCACTGCCCGCCGTCAGCCAGCCCGCCGCTCGCCTCCAGCCCTGCAATCGTTGGGGTCGGGGGAGGGGGAGGGAAGGATGGGGGAGAGAGAGAAGGTCCCAAAACAGAAGGCGACCTTCACTGTGATTTTTCTGTCCGTAGGGTTTTTTTTGCAACTTTAACAAAACAGAAGGTCTTTTTAACATTTTACTGGATCGAAATCTAGCAAATAATAGGGATAAAATGGTGATTTTCCATACCAAAAAATTATCCCATTTGCACCAGGAGCGCGTAAAACACACCGGGGTTTTTTTGTTAATTAGAAATTTCACAAGGTTTTTTTTGAGATTTTTTGATACACAAGGTTATTCGTGCTCATTAGAGGTATCACAAGGGGGCTGCGAGCATTAATTCCAAAATTAAAATAAGGGTTTCTCTTCACAGCAAGGCTCCTGTTTAGCTCCAATTTCTTACAAACCTGTTCAGCTTCGTCTGTTTAGTGTGTGTTGTGTGCTGTGCAGGTGTGTGTGTGGGGTGTGTGTTAGTATGTGTGGTGTGTGTGTGTGTGTGTGTTTTCTTTGTGTGTTTAGTGTGTTTGTGTGTGTTGTGTATGTGTATTAGTGTATGTGTTAGTCAGGGCTGTAAACAGATATTAGACGAAGCGAATATGCAGTATCCAATTAAGTTTTTGATATATGTATCCGTATCCATATATATCCGAATTCAACGGATATTCAAAACAACATATCCAAATTCGAAATTCGATAGATATTTTGCGAATTCGAATATATTGAAATCCGTTTAGTATTTCTGAAATTTTGACAAAATTATGGATATCTGGATATCCGAATATTCATTTTCTCTTATAATGATCCAAGTATCTGATTGAATATCCGAATCCGCTTATCCGAATCTATTTATATATAAAAAAATCACATAAAATTTATATAACTTACCTAATTGAATTTATTTATATATATAAGTGTAGCATATGCTCATTAATATAAGTAAAGTTAATATATTTACGTATGTTTTTATTTCGTTGTAAATTATGAAAATACAAGTCAATTAGAGTTTTTCTATTTTAAAACCCCCTTTTCTCTTATAACTCTTGTACTCACTCACTCACACTTTCACACACAAAATGCCTAATACACAACCACTATTTATACTAGTATCCTACTAAATGGCATGACTCTTAGAATACTAATTTTATAAGTTACAAACTTAATTATATGGAATAAATTTAGTAACTCCTGACCGTTTTGCCACTATCTTAAATGGCTCTTTGACTTTTCAAAATCAAGATTAACTTTCATTTCTCAACACTACGGAAATTCAACTATGTATTCAGAATTCTTACTGATTCTATTGTATTTTAATTTGTTTTTTCCTCTCAAACATCGATTTTATGTGCATGATATGATTATTTGGTAGATTTCTTTAGGTAAGTATAATTCTTCTGAGTATCGTTTGTACTATTAACAAAGAAAATATGAAGTCAAATAACCATCCTGCCCTTGGAGTTAGGGTGGTAATTTTCGGATAAAACACAATAACACAACATGACCCAACACGATATTATTATATTTGAATTTGGGGTTATTGGGTTGGGTCGATAATGGATCAACACAATAAGAAAAATGAAAATTTTGAGTGGGTTTGAATTGTGGGTTACACGATAAACACACGATAGTTTTTTATTGGTATTAATATTGTGGTTTCAAGAATATTCTTGTAATTTGGTATTTTGGACTTATGAATATTTGTGATGTTATCTCATGTGTTTTATTTATATTAATTTCAAACAATTTTTGTTATTTTATTCTTGTAGAAAATTATTTTTTTACTAAGATGTAAGAGAAAAAAAAAAATTGGAGTGATGATTTCCGATATAACACGACATTATAGTTTTTGAATTATATTTGAATTGAGACTTATTGAATTTGATGTTTATTGGATTGGATTTGGGTTGACTTCTCGTTCTTATTTGTTCTTTCATCATAGAAGATTTTAGTTTTATTTGAAGTTATTTTTCCATAATAATTTAACAAAATACATCACCAAACATTGAAAAGTATATATTCATGTATAAAGTTTAATAATTATTTATAATTTTATATTCAGAATTCAAATATATGTAATTTAATTATACTTTTTTTGTTTCACATATGTATCGAGTATGCCCACTACTAATCACTACAGCAAAAACGCCGTTTTTCGGAGAAAATATTCCGGGGGAATATTCCGCCGGATTTGGACCGGCGGAAAACCAACGGGCATGGCAGAAAATAAAAAATCGGCGGAAAAACCGGGGGATATTTCCCCCGATTTTTTTTTGAATTTTTTTAATAAAAAAACCGGGGGAAATTTCCCCCGGTTTTTTTACTTTTTTTTTTTTTAAAAGAACCGGCGGAAAAACCGGGGGAATAATTCCCCTGGTTTTGTTTTTATATTTTTTTTTATATATTTTAAAATATAAAACCGGCAGAAAAACCGGGGGAATAATTTCCCCGATTTTGTTTTTATATTTTTTTATATATTTTAAAATTTAAACCGGCGGAAAAACCAGGGGAATAATTCCCCCGGTTTTATTTTTATATATTTTTTTATATTTTTAAATACAAAACCGGCGGAAAAACCGGGGGAATAATTCCCCCAATTTTTTTTATATTTTTAAATATAAAACCGACGGAAAAATCGGGGGAATAATTCCCCCGATTTTGTTTTTATATTTTTTTTTATATATTTTAAAATTTAAACTGGCGGAAAAACCGGGGGAATAATTCCCCCTGTTTTGTTTTTATATTTTTTTTTTATATTTTTAAATACAAAACCGGCGGAAAAATCGGGGGAATAATTCCCCCATTTTTTTTTTATATTTTTTTATATATTTTTAAATATAAAACCGGCGGAAAAATCGAGGGAATATTTCCCCCGGGTTTATTTTAAATTTTTTTATATATTTTTAAATATAAAACCGATTTTTTTATATATTTTTTTATATCCAGTTTTTTTTAAAATTTTGTTTATATATTTTTAAATTTAAAACCAGCAGAAAAATCGGGGGAATAATTCCCCCGATTTTTTTTTTAAAATTTTTCTTATGTAAAACCAGTGGAAATTAATTTTTTTTAAATGAAGTTAATTAATTGTTTGAATTGTTTTAGAGTGCACTTTTATATTTTCTTTTAGTTTACAATAATAACCAAGTAAAATGAAAGACAATTGTACTTTTAAGAATTATGTTGTGTTCTTTAACAAATAAATAAGATAGAGAATTTTAAGTTTTGTTATAGGATCTGATATACAAAGTCCAAATCCAAATCCGATAACATAATTTGACAACTACTCAATCCAATTTGAGAGATCCTATAAAATCACAATCTATAAATACTAAACTCAAATCTATCAAAGATCCAAAAACACGCCAAAAATTCTAGTCGATTAAAAATAAAATAATATTAAAAACCTAAAACATCAAATAAAAATGAGCATATATAAGTATAGTGATGGACAGAAAAGTGATAGTCGTTTAATGATAGTATACATTCAAAGCATGTTTACTTGAAATTAAATGAGAATACGTTAATAGAAAAGTACCAAAAATTATAATAAGTTCATATATTATGTGTAACTAACATATATTACATTTTGCTTAAAAGGCGCCTTTAGTATTATTTTATAGAAATTTTTACTAAGTATGGGGTGTTTGAATTTTTATATTTAAGTAAGTGAATTTATCCCCCCCCCCAGTCAATTTGAATTGTTCTTTTATTGATTTGAAATGTAAGATTATTTGAAATGTTAGGAAGATAAACTTAATTTACTGGGCAGTTAGCTGAATAGTTGAATCTTTTTGTAATTTGTTCCATAGTACATGACAACAGGTATGTGTTGTCTCGTATCTCTCATTGGTATGTTCCTCTTGTTAGACGAGATGGTAACAATCTTAAGTCATTATATTTTCTTGCTAAGAAGTCTTTTGATCGATATCTGCATATTGTTATTCCTTTTTTTTTTTCCTTATATTGGGCATTGATTCCTTATGAATAGTATTATCTTTTTATCAAATACATTCTATTTACTGAAGATGTTTACGCCCAAAAATCATGACACAATAATACAAAATGTGATTTTGTTATGTTTTCCCAAGACATTTTTATTAAACTCTTTATAATTAAATCAAATCTTTTCTTTTGAAACATATATATTTTTAAAATTTACAAAAACAATTTTATCGTTTTAGACGATCATATCAAGGGACAGGACGTATTTTGGTCACGAATAGATTATAATATGAAAAAAGTTATATGTGCCCGATATTTTATATTCTGCAATCTATTTTAGTTATTACTTTTTATAATTTAAATAATTATATATGATTTAAAATTTGTTGAAATATCGAAAGCATATGTAAAAATTTAACTCATAAATTGAATACATAATATGAACTAAGATACGAAAAATAAATCTAAAATGTATCCCAATTTTCAGCATTTTTCCTGCTGTGTTTGTAGAAGATAGTATCGAAAGAGATAAAGAGGACCAATCTAAAAATTAATTTTTTTAAAAACCGACGGAAAAAACCGGGGGAAATTTCCCCCGGTTTAATAAAATTATTTTTTTTTAAAACCGGCGGAAAAAACCAAGGGAAATTTCCCCCTGTTTAATAAAATTAAAAAAAAAAATTATAAACCGGCGGAAAAAATCGGGGGAAATTTCCCCCGGTTTTTTAAAATAATTTTTTTTTTAATAAACCGGCGAAAAAAACCGGGGGAAATTTCCCCCGGTTTAATAAAATTAATTTTTTTTATGAACCGGCGGAAAAAACCGGCGGAATATTCCGCCGGTTTGACGTCCGGCAGAATATTCCGCCGGTTTTTCCGCCGGTCTAATTGGCCCGTGTGAACCGGCGGAAAAACTGGAGGAATACCGGCGGCCAGGCGTATTCCGGCGCCAAAAAAACCGGCGGACCGGTTTCCCCCGGTTTTACGCTTTTATGGCGGAAATTCCGCCGGATTTCCGCCGGATTTTTCCCGCGCTTTTGCCCGTTTTTCCTGCAGTGAATATTAATTCCATTCACAAGTGACCATCAAAACCATGAAAGTTTCACTTGAAAGCAAAAACAATATTTTTTTTTTTTTTCTGATGCTGAAAAAATATGCATGACACTGTAAAGTATATGCTTTTTAAATGAATTTTCACTTTTAAGCACAAGGATACTTTGGTAAAAGGTTAAGTGTTACATTATACCTGACGTGGTGGAGTCCGTCTCTGTCACGTCGGTGCCAACGCATGGCATAAGACCAACGACGGGACGCCACGTCGCTCCAGGATCACACGCATCATCCATTCGCAAAATGCCGCATGTCCTAATGTTTCCTCGGGGTTCGAGGAGAGCTACATGTGTCCACGAACCCCATCTTCCCCATCTTAACAAAGTGTCTCCCCGGATCACATGTGGGAACCATACAACGAGGGGTTCACCCTCCTCAGGTGGTCCCCCTCCTCCTCGAAGTAGTCTAAAAAATAACTGTCTCTGACACAACGGTTGTACCCGATGCTGCCTCTACCACGTGCCAGAGAAAATCCCCTGTACGAACGATAAGGCTGGGCCGATCCAACCTTAGCTCGGCCTATCTGTCTCTGACTGCTATAAATAGAAGGTCATTACTGTTTACAAGGGTAAGCTTTCCTAAATTCTTACTACGCACTACCTCGCCTTCCGAATCCCTGCTTGGATACTAACTTGAGCGTCGGAGAGTCTTCGCCGGAAACACTTCCGGCTTGGCTCACGTGTGTTCCATCCTTGTAGAATAGGACCTGACCGCATCAATACCATATTAACACTAAAGTCATATAAAAATATCTATATAGATAGTTTCGGATCTGAATTGTGTAGTGTTAAATTCTTAAACACGTCAGACACGACAAGGGTAAAACATCAATAGTATAAGATTCGTACATAGGTATGATACAAATACAAAACATAATAAGAAGTTCATATAGGTGATAATGTAGAAATCCTATTCATTTTCAAAACAAATGAATGTTTTGATTTTCTTTATGAAAAAATATAATGACAAAAATAAATTATTGGATGGACCATTATTTTTTTTTAGTAGTGTTTGGGCCCAAAAATGAATTTTTGTATAAGTTCGGAGTGGGTTGATTTTAGTCCTTTTCGCCACGCCGAAATAAAATTAACAAGGCCCAAGTCACTTTGACGCAAGTAGACCAAGCTTGTGTTAAGAGGCCCGAGACAGAATGAATTGAGGCATATGGCCCAGTCAGTGAAAAATAAAAAATAGGAAAAAAAGATAAATTTAAATAATCAAATTCCTTGTTTTTAGGGATTGTTGGATGGGAATAACTAATTGGATAAGGCAGGACGTTGTACCTAAGCATGCCTAAAATAAAGGACATGTGCTGATGGAAATTTGAAATCCAGATAACATGACATAACTGCCATGTCTTAGAAATAAGGACTGTCATTCATTTCGAATGGCCAATTAGGAATAAGATAGCCAGCTCCAAAAATAAAGGAAGACGATTGCACCTTAAAAGCTATAAAAGGGAGTTGGATTCACTATTTGAAGAACATCAACAATGATCAATCAATCAACACAACAACACTCTTTCAATCAAGAAGTCAGCACTTCTCTGATTTTTCTTAGTTTAAATGAACAAAGATTAGCTTTAGTTCAATAGGTAGGAAACCGTTATGAGTGTTTGTAGCCATACCTCATTTGGCTCGAAGTGAGGATATCAATGCACTCACTTATTCCATACGTCACAAGGTCGTAGCCATCACTCACTCGGATTGGGCCCAATTCGAGGTAAGATATCAATGCGATGGAGTAGTACCCAGCATCCATAACGAGCGCATGCATAAAGAGGAGTGCAGACGGAGTCAATCAATGCTCGTCGGAGTGAACAATCTCTGAATATATCCACAAGTAGATTTGGCCGGGGTCATCAATGTGGGCGATTTGTAGCTAGAGTTCTTAGGGACTACTCAATGCATCTTTCTCATAGATATGGCCGAGTCATCAATGCGTGTATTTGTAGTCAAGTCTTGTAAGGTCCGAGTGGCGAGTTGCCATTGTCCCCGAATACATTCTCTTTTCGATTTAAGCTTTTCGACCCTTTTCGATTTTTAAAGTACTGAATTGTTAAGTCCTACATTAAGTTGTAGGTAAGTAGAGCCTTAGGGGTAGTCTTTGCCTACTCCGATTCAATCGCTTTTTGGATAAAAGTCTTAGGCGCATCATATCACTCTTTCACTTCGAATCAATAGGACTTCCACTTGTGTGCTCTTGCACACGGGCACACCCGCACCCGATCACCAAAAGCTCACTTTGAATTTGTTATTTTCCTATCGAATCCAGTGGGTTTGAACCCTGAGCGACCACTTCGGCGAGAACACTAAAAATTTATGCAAACAAGTAGTTTCAAAAAAAATTATTTTCATAATTTGCATGCTAATAAAAGTATGTGAAAAAGAATTCATGAGTCCAAAATGTAATGAACACATTGTAGATAGAGTGTTTAATACGCTATTAGAAATGTTGGATTTATTTTATTCATATTTAATTTATAGGGGTGTCAAATGGTGAATCAGACATATGTCAAAAGAGCGTCATATCAAATTCATGTCTGACATTGCACAACTCTAATTTTATGAGTAGTGTCCATGTAATCTACATTATGATAAAGAAAGAAAATAAATTTACATGTGTATAATGTAAAAGTAAAAAGAAAAAATAAAAATATATAAAGAGAAAAACGGTTGACCGAATGGACATTGAGCTCAACCGTCATTGAATCAAGGCAACCCGAGGATTGATGAGATCTTTCAAAGGTTGGATTAAGATTGAAAGCCATTGGATTAGAATTAAGAAAACCTATGTGAATTCCCTATCTCAATCTAGCACAAAACCATCCAATTCATCCAAATTGCCACCTCTAACCTTCAATTTCTTCTATTTATGAGAAAAATTGAGTTAACTATAAAAAAATTATTAAAAATTTAAAACTATATAATTAAAAGATATTTTCAAATAAAGATGAAAATTGATCGTGAATACAATAATTACTAAAAAGATAACATTATTTCATGGATTATGCATTATATTTCTTCTTATATTCATTATGAATATGAGTATTTTAATTGTTTTTAAAAACCATATATATATATATATTAATAGAGAAAAAAAAATGGGAAAATCTTTCCATTGGTGAAGAACATTTTATATAAAGCAAAACATTTCAAATATTTACTGATGTGGTTGAATCTTGGGATGATGCTTGATTCGAGGCGGAATGGTGACTCGATAGTTGCTGATGGCTTCTTGAACTGATAGGATGAAAAACACATAAATCTAGCTGAAAGTATCTTCAACGAAAACTCTCCAATACTTAAGTCAACAAAGCGTATAAGGTATTTGAGTAGATAATCGAGTAGAGTTTCGGTATATAAAAGATGGGTTACCTTTATGGAGAATTTCCAAGGGTATTTATAGATGATGGATGATCGCTCTCAACTCCAAGG
Organism: Petrea volubilis; assembly: GCA_026212405.1. Classification (NCBI taxonomy): domain Eukaryota; kingdom Viridiplantae; phylum Streptophyta; class Magnoliopsida; order Lamiales; family Verbenaceae; genus Petrea; species Petrea volubilis. The sequence continues at coordinate 14,593,395 of CM047880.1, forward strand.
ATTAAGGCTGAGGTGGAGGGTATAGGAGTACTTATGGCATGATGGTTCATTCTACTAAGGGGACAACATGGCTCTACCAAGGTGGATGGTGTGCAAGTGCTTTCTTTGCAGGGAGCAGTAGCGCGTGTTAGAAGGGATAGTGCTCGAGTACGAAATGTACTCCCTGCTCGATGCACCTTCTTTGAGATGCAAAGACAGCTGCAGAGGAATCTTGTCCTCAAACGGAGGGCACCTCATCGGGGTAAGTCCTATCCTTGATGTGGGACACCCAACCAAGGAGAGGGTGCTTACATGAAGGGTCACAACCCACGTGGTACTGAGCCACACATGGCGGCAGAAGAATAGTCCATATGGATACGTGTCAGATATCACGTATCATTAGTCCCCCGACTCCTGGACCTGCAAGTGTAACAGCACATTCAGGAGTAAGGAGTCATTTTGGTGGGATATCGAGAAGACAAACAAGCAGGAGAATCATTCAAATTTTGATTGTTGTATGGTCGAGGAGAGCAATGGTTACTTCTGACTTGATCGTTGGTATTCTCAAGCAAAGGCGATGTTTGGTGTTCCCAAGGAACTTCTTCACACGACTCCATATAGGTGGACTAGAGTCAATGCGTGGGCCTACCATTTTTAGAAAATTTCTGGCCGATCGTTCGAGCAAAGCTTCAAGCTTCAGAATTACTCCAGCCGTAATTTGCCCAGAACATTGCACCCCAAATCCCTAGGTAAGATCCCAATCCTTGCTACTTCAATCTTTTTTTCCTCTATGTTTTGTTGAGTGTTTGTAATATGAGTAGGGATGGATCGGACTCTCAAACTTATACCTAAGCAAGAGTCCCCCAGTAGAGAGTATGCTGGAGGTGATGTCGTCGGGCAGCGGTCTTGAGAGAGACTTTAAGAAATTGAAGGCAGCCCTCAAAAGGAGGGGAACCAGGGGTGCTTCTTCCTCCGGTCCATGACATGAGGAGGACGCGGTGATGGTTGGGAGGTTGGTTAGGTCCCTGCTCGATGCATCTTTCTCAAGATGCGAAGACAACTAAAGAGAGATCTCATCCTCGAATGGACAACACCTCCTCAGGGTAAGCCCTCTCCTCAACGTGGGACACCTGATCAAGGAGAGGGTGCTTACATGGAGGGTCACAACATATGTGGCACTAAGCAACACATGGAGATAAAAGAGTAGCCCACATGGATACGTTTCAAATATTCCGTATCATTTACAAATATAATAAATCATTAAACACAATGGCTCTTTTAGAATTTTATTTTTTTGTGTAAAATAAAATTAAGACATATTTTAGAGTATACATTTTCTATTAAATAAATTACTTCAAAAAATAATCAGTGCATTAAGAATATTTATAATTGAATTTGATTCGTCTAGCATTTTAATTAATCAAAAATACTGAAATTAATTTGAATTGGAATCGGATTCAAATTAAAATCCACTCCTTTGACAACCCTAAGTGAGATATGACTGCGAAGTTTATAAATTATAAAAAATATAATTTCAATATAAATGACGTTAATATTACCACCAACTATTTTACTTTCTTTAAAATTGTGAAGTTTCATTCAATATATTTTTTTTCTTTTAACATTAAAATTATTTTTTTTCAAAACAATTATTAAATTATAAAATCACAATAAAATTTGACTAATTAAGATTACACAAATTAAAATAAATTTGAAATTATAAAGTGTCAAACATAATTCAAAGTTATATTATTATTAACCCGTCAACTTTTTTCTTAAAAATATCAAATTTTCACTCAATAATTTTCTTCAACACTAATTATATTTTTATGAATTCATCCATCATAATTGCTATTTTTTGGTCTAGTGGTATGATTCTCGCTTTGGGCGCGAGAGGTCCCGAGTTTGATTCTTGGAACACCCCTTTACATATCCTTATATATATATATATATATATATATATATATATATAATTGTCCTTAAATGAAGACAACAAAAAGTTGAGTCTAGTAAATATGAGATAATTAATTATATTATTTTAATTTATCATCAGTATTTTATTTTATAGTATTTTATGACTATATCCACTTATAAGTTGTTTTTCGTATTTTACTTTTTTATTAAAATAAATCCTTTTGCTTAATTAATTAAAAGTTATTCCCTCTTTAATAAGACAGTTGGATGGCAAGCTGAAAAGAAAATCAAGATTAGCATTTTTCTTCGAGATGGATCATGTTGGAGCAAAAGAATGCTCAAATAAAGAAAATCACTATCAAAAAAAAAAAAAATTGTAACGAAAAATTTCTTTAATAGAAGTCTGTTTTTTTTTGTTACTATAACTGTAGGTAACGGAAATACATCGTTACAAAATTTGTCCATTAAGCCCGATGCTAAAAGTTTTTGTAATGAGTTTTTAGTTTTCATTACAAAAACATTTGTAATGAATTACTTTTTCCTCACAAAAAAGGTTTTTTTGTAACAAATAATTTCATCATTTAAAATTTAATTCAACAACATGAGCCGCACGCAACTCTCTTGCCGGCTTCATGAAAATATTTAGTTTTGATCCTAGACAGATTCAAATGGCTGGCCACCTATATAATTTTGCGATATGCTGCCACTATGCCAATGACTATTTAATTGATAGTATAGGTGTTTTATTTGTTTCCTACCTCCATTGATTAATTTTAATTTAATTAATTAATTAATTACTAAATAAATAAATTCAGAAAATTATAAGAGTTCTGTTAGTTAAAACACGTACTATATCTATATAGTACTCGTACGTACGAATAATTAACAAATACTTTTATTTTTCATACATATTTTGAATTTAACGAATAAATACTCGTACTTTTAATATCACAATATTCAATATACCATATTCCGTATAATACTTGATGAAAAAATACTTTCATTTTATGAAAATTTATTAAATTCATTTCAAAATTTATAATATATAAAAATATTTATTGGTATAATATATCAAATTTTATTATAATTATTAATTGAATATCATATAAATAACAAATTTGTAATACTTCATAAAAATATTAATAATTATATATAATTTATGTGATGATTATAAATTAAATACTTTAATGATTAGTTTTAAATAATCTTTTTTCATTGTATAAATTACATTAAAAAAACATAATTTATGTGAACATAATATCAAAATAAGTGGTATTTTTACTCTTGAATATTTGTTTCACATATGAACTATGATCGTACTTTTAATAAATCATATAATAGCCATTTGGGTAATATTTAGCCAATTGTTTCACCGTAACAACTATTTCAAGATTTATTAACTTTTGAATTAATATTATGCAAACAACTATTATACAATTGGCTAAATATTCGGCATTCAACACGTAACTTTTAAAAAATATTTGTAATATTTGGCATTCAACGCGTACATACATATTACAAATATTTTTCAAAAGTTATGTGTTGAATGCCGAATATTTTACATGTTCGTTATTTAACTAACTAAGGTTATGTGTGACTACATATATATATATATATATATTAAATTATGTCAACAAATATTCTTTTTTTTTTAATTTACCTTCTTCTATTATTTTTAACCATAAATGAATGCAAGTTTCAAAATTCATCCAAAAAAGGAACCCCTCTCAGTCCGCCAAAACATTTAGAACCAAGCCTTGAATTAATATTTGAACATTCAAGTTTTATTTTAACCTTAAAAATTCAGCCAAACATTTTAACTAAACCCAAGAAAGATTATGCATAAAAAAAAAGAGCAATTTATTATCTATATTTTAATTTCTTAACCTACAAATGAAGTTCACCAATTTAAAAGTAATTTTTCATTTTTCAAGTTCTTATTATTGCATGTTATTCGGTGTGTGGGGGGGGGGGGGGTTACTGGCAACGGGTTAGGTTTGGATTGGGTCTTTGCTAAACCCGAGACCCAATCGGTGAAGATTTTCTTGAGTCCTGATCCGTTGGGTTTGGGTTAGTCCTGCTTTTATATTTTAAAAAATTTTAAAAATAATATTACCATAACTTTTCAAAAATGAAGAAAGTGATAGTATTAAAAAAAATAATTCTTTATAATTTTTTATCTTATTTGAATTCTAAAAAAATTTAAAAAATTATAAAAATATATTTTGTTGTATATATATACATATATATATATATATCAAAAGTATAATTTAATTACTAATATAATATAATTATTTAAGATACATGTATATCATATATATTTCTATATGTGACTATATATGCATTTATATTTGAATTATAAATATATATATATGATATAAATATATATTAATAATATATATATGTATATATAAAATTTATAATGGGTCGGATTCGAATTTTAAATCCATAACCCGAGACCTAATCCGAACCCATTCAGGTCTCCTGAACCCGACCCTAATGAGCCGAGTCCGGATCGGATCGGGACCCATTGCCATTGGGGTGGGTGGACCTTTTCGAAACAAAAAATCATTTTCTTGGCCTATACAGATATCATTCGGGCTGACTTAGGTCATCCATCAATTATATTTTAGGGACCATCATTTTCTTTGACTACTCCACAAGACGACTAATTACTCGTTTCTCATCGATCTAGAACAATGTCGAAATTATTGAAAAAGTAGACAAATTTCATTTATTGTTTTCCTTTGCAATCTTAAAGTCATATGGAAAAATTGCTCCCTTTGCAACCAAGATTGCCAATCAGAAAAGAGCAAATCAAGCTCACCAACTATACAGTTCACTTGACCTAACTATGGGAGTTTCTTCAAAAATGTTTAGGCAAATTACAAAAACCTTCGCTGAAGTTTGGCAAAATTACACAAAAAAAAACCCCTCAATTATTAGAAATTACCATTATCTCTTTGAGTTTTGTATAAATCATGTAACAGTTAACAGAGAACTAAAAATTTCAAAATTGCCCTTCATATTTTATTTATGAAAACCCTTTTGAGATTTGGTGAAATTACAAAAAAACCCCTAGGTATTAGAATTTAAAACCACAGTCCTGTTGACAACGTCGGTAGCCTCCCCACATCGAAATTTGTAAAGCACACATCTTAAGAATCCCCAACTCCAGAGTGATGGTAGGTCAACATCGTTTGACCTCATTTAATTAACTATTGATTAATACACCTCGATTCTCATATTTTTGACGGACTTTGTAGGAATTTGAAGATATCAACACTATAAAAATTGTCTCGCTTCAAAGATTCCAAATCCCCTTTCTCATTCCAATTATATATTTTGATAAAAGTGCCGTTAGATCTATACAAATGTATTTAAATATAATTCACAAATTATTTATCCCAATTTATAATCTAAATTAAATTTTAAATATTTTTTAATAAAATGCAAGTTATTTACTCTTAAATTAAAAGTAAACTTTAAACTCTTTTAAATCTATATATGAATAATTATATTTTCAATAACTACTTCAATTTGTGTATGTTCTATTTTTCCTAAAACAAATTTAATGTATATACTCATTTTTTAAAGAATTTATATTTAATTAAATATATTATAATGTAATTTAATATAAAAAATATATTATATTATGGTTAAAATATATTTATTCATTTTTATTCAAAAAAGTTAAACTTTCCTTAGAATTTACCATATTTAGCCCCATAAGATAGATTTTTCCTCCACAATTAGTCCCATCGGCCAAATTCCGATCATAAATTTTCAAAACTCGCTTACATGTCAGCTCAGTAGGTCTACATGATCTTTTTGGTGCTGAGTTGGCTTTGAGTTGGTTGACATGGAAAAATATTATATAAAAATATAAAATATATAACTATAGTTTGAAAATTTAAAATATAGATATTAATATAATTTAAGAAAATTAAATATATAAAAAACTATATAATACGAAATGTATATTTAAAAAATATTTACTTTTTCATTATTAAATAATTAATATATTGTATATGAACAAATATATAAATATGCAAAATACATATATATAATAATTATATAAATTAGCACCCCCACCCCCACCCCCCAGGCTCAAATTGGATATATGGATAGATTATCCAAGAGGTGATGAACAAAAATATGAAAAAAAAATGGCCGGAGTTGACGCACTAGCGCGGCGTTGAACTGTGAACGGCGTTGGCAGCGGTGCACTGCCTCTGGCCATTTTTCTCAAAAATATTTCCATAATTTTGTTCCTCATTCTATGTTCAACATAGAGATGTATTCAATTTGAGCATTTATATGAACTTTAGAGGGTAATTTATGTGTGCAAGTGTGTGTTTGTGTGTGTTTTTCATTTTAAGTTTTCTGAATCTCGACATATTTGGGGGTTTAGGGGGTTGGTTTTGAATTTAATTATTTATTCATGGTTTTTTAATGTATATTTTTATTAAGATTTCAATTTTCAAGTTCTTTTTCTTCTTTCTACTACTACTACTACTATTATTATTATTATTTCTGGGGTGGGGTATCTTGACCAATCAATACATCATTTTCTCACTACAAGAAAGCACTGGTCCTTCATAAATGAAAATTTTAAGATGGAGAAATTGTGCCGCATATTTAAGGTATTTTTGATGGATTAGTGATGAAATTCAATATAAATAGAATTAAAAAAACAATCATTGACAAGAAATTCAATAATAAAAATTTTATAAACTAAATTTGTCGCAAAAATTAAATTTATAATGTTTTGATTTATCAACAAAAGATATACATTTTATAGTGTCTTGCCCTAAACAAATATCATTCAGGCTTAACTTAGGTCATCAATCAATTCTATTTTAGGAAATTCATTTTCTTTGAAAGTTCTAATCCACTAGACGACTAATTAATTGATCGTTTTTTATGGATCTACAAAGACGAAACAACAATGTTATTTTAATAAATGCAAGTTCAACACATTGGAATCCTGGAAAAAGAAGACAAATTTTATCAACTGTCATTGTTTTCTTTTTCTTTCGCAATCCAAGTCGTTTGGAAAAATTGCTTCCTTTGCAACAGGCTGTCCATCAAAGAAGAGTAAATCAGGCTCAAGCTTGCCAACGATACAGTTGACTTGACCTAAATATATGAGTTTTTCGAAAAAATGCTTTATTATATATGGTGTTGAAAACACATTTTAACATACTGTAAAATCCATTATTGACATGTTTTAATTTATATCTTTTGGTGTTTTGTACCAAATGAATGAATATAAGCATTTTCTAGGTTTTTCTATACTATCTAAAGGGTTTTTGGGCAACTTTAGGACTGTTTAAATAGGTTATCTGTTTTAAAAAATAAAAAAAAATGTTTGTCGAGCCATGGTTTTTATAAGAGAATTTTTTTAAAGCTAAATAGATTTACGTTTGAACAGTAACAATAAGTGCTTAAAAAGGTACTTTTATTTGAAATTATTTTGGATAGTTTTCAAAAAAGCCATTTTTGGTTTCTTTTTTTTTTTTCAATTCTACTTTTTAAAAACTCCCAACCAAACACAATTTTGTTTAATGAAGTTTTTTTTTTTTTAATGCATCTCTTCTAAAAGAAGCACATCCAAACAGGCTCTTCGTTAGATCGAACATCTTATAATTAAGTATTATATTTTTTCAATAGTTCTGTAAATTTATAAAATGATGAGCAAATTTCTTAATTCCATATACAACTTGTAGAAGGAGAATGACCTGATTAAATATTTGGACAAAATAAAATTTAAAATATATAACTTCTCATAATGAGCAATTTCCCCCTTAGGCTGTCGTTTGGGAATTTTTGTTAATTACATCAAACCTAAGGGGGCATAGTTGCGATTCAGGGAAAAATTAAATAAGTTTCTAATCAAACCGTATCCAAAAAGTTACAATGGCAAATAAATGAAATATAAATCTGAGATATAACTCTAAAAAGAAATAGGACTACACTCTGTCATCTAAACTATGTTGCATTTTTTCACTTGCAATCTTTGTGTTTATGTTTCTTTATTTTTGTTTTTAGTTTTTTTATAGTTCACCAACTTTGAGGAATTTCTGGCAAAAGTAAAACATCTCAAGATAGCGACACTTTACCCCCTAAACTATTATCTTTTTTACACTTGGCCATCTAATTTATTTGTGTTTTTTTTTTAACAATTTACTCGTAAACAATGAATCCTTATGGAAAACCTCATCAAGCTATCAATTATTGGATAATCTTTTGTCTCATCGCCTCTATGCTCATCTTTAACCTTTTCAACAAAACCTCTCAACCATTTTCTTAAAAACAGGCCCCCACAATATTCAATTTCACTTTAAAGCATTCGTTCCATTACAAAACAAATTGTCAGCACCACCCTCCTAAATTTGAAAATTGAAGTTGTCGCCGTTTTCACATCAACATGATCTTTCTTTAATTAACAATTATTTTTCAAATCCAATCCAATCCTCTGCTATCCAATTTTTCAATCAAATTTTGATTTTAGGATGTTAGGTGCAAAAGTTGCATAGATCAAATTGCAAAGTGTAAAAAAGATAATAGTTCAAGGGGCAAAGTGTTGCTATCACACAATTTTTTCATCAAAAATTTGTCATAGGTGGCAAACTATAAAAAGAGGGGAAAAAAAAAAGACGGAAAGATTAAGCGGCAACCAGTAAAAAATAAAAAAAGAGTCTAAAAGATATTATCATTCACATGACATTGATACAATAACTAAAAGATTCCCATCTGATTGATTACTAGTTATTTACTACGAAAATGCCAGACCTGTCAAAAGCATTATACTTTTCCAGCATGAATTTCCAACCGCATGAATAAGAAATTTCGAGAGCCCCATTGTGGAAAGTTCAAATTTGATTGCTGGAGTTGACGACCAAAGATAAGGAACAAAAAAGAAAAGATAAGTAAAAAAAGAAAAAAAAAAAGAAGCTTTCGCTATTTGTTAAAGATGGGTTTCACATCGTTTATCACCCTCATTTGCATGTTTTGTATCAGTCCATGGCCTACATTTGCAGCTGATACACCCCAGAAAAGCAGTTTAGAAACATACATTGTTCATGTTGAGAGGCCTGATGCACAACTTACCACTCAATCTGAAGACGATTTAGAGCGTTGGTACCGCTCATTTCTCCCCGCAACTGCAGCAAGCTCGAATGATGAAGAATCGCGGATCACTTACTCCTATCGTGCTGTGTTTAAAGGATTTGCTGCTAAATTATCAGCCGATGAGGTGAAGGACGTGGAAAAGAAAGAAGGGTTCTTAACCGCACGACCTTAGAAAATATTGTCCTTGCACACCACCCATTCCCCTGAGTTCTTGGGGTTGAACCAGAACATGGGGTTATGGAAGGAATCCAATTATGGTAAAGGCGTGATCATTGGGGTGTTGGACACTGCAGTATTGCCGGAACACCCTTCGTTTAGCGATGAAGGAATGCCGCCTCCACCGGCTAAATGGAAAGGAAAGTGTGAATTCAATCACACAACATGCAATAACAAAATCATTGGAGCAAGGTACTTCAGCGATTTTGACCAAAGCCCACTAGATGATGACGGCCATGGCACTCACACAGCGAGCACTGCTGCTGGAAACTTTGTCAAAGGCGCAAATGTGTTTGGCAATGCCAATGGCACGGCAGCCGGCATTGCGCCACTTTCTCACCTGGCCATTTACAGAGTATGTGACCCTTTTTGTTCTGAGAGCAGTGTACTCGCTGGTATGGACGCTGCTATTGACGATGGAGTCAATGTGCTCTCACTTTCTCTTGGCTACCTTAGGAATGATTTCTTTAAAGATTTCGTTGCACTAGGTGCATTTAGTGCAATGGAGCAGGGCATCTTGGTTAGCTGCTCAGCAGGAAACTTCGGTCCGTTTAATTCCAAAATGAAGCACCTTGGATCCTCACTGTTGGTGCAAGTACCACAGATAGAAAATTAAGAGCGACTGCAGTGCTTGGAGACAACCAAAAGTTCCATGGCCGGTCGGCTTTTCAGCCAAAGGATTTTCCACCTAAGCTCTTGCCACTCGTTTATGCAGGGATGATCAACACTATTGATCCTTATGCCCCATTTTGCATCATGGAATCGTTGAACCAAACTGACCTACGAGGGAAAATAGTATTGTGTGAAATAGGACGAATAACAACAACTGAAAAGGGAGCGGCAGTAAAAGCTGCTGGTGGCGCTGCTATGATTCTGGTAAATAGTGAGCGATATGGCAATACTATTCCCTCAGACGTTCATGTTCTTCCAACAACACACATCAGTTATGCAGCTGGATTAAAGATCAAAGCCTACATAAATTCAACATCGACTCCCATGGCCACAATTCATTTTGAAGGTACTGTGATTGGTGATGATCGTGCACCAGTGGTTGCTGCCTTCTCTTCCAGAGGACCCAACTTCGAGAGTCGTGGCATCCTAAAGCCTGACATTTTAGGCCCTGGTGTCAACATTCTTGCAGCGTGGCCTACTTCTGTCGAAAACAACACCAACACGAAATCCACGTTTAACATTATTTCCGGTACCTCAATGTCATGCCCGCACCTAAGTGGTGTGGCGGCACTCCTCAAAAGTGTTCATCCTGATTGGTCTCCTGCTGCTATTAAGTCCGCAATCATGACCACAGCAGACGTTGTAAACCTTGCGCATGCTCCAATTGAGGATGAAAAGTTCCTTCCAGCCAACATCTTTGCCACTGGGGCAGGCCATGTGAACCCATCAAGAGCCAGTGATCCAGGACTCGTCTACGACATCCAACCCAAGGATTACATCCCATATTTGTGCGGTTTAAACTACACTAATCGAGAAGTTGGCTTCTTCTTACAACGGAAGGGGAACTGCTCGTTTGAAACAAGCATACCAGAAGCCCAGCTGAACTATCCTGCTTTCGCCCTGACTTTCACACCTCATTCTACTCCTCAAATGTATACGAGGACAGTAACAAATGTTGGCGAACCTAACTCGTCTTACAACGTGGAGATCGTCCCACCACCCGGTATTGACATTCGTGTTGAGACCACTACGCTGGACTTCTCTAAGCTAAACCAGAAATTGCAGTATAAGGTTACATTCAGCCGACTGGCATCAGCCGAGAGCAACCCGGTTGTTCAAGGTTTCTTGAAATGGACTTCTCCCAAGCACTCCGTTAGGAGTCCTATAGCTGTTATACTGGTGTGAGCTACCTTAGAAGTGTCTGCCTATCAGAAACTGGAATGAGTTCCCTACACTCCAGAATGAAGTAACAATTGTGCAAGTCTTTTATCAGTAATTTCCTACTTATGGGCTCCCTTCTATTACATATATCAAATAAATGTGTTCCTTTCAGAGAATTATAATTCTTAGTTATAATGTCAATGAATCTACTCTTCAAAATCAGCTATCTGCAAAACATTTCATATTTTTCAAGAATTGCAAATTCAATTATTCTTGAAACAAAAAAGGATGACATAAGCCCTCTTCAAACATTTTTGGAGCAAAGGAAACCAAACAAAGTACATAGCAAAATGATAAGCAAATCAACATGCGATAATTAAGTAGAAATATGATCATAAAAAATTATGTTTAAAAAAATAATTATGTAATAAGGAGTAATTTAAGGAGTTAAACATAAATATGCCCGAAATTAAAGGAGTTAGAAAATGTTAATTATAGAAAGATTTTAATGCCAATTAAAAATTGAAAATGTAAATATGGAAAACATCTTATACAGCAAAATAGCGAAAGGACAATTGTCCACCTCATTGTCCACATAAGCATGGGATGGACACATAAAGTGGACTCCATTTTAAATATATATATTAGATTTGATGAAAGTTATGTTTATATGAAATATTATTATATTTTTCTTATTATTGTAGAAAGCGTGTATTAATTAATCTTGACGAAATCAACCCCATCATTTTCTGGACTAACCAAATATAACCCATCTCTCTCTCACTATCAGTAGCCACCTTCTCCCTCTAGTTTTTGCTATTGCTCCTGGTCTTGATCTTCTTTGCACTACAACCATGTGTCCTCATGTGAACAATTTTAGTCATAAGTGCTCGTGCAAATTCAGATACAAATATAAGATACGCAAAAAGTAGACATTCTCCAATTTTAGTCGTAAGTGCCTCAAAATATTTTTTGGCAACGAAAATATTTGCTCACAAATTCTTCTTTTAGTAATGAAACTATTAGTGCCTAAAAATATTTTTTTGCTACAAATATTTTTCGTTCCGAAAAGCATATTCTGAAAATCAATCATGATTCAAACCTTGGTTAAGCCCCCCTTGCCCATCGCACGATTCGAATCCTCAATTAAATCCTACCTCGCTTGTGGCGCAGTTCGAACTCTCAATGATGCCATTTGTGTATGTCGTGATTTGAACTAAAGTTTAACCTGGGCCCGCATGGAACAGTATGCACTAGCCTAGAATCGAACCGGAGTGTTGCGTGAGGCATGCAAGTTTGCTTGCCGCTAGACCATGTTGATAGTTTATTTATCTATTGCTATGCTTTTACACTTATTAAATTTAGATAAGATTATAAATTTATTATTTTTAATATTATGAAGTTATAAATTATCCTTAATTTGTAGAATTTAACAAATCGATTTAACAAATAATTAAGTTTAGGTTAAATTATCAATTTATTAAAAGTCTAACATTATTAGTTGAAGTTAAAAATACAAAACAAAAAAAAAAAAAACACACCCTCTATTAAAAAATGAGGAATTGATAGATATTTTTTTTACATTGTTAAATTAAATTAAAAGTCTAAGTAAAAATTAATTTCATTAGCTTTTTAAATATAGAAAAAAAATTTACAAGGTTTTAAGTATTCTCCTAAATATTTTAACAATGTACAACGAAATATTTGGTGTCTAAAAGCATTAAATTACTGGCAACGAAAATTTTTGTAATAAAAGTGTTTAATTGTCTGCAATGAAACTTTTCATACTAAAAGCACTCACCAATTTGCAATGAAAAATTTCATGCATAGATGTAATATACATTTTAGCACGAAATACTTTGTCCACAAAAGCTCACAATTATTTCCTAATGAAAAATTTAGTTCCTAATTTATCAATATATTTACAACGCTATATTTTGTTGCCTAATAAAGTACAAATGCCACAATTTTTTTCGTTGTAAAAATTTTAATATGTTGATAGGATAATAGTTCTTCGCCAATTACTTAAAATTATTATCAACAACAAATTTCATTGTCTAAATATATGTATAACCTACAATTATATTTTTTTGCAAAACAACAATATTAGCGACGTCTTCATTTTGTTCCTAAAAAAATTATTATGTTGCAACAAAATATTTTATTGTGAATTGTAAATATCGTTGCCAAATAAATTACAAAAATGATGGCCGAGAAAAATCATATTTTTCGCAACAATAAAAGTTTTTGTTCTAAAAGAATCATTAATAAACAACAAATACCATTTTTTGTTGCCAAAACTTAACTAATTGCAACAAAAAAACTATTGTAGCAAAAGAAATCATTTCAAATTTTATAATTTGTTGTAGTGCGATTGCACCTCACCACTTAGTACGTAGGGGCAAGCTTCATGTCGGAGTGAAGTTACTTTGAGTAGGTGCACTTCAATGATTCTGGAGAAGCGCCTCTTTAATATTGAGGGACCTAACCTGCAAAAAAACATTGGACCTTCACTGAGTTAAGTGAAATGTGTTTGATGAAGAAAAATAAGCAAATAAGTAAATAAACACTCAAAGACAACAAACATTCTGTAAGTAGGATTATGATGCGAATTTAGTGCATTGAGAGAGTTCTTGTGTGTAGGTGAGAGCAAATGTGTCCGCAAATTAGTTAGGATATATATATATATATATATAACTGGTATCGTCTTCCATATCCTAATTCAAATTAAAACCCTGAATAACTTATATCTTTAACAAAACAAATAGGCACATGCAAATTCATACATATGCAGCAACAATTATTTGTTAAGGTAAAATATAATTAATTTTTTCTAATATCTCATGTTCATAAATACCCAGAGAAATATATTCATATAACTAGTTATTGTAAGATAAGTTGTATCAACTTAAATGTTGATATAATGGGAAATGAGTGCATGCGATAAAACTTTTTGGTATATAATTTCACGGGATAAAAATATTTTACAATTTGAAGTATAGCATTTTCTAGATTTAACCATCTAATTTTTTTTCTTGGTTGTCGATTGCAGTTTAAAGCATACAGATTTTTTAAGTTTATCACACATTCTATGAATTCCAGTCACCTAAACTTTTTTTTTTTGGTTGATAATCAACGCCTAAAGTATTTGAATGTTGTAATTTACCGCCTAATGTAAACAGATTTTGCAGTTTACCATCTAAAATATATAGGTTTTGCAGTTTACCATATGTACAAATTTTGAAGAAAAAAATCACCGAATTTTATCATATGATGTGCACATGACATTACTTAAGAAAAATTAGTTAAATTTAGAGTTTGTAATTTGGGAGAAAGAGATGAATTCTCTTTTCTTTGTTTTTAATAAAGGTTCTCTTTAAAGGAAAATAAAATTTTTAATTTTTAAAATTTTTATATTTTTTTAGATATTTTTCACTTTAAGGAAAAAATAGAATTAATCATGACCCAAAGTCAAACCTTACTGCTAACAGAGTTAAACCCTGTTGCTAACTATTCTAATTTTTTTTTTTTTTTTTTGAGAACGTATTGATTCCAAATAATTGATTTGGCCTTAGTAAGGTCATTTGTGTGTCATGTGATAAAAATATAGTTATATTTTTAATCGAACTTTGTAAATCAGTGGTAGATTGCAAAACCGATATACTTTAGATGGTAAACTGCAAAATTCATATATTTAGATAGTAACCGACAACAAAGAATATTTAGATGACTAACATTCATAGATTAGGTGGTAAATTGCAAAAACCCTTATATGTTAGGTAGTGATCGGCAACAAAAAGAGTTTGGATAATTAAAATACTTTTTGGTATATGCATATTCCTAAAATACTTTTTAGCAACTCTTTGCTCTTCACTATATATATATATATATATACTCTCCAACATCATTTTTTTTTCTTGTCTATTATCACCTCTTTTCCCTTTTTCTCTCTTGCATCTCTTCTTTTCATGATATTGTTCCACTTTATATTTTATTTATCTTTAGTCAAGCAATAATTTTATTTAAAATTAATTTTTTAACTTTTTATAAATAAATGAATTATAAATAAATTAAAATATAAGATAAATGATAGTAGTTGAGAAAGATGTGTATTTATATAGAGAATTTGGAACATGAATTGAGCATGGCCAACTGCTATTATTAATAACTTGTTAATAGACATTAGCTTTCTTTTAAGTTTTTTTATAGAATATATACTCCAGTAAGAACTGGATTCAAAAAAATATAACGTTTGGGAGCTCCATTCTCATTATTTCGTCAATAGATTAAGGACAAGTTTGCTACTGTTGATATGATTGAATATGATCCATTAAATATGGATTGTTAACGAAGAAACTATATCAAATCCTTACTTATTTACACGTTTGCTACTTTTGATATGATTGGATATGATCCATTAAATATGGTTTATTAATGAAGAAACTATATCAAATCCTCACATTTTTTTACTATGTTGGATTAAATGAAAAAAATACTTTATTGTCCTCACACTTTTTAAATATTTCTCATATTCACCCTCAAATTTATAAAATCATTTCAATCATGAACATACTTAACCATTATCTCTCTTTTAAAACTATCATCCACCTTTTGATATGATTATTTAATTAATTTCATTTAAATTAGTAAATTTGTTTTTATAAGTCATAATATTGCACTACAGGAAAAAAGGCCAAAACTGGGGGAAATTTTCGGCGGATTTTCCGCCGGAAAACCGGTGGAAATCCGGCGGAATCGTGTCCGCCGGAAAAAATGGCCCCGGACCTCCGCTTTCTGCCAGAATTCCGCCGGTCCGCCGCCGCCGCCCGCCAGACCGCCACCGCCGCTTCTTCAGCCGCAGCTGGAATAGTAACTCCCAAAATATGCAAATATTTGTAATTGATGGAATTCGAACTCGTGACCTCAAGGTTGGATGACCAACCCTTCACCACCAGGCTATTGCTGGAAGTTGTGTTTATTTTGTCTTGTTTTATATTTATTATATATGTATTTGATTATTCTTATTTTAACATTCTTTCTTTCAATTTTAAAAAACAAAATAAATGTATTATAAATAATTAAAATATAGTATTTATACTATATAAACACATGTATTATATATTCTAAAATCTAGTATAAATAATAATAGTTAAAAGATATAGATATATATATATACCATATAGACATATGTATACCTATAAGTATATTATATACATAATTAAAAGATAGTATAAATAATAATAGTTAAAAGATAGTATTGATATTATATAAATATATTTTCTATATCCTATATGAAAAAATATATACTATATACACATATGTATACCCATAAGTATATTCTATACATAATTAAAAGATAGTATAAATAATAATAGTTAAAAGATAGTATTGATATTATATAAATATATATATTCTATATACTATATGAACATATATATAATATATAGACATATGCATACCTATAAGTATATTATATACATAATAATAGTTAAAAGATAGTATTGACATTATATAAATATATTTTCTATATCCTATATGAAAAAATATATACTATATAGACATATGTATACCTATAAGTATATTCTATACATAATTAAAAGATCATATAAATAATAATAGTTAAAAGATAGTATTGATATTATATAAATATATTTCCCCAAAGAGTGTTTTTAATTTTTTTTTTTTTTAAATTTTGCTCTTGTACGAACCTGAGCTTGGGAACTCTTGGATACAAGACTAATACTTTGCCATTGAGCTACTTCCAACTTTGTTTATTGTTTTGCCTATTATATATTAATATTACGTTTTTAATTAAAAAGAATTAAAAAAAAAATGGGGGAAATTTCCCCCAGATTTCCCCCGATTTTTTAAAAAAAGATTCAAAAAAAAAAAAATCGGGGGAAATCTTCCCCCGGAATTTCCCCCGGTTTTAATTTAAAAAAAAAAGAAAATTTTGCTCTTGTATGGACTTGAACTTGGGACCTCTTGGATGCAAGACTAATACCTTGCCATTAAGCTACTTCCAACTTTGTTTATTATTTTGCTTAATATGTCTAAATATTATGTTTTTAATTAAAAAAAATTAAAAAAAACCGGGGGAAATTTCCCCCGATTTTTAAAAAAAAATTCAAAAAAAAAATCAAAGGAAATTTTCCCCCGGAATTTCCCCCGGTTTTAATTTTAAAAAAAAAATTTTGCTCTTGTATGGACTCGAACTTGGGACCTCTTGGATGCAAGACTAATACATTGCCATTGAGCTATTTCCAACTTTGTTTATTGTTTTACCTATTATATATTAATATTAAAAAATCGGGGGAAATCTTTTATCCAAGAGTTGCATATAGGTATATATTATAGGTATGCATATGTCTATAGGTATGCATATAGATATCCAAGAGTTGCATATAGGTATATATTCCGGGGAAATTCCGTGGGATTTGCTACGATTTTTCAAAAAAAAAAATTCAAAAAAAAAATCGGGGGAAATTTTCCCCCGGAATTTCTCCTGGTTTTTAATTTTAAAAAATTAAAAAAAATTGGGGGAAATTTCCCCCGATTTTCAATAAAAAAAATTCAAAAAAAAAAAATCGGGTGAAATTTTCCCCCAGAATTTCCCCCGGTTTTTAATTTAAAAAATTCAAAAAAAAAACCAGAGGAAATTTTCCCCCGAAATTTCTCCCGGTTTTTAATTTAAAAAATTTTAAAAAAAACCAGGGAAAAATTTCCCCTGAATTTCCCCTGATTTTTAATTTAAAAAAATCAAAAAAAACCGAGGGAAATTTTCCCCGGTTTTAAAAAAAATAATAAAAATTCCGGGCGAAAATTTTCCCCGGAATAATTCCGCCGGAATCCGGCCTTTTTTCTATAGTGTTGTGAACATTCAATTTTTGATAATTAAAAATATTTTTCAACTTTGTATTTTCTAAATTTTTTATTTATTAAAATAAATATTTAAATATCAAATATCAATTAATATAGTTTATTGTTTACTTGTATGCACTACCAGAAAATACTATTTTTTAGGCCAGATTTTCGGCGGATTTTCGGCCAAAAACATTATTTTCGACGGAAATATATAGAGATTAAAATAAATAAATAATAAATATTTTCGGCGGAATTTCGGCCAAAATTCCGCCAAAAATAATTAATTTTTTTAAAAAAAATTTATTTATTTCTGCCCCAAAATTATTAATAAATATTAATTTCAAAATAAAATATTATCTTGTCCCTAAAATTATGTTTCGTTGCAAATATTCAAATTGATTATATTTTTCTTCATTTTTATAAGCATAATTATAAAAAATATATTTAAAATATTATAATAATAACATCATTTGATTTTTATAAGTAAATATCATATCAAACATATTAAAACCTAAATATAGATTCATAAACCACATAAAATTTATCCAAATACATAGAAAAACATAATCAGTCGAATATTTTCTGCGATACATAAATTACGAAATTAGTTTGTAGCCAAGTACATACTAATCACAGTCATCCTCATTAGACTCGTCTTCATCATCGGCGACATGCTGAGCCGGCGGAGGGGCATAAGTCGGTTGCTGTGAGCCGCTTGCTTTATTCTGCGAAATCATCGATATCACCTGATGCATCATTTCCATGATTTGTGAGTTTTGTTGGGTAAGGTGATCGACCCGATTCTCTAACCGCAACACCGCGGGGTCGGAGTGGCTTGACGAACTACCGGGTGAAGAAAAACTATATTGCCGAGGTGTCGATGTTGTTTGATAATTTTGCCCGTACTTTCGACCCTTCTTGGTAGGCTCCCCAGCAGCCTGATCAAACAACTCGTTCATGCTTTCTTGAGTTGAGGGATCAGATAAGTCGGCGTTCTGCATATCCGGACGATTCTGAAACAAATTTTGAAAATTATCCTGCAATTGTAATTGGTCAATGTTAGCAATTTGAACCAAAAAATTAATTACGTTAAATAAATCTAACTTACATGAACTTGTTATGGCGCCGGGTAAACCCATGTGCCTGCTTTTTTATCCGGTCCCTTATCTTTTTTCCTCGTGTAACAATCTTGAAGAACCTCACTTTTTAAGAGCAGGTCTCTTTAACTTCCCCTCCTACAAGAAGAAGATCAAATTAAAAGAAAAAATAAACTCTTTTATTATACGTTAAATAACTAATACGAAAAGGTACCTACCAAGTCCATCCGACGCTGATATATCGACTTGCCCCCACCGGCATACAACGAACCTCCACCAACGTTCCTATTTATCCTATTCTGCTCACTCTTCTTTTTCCATTTAGGTGTGCCCCAATACGCAGTGAGCTCTTGAAATATTGGTTCGGGGAGCCAAAGTGGGCGACCTTCCCCAATCGCAATCATTTTTCTAATATTGCGATACATGTCAACCATTTTTTTGGCCGCCCGATTGTCAAAAGCTATCTTCATATGCCCCGTCTCCTCCGGCCTAAAACAAACATATTTCTAACAAAAACAAATAACACTTTATCACTCACATATGTTAAAAATTAATGAAATACTCAAATATAAATGAAATGTACGCATCCATCAAAATTAATGCTTATACAATATTAGTTAAATTACCTGCCATTCACCGAACCATCGCAATCGAACATTTTCAGGAAACTTGCCATAAGTGAAGTACGGTCTGTCCATCTGGCTCTTTATGACATTCCCAATGTGCACACCACCACTTTTGCTAGGATAAAAACTACATGGGATGTCAAAATTTATTGTTACACATGTACGACTTATTGTTTTTTCTATTTGTTGTACTACATATAAAAATTTTAAAATTAACAAACCGATTCGGTCCAATTGGTGTCACCGTAATTTTACTATTCGGTGCAGGTGGAGGTGTAGGCATCGCGTACGTGTCCTGAATTCCTTCGATCTCCGCCTGCGTAAACTCGTCAACCTCAGGCAGTGGTTGCTGCTGTGCTAGCGGCGGGCTAGGAATATGCGATGTAGCAGGAGGACTATGCCCACTAGGTATTGAAGGAGTAGGCATAAACTGCATCGGAATGTCTGGTGGTGGACTATGACCGATACGGGTGGAATGGTAAGAAGGGGAAGAGCCCGATAGGGACGCTGGGGAGGTGCCTCGATGGGATGAAGAAGAACCCGGATTAGATGTCGGCATATCAGTTGATCTACCATATGAAATCTTATTTTTCCCACGCCGCATCTATATCCAACGGAAGTTATACAAAAATAAAGAAGTATACATTTTTCGTATCAAAGAAGGTAAAATACAATTTTATTCCGATATAAATAATTGACGCATATAACCAATTAAGGTCAATAACGTATGTTAACTCGCTTCAGTCACAATGAAATTAGTCACGCACATATATTAATGAAATATATATAACTTTTTATTTTACCGTGCAACATAATTTAAGCATCACTGGCTTCAGCTTCATCACTATCAATCTCTTCAGTATCATTATCTTCTTCGTCAGTATGTATAACCTGATTAAGCTCCCCTTCATCAACCGGAATTAATGTCATATTTTGATCACACATTGAGCCTACAACGTCATTAGTAGTGATGTTTTGCACATTTGTGCCATCGTCATTTTGGTAAGCGACTTCCAACGCGTGTTCAACATCAACGCGTTGGGTCGCTTTACTTTTAATGACAGCAAGCCATCGCAATTTCTCTTTAATTTTTCCGGGATACATAACAAAGTATACCTGTCGGGCTTGTTGTGCGATTATGAAAGGATCGTATTTTTTGTACCTACCTGATTGTTTTACTTCAACAATTTCACATTCTGGATGTACTATACGAGTTCCTTTTCGAGGTGTGGGATCGAACCACTCACATTTGAATACGACAACCCTTTTTATTGGCTCACCAGTGTATTCTAACTCTACTATTTCATTCAAAATTCCGTAGTAATCATCCTCAACGGCAGCATCCTCATAGCTGCCTTTCACCCAAACCCTGTAATTCATCGTCTTTTTTCCTTGACACCACGATGAAGTGTGAAATTTGAAACCATTGACAAAGTATGTATGATATGTTTTCATTTTCCTATTAGGAACCCATGCCAATTGATTTAAGAAAAGATTCGTAATCCCGTGTCCTGGATTATGAACTTGTACGATAAATAATCATTTGCAATGTTTAATCGTAGGTTAAGCTTCATAATTAAATAAAAATTGTGAATTTGTGTACTTACGTTTGCCTTAAACCACTCATCAAATTCCGATTCAAGACGGTCGCTAGCTTCAGCATCACTAATTCGAAAGTAGGATAAAAAATAACTGCAATTGATTATGTAGTTAGTTACAGAAAGTTAAAACATACTTCCTTTTTAAAACACATATTTTTCATACTTACTTAATGTAAGGTTTAACTTCTTCGCAATTTAAAAGAATGTGGTGTCTCGCAGCTCTGTATTCTGCATCATGTTCGAAATATCGTTCTACACATTTCCCTTGTAACCGACCGACCTAATTAAAAACTGACAATGTAGGTAGAATAGATTCATCTACCCCACCGTCGTCGTTCCTTCCGACTCTATTTCTTAATGTACGAACGTGTGATTTAAAGTAGAACGAACAAAAATGAGTTGTTTCACGCCGCAAATATGCCTCACATATAGAACCCTCGACTTGGGCTTTTTGCTTGACTGTTTTTTTAATTTTGCCTAGATACCTGTTTGAGAGTAAAACATAACATCAATTTTTGGAAATTTTCATTAACTTATAATTATAAAAAACGCAATGAAATTTCTTGATGTTATTCAATTACCTCTCGAATGGGTACATCCAACGAAATTGGACCGAGCCTCCATTTCTTGCTTCGTCGATCAAATGAATTGGCAAATGCTCCATCACATCGAAAAATGCAGGTGGAAAAACGCGTTCCAACTTACAAATAATCACTGAAATGTTTTCTTCCATCTTGTCCAAATCGGCATGCCTTAATGTGGTAGAACATAAGTCTCTGAAAAACTTACTTAGTTCAGCAAGTGGTTTCCAGATCTCATCGGGTAGCTCTTTAAAAGCAATTGGCAACAACCGTTCCATAAAAATGTGACAGTCGTGACTTTTCATGCCATGCAATTTCGCTTGATGTGAGTCAACACATCGACTCAAGTTGGAGGAATAACCATCCGGCATTCGAAGTTCTTTGATCCACTCACAAATCAGCCATTTTTGTTCAAGACTAAAGGTGTACTTTGCCTTCGGTTTCCCCATTGGTCATTAGGCTTTAAGACCAATTGTATCTCAGGTCACCTACACATATCTTGCATATCTAGCCTTGCATTTGCATTATCTTTAGTCTTACCTTGTATATTCATAACAGTGTTAAAAATATTGTCAAACACATTTTTCTCAATATGCATTACATCTAAATTATGTAGTATCAATAGATGCTTCCAGTAAGGTAAATCCCAAAAATACTTTTTTTGGTCCAGTTATGTTCAACACCGTAGCCAGCTGGTTTCCCCATAAATGGTTGGTCAATTATTTTCGACAACCACCGCACATCATTCCACACCAAATCTCCAGTAGGCATCGGAGGAAGAGGATCCCTCTCGACCAATTTTTTTTTAAAGTTAATCTTGTTTCTTCTGTATTGGTGATTTATGTCTAAAAATCTTCGATGACAATCAAACCATGAATTCTTTCGTCCATGCTTCAACGTAAATGCTTTGTTGTATCCCATACAATACGAACAATCTAGTTTACCGGCTGTCATCCAGCCCGACATCATTCCATAAGCCGGAAAGCCATTAATAGTCCACATTAATGCAGCACGCATAATAAAATTCTGTTTTGCATGTACATCATACGTAGATACGCCATTTTCCCACAGTACCTTCAACTCATCAATTAGTGGCTGCAAATATACATCAATTTTTACTTTCGGATTTTTAGGATCAGGAATTATGCATGTCAGAAATATGTATGGCATTGTCATACACATTTCAGGAGGCAAATTATATGGCGTTACGATTACTGGCCAACAAGAGTACGACGCCGCAAATTGGGAATATGGCGTGAAACCATCAGCACACAAAGCAAGCCGCACATTTCTAGGATCACTAGCAAAATCGAGATATACTGCATCAAAATTCTTCCAAGCATTCCCGTCTGCTGGGTGACACATAACACCATCAGGTCGCCGATGCTATGCATGCCATCTCATGTGAGGTGCTGAGGCCGAAGATGCGTACAGGCGCTTCAATCGTGGAATAAGAGGCAAATAATGCATTCTCATTTGAGGGACTTGTTTTGCACGCACACGCCCTCCGCTATCACGATATCGTGGCGCACCACAAAATGTACAATTCAACGCATCTACAATATCTTTGTAGTGTAACATGCAACCACTTATGCAACAATCTATTTTCTTACTAGTCAAACCCAACTTTTTGACTAATTTTTGTGCCTCGTAAAAGTTTGTTGGCATTTTATGCCCAGCAGGCATCACTTCTGACATCAATTGGATGATCTCGTCAAGTCCATCTTGTGCAACATTATAATCACTTTTTATACTCAACAACCTTGCAGCAATTGAAAGTGGAGAATGATCTATACATCCAGGCCACACCTCTTGGTTAAACTCATTCAAAAGGTCAAAAAAATTTTGAGTTTCAAGATTAGGTTGTTCCACAAAACCATCTGGTATTTCACCCCCTACCTCTTGCCTAGCAGCGTCAAAATACATTTCAGCATATCTTTGCAATTGGTCATTCTGCGTACCACTACTTGATTCGCCAGAGAATTTTACAGAGGGTTGAACCTCACCATGATCAGTCCAATACCAATAATTTGGTTTAAAATCATTCGTTAACAAATGTACTGTGACATCATCCAATGTTAACAGAAGATATTTTCTCTCGCACTTCTTACAAGGACATCGAATTTCGCCATACTTAATATAATCCGGACAACTCTTGTTGTGTTCTATAAAGTTCATAACGCCTTCATAATGAGCTGGTAAAAGCCCTCCTCGACTAGGATAAGTCATTGTATACATCCACGTTCTGTGTTCCGGAATATCCATCTACACGTGCGTATTAATTTTATAAGTTTGGTGTTTTTAATCATTTTATTAAAAAAATAATCGATTAACCATTTTCTTCTCTTAAATAACATGTTTAATTTAGAATTATGGTTTAGATCGTACAACCAACATCGAATACACATTTCATATTCAACAAATAATCACGTCATTCCACAAACACATTACGCATCATGTATATACTGAAAATCAATACACATAAAAAGCCGAAATATATTATTTACATATATATATATATACATCGAATATGTACCATCCCCTTATTTCTCCACATCACATAAGCTCAGAAAAATCAACAGCAAGCAATAGGAAGGCTCCACCCCTTCCCCCAATTCCCGTTCTCCATCCCCACATCACGGACTAACCTACTATCTATAAACTATCTAATTATGTATATATATATATATATACGTCAAGGTTAGCCGTACTTACCTTTATCTTCACCTTAAATCCAAGATTCAATGGATTAAATTACCTACAACAAATACAAATTTCAAAAATTACAAAAATATCAAACACCTAACTTATAAATATTACCAAATAATGAAACACAATATGACATAATACATTTGGATTTAATTTTTGCCAAAAGAAAACTTACCAAAATTATTTGACGAAACGGCGGCGTGGAGGGGGGGGACGGGGTAGGGGGGAGGGGGCTGGGGGGTTAGGGGCTGGGGGCAGGGGGGACAGGGAGGAGGAGGGGCAGGGGGGACAGGGAGGAGGAGGGGCAGGGGGCAGGGGGGCTGGGGGCAGGGGATAAGGGGGACTGGGGTCTGGAAAGGGGGAGGGGGAGGGCCGGGTAGGGGGAGGGGGGGACGGGGAGGAGGAGGGGCGGGTCGGGGAGGGGGAGGGCTGGCGGCGGCTCGTGGCCGGCGGCTGGGGAGCGGCGGCGGTGGGAGGGAGGGCGGGGGCGAGCGTGGGGCGGGGGAGGGGGAAGGGAGGGCGATGGGTACGGGGGGGGGTGGGGGGGTGGGGGAGGGAGAGTATGGAGAATGAGGGGGAAGAAAAGAATAAGTGTAGAAAATGTTAATAATTTTCGGCGGAAATTCCGCCGAAAATTCAAATATTTTTTTATTTTTTTTATTTATTTTTCTGCGGAATTTCCGCCGAAATTTCGCCAAAAATAAATATTTTTTAAAATAAATTAATTTATTTTCGACGGAATTTCGGCGAAAATTCTGCCGAAAATAAATAAAATAATTTAAATATTTTTATTTATTTTAAAAATTATTTATTTTCGGCGGGATTTCGGCGGAAATTCCGCCGAAAAATAAAAAAAAATAAAAAAAAATAAAATCTTGAGACATTATAAATAAAATAATATAATAAATATTTTTTAATTTGAGACATTATAAATAAAATAATATATTTGAGACATTATAAATAAAATAATACATTAAATCTTGTGTTATATCAAATTCGATACCCGCTTATGTCTAAATATTTTTAACAAGTGTTACACACTAAGTAATTCAACTCTATTCCTTAATCATTATTTTTTAGAAATATTGTTTTCTTCGTTATATAAAATACGTAGTTTTAACAATATTACTCGTAGACAACTTATAATCTCCTTAACCTCCTTATAATCTTACTCGTACACAACTTATAAAATACGCAGTTTTAACAATATTACTCATAGTTTTAACCTCCTTAATTATAATCTTTGGACAAAATTATAACTTTTAATATGTAGATTTATAAAATTGCAAATGCAACAACTTATTAATTCATTACTCATACAGGTAAGTTTAACAAACAATTATATAATTACTGTTGTTAATCTAATCAGCCAATTATTGTGCGATAACTAATTAATTTAAACTATATGATATATATTATGGCCAATAAGAACAGTTCATAATCTCTAAATATGTAAATGTTATTAATTTCCTCGTTATACATTTCAGCCTTACCTATTCATTAAACAAAATATTATATGTCAATTTAAGTTGCTACATCTGTCGCTATGTCTCATAACAACTACCTTGTTCTAGTAACTCCTAATAAATTTCGTATCACTATATTAACTTATTTTAATACGTCATTATAAATAGACATATTTGTTACGTGATATCATAATAGTTAATATAATACAAATATTTGATTTGGTATGAGACTTAACGAAATAAAGGTTATATGAAGTCATAATAAACACAATCCTTGAAAAAAAGCCACATATAATAAACACAAACCGAAAAATCCGCCGAAAATTTAAATTAAAAAAATTTTAATTTTTTATTAATTTTCGGCAGAATTTCCGCCAAAATTCCGCCGAAAATTTCGAAAAATTTTTAATAAATATATTTTTTTAAATCCGCCGAAAATTTTCGGCGGAAAATTCCACCGAAAACATCCGCCGAAAATAGCACGTTTTCTTGTAGTGATGGATTTACTATGCTGGATTAAATGGATAAATACTTTATTGTCCTCCCATTTTTTTAAGTATTTTTCATATTCGGCCTCAAAATTTATAGCACCATTTCAATCATGAACATACTTACCCATTGTCTCACCATTTTAATGAAGAATATACTTTCCACTTATTTTATTAATTTCATTTAAATTAGTAAATTTGTTTTTATAAGTCATAATATTGTGAACATTCAATTTTTGATAATTAAAAATATTTTTCAACTTTGTGTTATCTAAAGTTTGTATTTATTAAGATAAATATTTAAATATTGAATATCAATTTATTTAGTGAATATATATTTTTTGTTCTTTGAATTTTTATTAAAAACATTATTATTTATATCCTTTCTTGCAAAATCTACAATCATCCAAAATTTGAAAAACCCACAATCATTCAAAATTTGAAAAACCAACAATCATTCAAAATTTAAGTATTTATGGAAAAATATGCAAAAAAATCAACGATTATTCAAAATTTGAGTATTTATGTCAAAATATGCAAAAAACCAACAATCATTCAAAATATGTCAAAAAAAAAAAAGTTGTACCTAGTTGGACTTGAACAAAGGTCCTCTTGGATGGGGATATCATGCTTTGCCACAAAGTTATTTTCAAATACGTTAATGTATGTTTGTATTTTGTATTTGATACATACACAGTTATTTTTTTAAAAAAAATAAATAAATAAAAATTTACTCCGGCGGAAGATCCCCTGGAAAATTTTACTCGGGGGGGAATTTTCTGCAGGAGTTCCGCGGAATTCTAGCAGCGGAATATTCCCCGATTTTTTTTTTAAAAATAATTTTAGTTACTTAGATTTGAACCTAGGACCTCTTGCATGAGACGTCATGCTTTGCCACTAAGTTACTTTCAAATTTGTTCATCTATGTTTGTATTTTTTTTTTAAACGTACACTGTTATTATTTGAAAAAAAACATTTAATCCGGTAGAATATTCCATCGGAGATCCCCCCAAAAATTCCGGCGGAAGTTTTCCACTGGAATGTTTCTTTAAAAAAAAAAATGTGGTTAGTTGGATTTGGACATAGGACCTCTTGGATGGAAATCTAACGCTTCAACGCTAAGCTATTTCCAAGTTTGTTTGTTGAAAGGTTTCATTTAAATATATAATATAATTATTATTTTTTTTTTTTTAAATCCCTCTGGCAAAAATTTTCCGCCAGAGTTCCTCCGGAATTGTCCAATCCAGCAGAATTCCGGCAGGATTTTCCGTCGGATTTTTTTTTTGAATCATGGGGGAAGTTTCCACCGGAATTCCATCGGATATTTTCCACCGGAAAACACGCATTTTCCTGTAGTGACTCTCTATGGTTCGATAAGATATATTTATTCACATCAAACATTTTGATACATAAAAAGATATAATAAAAGAAGCACCTCTTGTTACATAACTACATAATTGAGTTAGAAAAACAATAATCTAAATGATATAGATACTAAATGCATTTGATATTAGGAATTACACATTGAAAATATGGATACAAAATTATCCATTCGTCTTCAAAACTACTTAATGCATGTAAATTCATCATCACTTCAATCTATTCAAGACCCCCTTCAAATTTCAGTAAGCTACTCTTATCATGAATAATATGAACACCGAAAAGAAAAATAAAAAACTTTACCATTAAAAAAAGAAAAACCAAGAAGAGAAATGGATAATATGATAATGCCTCATATAATATGTTTTTTGTAGCAAAAAGAAAGATTAAAATTTTCAAAAATCAACTTTCACGAGCATTAGTAATTTCTCAAAATGTGAATTGAAGTATCACAATCAAAGATCATCCTATACCTCTAACTACATCTTTCATTGAAATCAAAGAAAAGCTAAAATATGATAAAGCAAGCTTTGGGGTGAGGGAAGATTATGTGAGGTATTGTGAAGGGGACTTCTAATAAAAGGTAGCTTTGTACTACCTAATATTAGGTATGGTCTTAATTAATTGCCACGTGTACTTAAATTTATTTTTAACATATTTATATATTTTATTTTAACCTATAACCAGCTATATAAGTCACAATTATTTATTTTGAATTATTAAAAATATGGTAAACATCTTTTCAAATCTCCTCAATTTAAGGGATTAATGAGAAGAGAATCCTAATAAGTAGGAAAGTTAATCAACGCTAATTAATTCTCTCATCTCTCTCTCTCTCATCCCCCCCCCCCCCATCTAACACATATAAAGGTTAATTATATAATGAAAAATGAGTGGTAAATATGTACATATATCAATTATATTATAATGAAATTTATAAGTAAGTAGAGTATCAAATTAAATAATAGTAATACCTTATGTTAATAATTTTATTTTCTAAATTAAAAATTGAAAGATTTTTTTTATTAGTATAAATTCATAGTTATCATTTGTATCAAAAACAAATTCATAGTTATCATTATAAAATATTTATTTACTCAGTTAAATAAATTAAGTAATTATAATAAAAATTATTGATTTATGGGAGTTATGGAATTTTAATTATAATTTTAGCAAATTGATATAAATTAACTAATGATGAATAGTGATCTGGAACATTGATCAAAAATAAAATAAACTAAGAAGATAGATAAATATTGTTAAATTTATAATTAAGAGATGGATATATCATTTTAAGCATCAATTTAATTTCGAATTTAAAATACATTTTAAGCGCCAATTTAATATTTTAAGAAGCAATCAAATTTTTGTTGTTATATTCAATAAAAAAATATATTTCAAAAAAATTAATAACACATTGCCATAAGAAATTTGTTAAAATTAATATAAATTATAATATTTTTTTTATTAAAATTTGTATGATAAAATGCTCTACATGTTATTATGTTTGGTGATAGATCAAATGCTAAAAAATATCTAATAAAAATTAATAAAAAAAGCTAAATGATAAATGGATAAAATAGATTTAATATAATGGACCTCACACATATAAATACTATTTAAATTTATAGGTAAACAACAAGTAGCAGGTCATGGCAACCTGCATACTAAGTTACAGGTAAACGTAACCTGTAAAACAGGTAACAGGTACTCTAATAAAATAAGGGTACCTAACATTAAACTTTTTCTATCCTACCTAACAATAGACAAACCCTATTGTGAAAGGCAAAAGTTTTAGGATATATAGACCAAAAAGAGAATGTTTTTAATGAAAAATTAGGGAAGTAATTGAAGAAAAAGAAATAATAGGAATAACATAAGTAACTGATATTGATTTTGAAGGAATGATTGACTTAGTTAACCAAAATCGATATGCATGATTTATGCATTTAATGATCTTTTAATATGACTCAATTACATGTGCATAATTTGATCAATTATATTTATGGAATATATATATATATATATGTGCACGAAACATTAGACAATACAAACATGTTATGGTAGATGATTATGTAGACAATTTATATAAATTTATTTATGGCATATACATAACTCCTCCTTCTTCTTCTTCTTATTATATATATATATATATATATATATATATATATATATAGATAAAAGTGGATATATGAATGTGGTTGAAAAAACTGGCCAAATTCATATGTGATAATAAATATAAATTTGGGCTAACATTAGGAATCATGGAGTCTAAAATAGTAATTATGATAATGAGTTTAATTATATATATATAATATTACATATATATAGATAGATACTTCATAATGTATATGAATAATAGGAGTTGATTAAGAAAACGTAGTCGAGGTAAAAGATAAATATAATACACACACACACACACACACAATCTAAAAATTTGCACTAATTGACAAAGAGTTAATCATAGAAAAA
>CM047880.1:14624257-14692122 GCA_026212405.1 Petrea volubilis
CTAACCTAAGTTGTAGTCATTCACAGGGCATGTAAATTAAAAGACCTGTCAATGATTAATTACCACGAAAATTCCAAAACCTGTCAAACTCATTTTGCTTTTCCTGTATGAATCTACAACCTGTTCACATGCGAAATTTAGAACTTTTGAGAGCCACAAGGTGGAAATTAAGATTCCATTTGAATGGACTTAAAAAAAGTACTTTTCGAGTGGTGCTTTTTTATAATGGAACTTTTCTTCTTAAGTTAAATAGTTTTGCATTTGGATACAATAATTAAAATTGCTTTAAAAGGTATTTTTATTTGAAACTACTTTAATAGCTTCTAAAAAAAATCTCTTTTTGGCTTTTTTGTATGACTTCTTTATTTTTTTAAAAGCTAATGCAAATACAATTATTTTGTTTTGAAGTGCTTTTTTTTTAAAACATAAATGTTTATACTTGTGAAAAAAACCATCTAGACGAACTCTAAGTTTGGCACCGTGATTTATGCAGTTGATGACCAAGATAATTCATTTACTCTACTGCCACTCGTTGCTATAGGCACAAAATGACATTACCATTGTACTTATAACACTATAAATACAGTTCAGGATACCCATACTAATTAAACATAAAACATACCAAATTCCTATCTAGTTCTGCAAGAAACAACAAACAAAAAAAAAACGAAAAGAAAAGAAAATTGAAATAGAGCTTTTTATATCTGTCAAAAGATGGTTTCACATCTTTTATCACCCTCATTTGCATGTTTTCTATCAGTTCATGGCCTACACTTGCTGCTGATACACCCCAGAAAAAAAGTTCAGAAATATATATTGTTCATGTTGAGGGTCCTGATGCTCAACTTACCACTCAATCCAAAGACGATTTAGAGCGTTGGTACCGTTCATTTCTCCCCGCAACCGCAGCAATCTCGAATGACGGAGAGTCACGCATCGCTTACTACTATCGCAACGTGTTTAAAGGATTTGCTGCTAAATTATCAGCCGATGAGGTGAAGGAAATGGAAAAGAAAGAAGGGTTCATAACCGCACGACCTGAGAAAATATTGTCCTTGCACACAACCCATTCCCCTAAGTTCTTGGGGTTGAACCAGAACATGGGGTTGTGGAAAGAATCCAATTACGGTAAAGGGGTGATTATTGGGGTGTTGGACACTGGAGTATTGCCCGAACACCCTTCGCTTAGCGACAAAGGAATGCCGCCTCCACCAGCCAAATGGAAAGGAAAGTGTGAATTCAATCACACAACGTGCAATAACAAAATCATTGGAGCGAGGTACTTCAGCGATTTTGACCAAAGCCCACTAGACGATGATGGCCATGACACTCACACAGCGAGCACTGCTGCTGGAAATTTTGTCGAAGGCGCAAATGTGTTTGGCAATGCCAATGGCACAGCAGCCGGCATTGCGCCACTTTCTCACCTGGCCATTTACAGAGTATGTGCCCCTTTTTGTTCTGAAAGCACTGTACTTGCTGGCATGGACGCCGCTATTGAGGATGGAGTTGATGTGCTCTCAATTTCTCTAGGCTTACAAGAAGAGGATTTCTTTCAAGATTCAATTTCACTAGGTGCGTTTAGTGCAATGGAGAAGGGCATCTTGGTTAGCTGCTCAGCAGGAAACTTCGGTCCATTTAATTTCTCTACAGAAAATGAGGCACCTTGGATCCTCACTGTTGGTGCAAGTACATCAGATAGAAAATTAAGAGCGACTGCAGTGCTTGGAGACAACCAAAAGTTCCATGGCGAGTCAGCTTTTCAGCCAAAGGATTTTCCACCTAAGCTCTTGCCCCTCGTTTATGCAGGGATGATCAACACTAGTGATCCTTATGCCCCATTTTGCTTCATGGAATCGTTGAACCAAACTGACCTGCGAGGGAAAATAGTATTGTGTGAAATCGGAGGAATACCAAGAATCAAAAAGGGAGAGGCAGTAAAAGCTGCTGGTGGTGCTGCTATGATTCTGGTAAATAGTGAGCGATATGGCAATACTCTTTTCTCAGACGTTCATGTTCTTCCAACAACACACATCAGCTATGCAGATGGATTAAAGATCAAAGCTTACATAAATTCAACATCAAGTCCCACGGCGACAATTCTTTTTCAAGGTACTCTGATTGGCGATGATCGTGCCCGGTGGTGGCTGCATTTTCTTCCAGAGGACCCAACCTCGCAAGCCCTGGCATCCTAATGCCCGACATTTTAGGCCCTGGCCTCAACATTCTTGCAGCATGGCCTACTTCTGTCGAAAACAATACCAACACGAAATCCACATTCAACATAGTTTCTGGTACCTCGATGTCATGCCCACACCTAAGCGGCGCGGCTACACTCCTCAAAAGCGTGCATCCTGATTGGTCTCCTGCTGCAATTAAGTCGGCAATCATGACCACGGCAGATGTTGTGAACCTTGCACGTAATCCAATTGAGGATGAAAAATTCCTTCCGGCCAGCATCTTTGCCACCGGGGCAGGCCATGTGAACCCATCAAGAGCCAACGATCCAGGACTCGTTTACGACATCCAACCTAAGGACTACATTCCGTATCTGTGTGGTTTAAACTACACAAACCGAGAAGTCGGCATGTTCGTACAACGCAGGGTGAACTGCTCGGTGGAGACAAGCATACCAGAAGCCCAGCTGAACTATCCCTCGTTCGCCCTCATTTTCGGACTTCATTCAACTCCTCAAATGTATACAAGGACAGTAACAAATGTCGGCGACCCCAACTCATCTTACAAAGTCGAGGTTGTCCCACCACCCGGTATCGATGTACATGTTGAGCCTACTACACTCAACTTCTCAGAGGTAAACCAGAAATTTCAGTATAAGGTGACATTTAGCCGACTTGCATCACCAGGGAAAGAGAATGTTGTTCAAGGTTCCTTGAAATGGACTTCTTCCAAGCACTCTGTTAGGAGTCCTATTGCAATTATATTGCTGTGACATGTCTTTAAAAGTTAAAAGTTTATTAAAAATGGGGACTTAAGTACTAGTTGTCGCGGACTTATGCAGCATCAGCAATTTCCTCTCTCGTCTCCCATTGCATATGTTAAATAAATTGCTTCATTTCAGAGTGGTATCATTGTGAGTCATGTCAGTGAATCAGTTGTCTCAAGAAATCATTGCTTCATTCATGCATTGGTCCTCTTCAAAATAAAACCTTCTCCACAATCTTTCAGCAATCCATTACACGCCATGTTCAACTGTCTTTTTCAAGGAGAACAAATGTTTATTGAGAGAAAGGACAAAATAATGTTGGAAAATAGTGCTTATATGGGGCATGATTAGAGTAGGGATCAAGCCGAGGCAAGAGTTGGACTTTTTGTCGTAACAACCACAACTTTTTGTTTATTATAAATAAACCCCTAATAGTTGGCATTACATTCCATCCTCGTCAGAAATCACTTTAATATGTCTGCATTACACTCCCAAAGATTCCCAAAGTATACATAAACATTTAATGAGTTCAAAATACTTTTCAAGTTCGTTGTTGCTCAAAATTTAGAATACTCATATTTTGAAAAAGAGGTCGTTGTATTTTGAAAAATGATGCTCAAGAACCATGAACCGTGAGCACCAGTGTGGCTTAAAGTCCAACTCTTGTTTCTACCTAAATCCATAGTCTAATCACGACCCATATAAGCATTATTTTCCAACAAATAATTGCTAAAAAAATTTAATAAAAATGAAACAGGTACATAGAAAACTGAAACAGATAAACAATCAAAATGTGAGAATCAACTATGAATTAAGCCAGAAATCAAGTGCAGATTGAATAACCATGTGTTCCCCTCATGCGCGCGAGCACACACACACACAAATAAAATAAATGAATAAATAAATAATAGAAAATAAAGAAAGAAAAACAAAGGAAGTGATGAAGAAACTAATAAACAAACGAATAATAATAACCTCACCGACTTTGTTTGAGCTCTTATAGCGATTAAATTTGGTTCATTTGAGGAGTAGCGAAGCATTTTCTCAGAGATAAACCGAACCCAATTAATCCGAAAGCCCACAAAACACGTCTAACTCTTATTGATTAATTACTTAAGCTAACAATTCCACATGGCATTTTGCGTATAATAATGAAGGGTTGTCAATGGGTTGGATCTGGATCAAATTTGAAACATCCGAACCTAAATCCAATAGTGTTTTCAATTTCCAAATCACATAAGATTTATATTAGTTATTAACGTTCCAATAAAAATCCAAAACTGAATAAAAGTCCGGCACAATAACAACTTACAAAAATTGAAGTTTTGAAATCAAGTAATCAATATAAAAAGGAAATTATCCCTTATGTAAAACACAAAATTAAACAAAGTAGAAAAATATTTTAGAATATGTGTGAAAACTGTATATTATTTTTAAAAAAGAATTACATTGAAAAATAAAAAATAAAAAATAAATAATTAAAATGACATATATATATATATATATGCATTACTTTCTACGCAAATGTCTTTACTAAATACTAGTATTAGATACATAATACTATTAATTTGATAAAATATATTATTAGAATTCGAATTCAGATGTTTAACAGATCGAATAGCTTGATTCCACATTCGATCCACTTATTTTGAATTAAATATATTTATAATCAGATATAATCCATTAAATATTTTAATCGATCGAATATGTTAAAATTACAATTGATCTCGGATTAGATTTGAATTAAAATCTACTACATTGATAGCCTTCAATACTCTGCGTGAACTTGAAACCAGGATTACCGTGCAATCATATATATATGTATATATATTATATTAGCTGCCTGATTTTGATCTATTGATCGACTAATCCGGATTTGGGTGTTGCGGAGGCCCAATATGGGAGTGGCCCTCCCAATCCAATTATTCCATTCACAACTTCATAACTCGAATCTGGATGTTGTTTAAGAGATCTAGCGTCTCATCCCACTAGAACTAGTACAATCTTTTATATAGTTAGGTGCAACAAATAATTATTTAAATTGTAAAGTGTAAAAATATGTATAATTTGGATGGTAAATTGAAAACCCCGTAGGAATATTTCGTCGAAGTATTACCATGCAAATTTCGCGAAGTTGAGATGACATTAATCTGCCGAAGCAGAAAAAGTTCGGGTTGCATAGATCATTTTCCCCAACCACGTGTGAGGTTGTATTAATCTAAGTTACATATTATTATGAATAAGTAACGTAGATATAGATTTTGATATAAATATAGATTAATGTAATCATGAGTAAACATTAAACCATCATATATCAAAATTAATTCCTATTGTTTTAGTTGAAGTGGTATTACCTCCCCTATATTACAAAAATTGTCTTATATTTAAACCCAAATTGCCTTTCATAGAGTAAAATATAGAGCTGAGCGACGGGGAATTTGATGCCACCCTTATGGGTGGCTACCCAGCTCACTAGGAGGTTGACATGTGTTTTTAAATATTCTTTTTGCTTTTAATTTACCCTCTTCCATTATTTTTAACCATAGTTGAAAGTTAAGTTTCAAAATTCATCCAAAAAAGGTACCCCTCTCTGTTCGCCAAAAATTTTAGAACCAAACCTTAAATTAATATTTGAACATCCAAGTGTATTTTAACCTTAAAAATTCAGACAAACATTGAAACTAAACCCAAGAAAGATTATTGATGAAAAAAAAAAAAAAAGAGCAATTAAATTCTCCTCCCCCTACCCCACAAAAAAAATGTAAAAAATGTGAAAAACTCATTCTTACTCTCCCAGTGACGTTTTCTCCATCAAAGTGGTCGATGGTTGTTTTGTAGCTTCAAATTCGTTACAGATAAACTAAAAATTGAATATTTAACACTTCCAAGTAAAGTCATCAATTTTTTTTTTTAAAAGAAATCTAGATTATCAAGAAAAGACAAAGTCAAGTAATAAAAAAATTTTAATAAAGAACATTGTAATCCACAACATCTCATGAGTATTTAACTCAAAAGTCAAACTCCTTTCTAAATTAGAAAATACAACACGCACTTCCCGACGTGTTTCTTCTTCTCGATTAGTCATTTATACGTTGGGTGATAAAGTAGACGAAACAATAGCTTGAAAGACGAAAAAAGTTCACTTTTTTCTTATGATTGATGGTAGTCAATATATACAAGAGCGAAGGAAATTCTACCTTTCCAAACAAGTTCTTAAAAATTTGTCTGCAAATAGACACTAAATATTATTTTACTATATTTACGTTGTAAAATATAGCTAAATATTGGCTTACCTAATATTATATTAAAATATGTACTAAATATTGTCTTGCCATACCCCCCCCCCCCCCCCCCCCCCCCCCCCCCCCCCCCAAAAACAAGTTGGTGCATGAAGATTTCGAATGCCCAACTTATGAAAAAAGAAATCATATGTTGTTTTTTCAATGCTTTTGTAAAAATATCAACGAGTTGTGCATGAGAGGGAACAAAATAAGAATGTATGTTGCCATTGGCGATCTCGTCACAAACAAAGTGACAATCTACTTCGATATGTTTTGAACGTTCATAAAAAATTGGATTCTTGGTTGTATACAACGTTGCTCAACTATTACAGTAAAGTTGCCTTGCATAATTATGTGTCATACTAAAACTAGTCAAAATTCCTTTCAACCACCATTTAATCCCCCACGTTGTCATAGCCATGGATCTAGACTTTGCTTCTATAGAAGATTTGGACACAATATGTTGTTTTTTTGTCTTCCAAAATATGGGAGAGTTACCCAAAAACACAAACCATCCTGTAAGCGATTGTCTAGTCAGAGGACACCCTTCGCAGTCTGCATCACACCACCCATATAAGCGCAAATCACACTTACTCTGTAATAGAATGCCTTGCTCTGAATTTCCTTTTAAGTATCATACTACTCAAAGTGCTACTTCCCAATGTTCTTATCTCATTTTTTGCATGAATTGAGAGAAAACATGAACAAAATAAGATAATTCTGGTCGAGTAAAACAAAGATATATGAGACGGCCCACCAAGTGATGATAATTTTCAGGGTCATCAAGAAGTTATCCATCAACTTTTGTTCCAAAGGAACACTTATAGGTTTAGCCCCTAATAACCCCACATCAAAAATAATGTTCAAGATGTACTTATGCTGGCACAAGAAAGTTGTTTCAAGGCTCCTTGCAACTTCAACACCTAAAACATATTTCAAAATTTCCAAATCCTTCATGTGAAAATAGTTGCTAAGATAATTCTTGAATCATCTAATAACCTCATAATTGTTTCTTGAAATAATTAAATCATTGACATAAACAAGAACATTGATCCGAATATCTCCTTGTTGCAAAGTGAAAAGGGAATAGTCAGAATACGATTACTGAAAATCGTAGTCTTTCAAGGCAGCAATAACGAGCCAATAACAGGTGCCTGTTTTAACCCATAAAGATATTTTTGAAGTTGACATACTTTTCTTGGATTTGGAACTTGAAATCCTGAAGGCAATTTTGTATATACCTCCTCTTGAAAATCCCCATAAAGGAATGCATTATGGACATCCATCTAATGCAATTTCCAGTGTTTTGCAATTGCAACAACCAAAAAAAGCTCGTACGGTAACCATCTTTGCAATAGAAGTGAACGTTTCAATTTAATCAATCCTCTCAACCTGATGATTGCTAAAAATCACTAAACATGCCTTGTAGCGTTCGACAGTTCCATCTGAGTTGTATTTTATCTTATACATCCACTTGCACCCAAGAGCATTCTTATTAGGAGGTAAATCTTCTATCATTCATGTCCTAATATTTTCCAATGCATGTATTTCATGTTGCATTGCCTCATACCATTGTTCATCCTTTACAACTTTTGAGAATGTCATCAGTTCATGCTCTGCAGTAATAGCTGCAAGAAAATTTCCCTGTCACGTAGAAAATTTATCACAACTCACATAATGTGCTATAGGATAGGGCATACTTGAAAGATAATGTGGTGTAGGGGAATGACGAGATGGACTCAATTTTTGGATTATATGGGTGACATAATCGCTCAAAAAAATATAAGATTGCTTCTTACAATGCCCACAGCTCAATTGTTCCTCCTCATTCTGTTCACCTTCGGCTCTTACTTTCTGTTGGAGTTGTTCAATTTGATTCTTTTGTGATACAATTTTTGTCTCCACTAACTCAAGTAGCTTGGGCCAATTTTTCATCTCCATCACCTGTACCCGTCTCCCCCCCTCCCCCCACCCACAGTTGCTGAAAGATCTCTAAAACTTTCAAGTTCATTGTCATTTGCTATTTCAATAAAGACTGGTTGTACTTCAATATTATTTGATCCAAGTACCAACAAGGCAAAAGAAAATTCACGCTCGTAGAAATTAGCGTCACAAGAAATAAAACATGCTTTCATCTCTATATCATACAACTTCCATCCCTTCTTTTCATAAGGGTACCCAACAAATATACACGTACGACTTTTACTAGTGAACTTATCCTCTCTCATCCCTTGATTATGAGCATAACATAAAGACCCAAACACCCTCAAATGTTCATATGAAGGTAGTTGTCCATATACAATTTCATAGGTGGTTTTTCCATTCAAAACTTTGGATGGAGCTCGAAGTGTGGTCTTGTATAACACAAAAATCGTTAGTGAATTGGACTATACAATTTGAGTGATCTATCAATTACGGCACATAAATTAAATTTTCAGTTAAGCCCGACACGTATAAAATATTTTTTAGAGATAAATTCCTTTCAAGTTTGATTAAGCCCTCTTTTTAATGACTACCATCTGGCCAACCAACAGGACAACTTGAAATTTCTCACAAATCACATAAGCTCTTCAAGTTGCCTATCATATGATTAGATGCCCCTAAGTCAATTATCCAATGAATATTATCATACATACCAATCATCTTCTCATTCGTATTAATTAGATTTTTGTTTATTCAACATTTCAATCATGATTTGCCACTGATGGTTGCTTAGTCCATGAAGGCATGACTTATTTGTGTCCACTACAAAAGCAAAAACTTGACTAATAACATTACTTCGGTTATCACTAGAATTCAAATCATACAGTGATGGAGTCTTTTTGCATGATGAGATTTTGATATCTCTCTCTCTCTCTCTTTTTTTTTTTTTTTGTCATGGCTCTAGTATCATGATAAAGCAGAGGAAACAATGAGGTAAAAGATGGAAAAAGCTCACGTTCTTCTTCTCCTTGATAGTAGTCAACATATATACAAGAGTAAAGGAAACCCTACCTTGCTAAATAAATTCCTAAAAACCTGTCTACAAATATACATTAAATATTATTTTGCTATATTTACATTGCAAAATATATACTAAATATTATCTTGCCTAATATTACATTAAAATATACACTAAATATTATCTTATCTAATAGTTACCATTTCCCAAGATTATTAATTATAGTTCTTGCGGGTTCAACTTTGAGTCAATTGATTGCGCAAGCATATTGAGCCTCTTATTTTTGTTCCTTTTGCTCTAACGTGTTCATAGACTTAGAATTTTCCATCCGAATCCGCACATAAAACCCTCTTAAATTGATTACAAAATTAGCTATTGATTATGGTGATTGATGAAGTTATGAGTAGATGATTTGTTACCGTCGAAGAAGAGCCCGTGGATTTTTAAATATTGCAGCAACTAAGGATGAAGAGAGTCGGATGGGTATTTTTATGGAGAAAATAGTTAGTTGAGCAGCGGTGTCCGAAAACGTGCAGATGGCGTGGCCGCAGCAACAGTGGCAATGGCATGGAAGAACGAAGATGAATTTTGTTTGAAGACGAAAAAAGAAAAAAATAAGAAAAAAATTAACATTTTTTACAACGGTTGACCTTAAATTTGGTTTAAGTATATTGAAGATCATTTACCATAGATGATTTGTTAAAAAAAAATAAAAATAAAAAGGTTTGGTTCGGAACACGTGTCAACTCCCAGTAAGTTGGGTGCCCACCCAAAAGGCTGGCATCGCCTATTCGCCTCTCCCCAGAGGTACCTTTTTATTCCGTGACAGGGTACATGGATGCTTTTAAAGATGCACAATTAATATCTTAATTTTCTTGCGTCATCAAACTATCAATGACAATTCAGGTTTGTTTGGATGCGTTTAAATAAAGTATTTTTTAATTATCGATTTTTTTAACTAAGCAATTTACTTTTGGAGGTAACAATTTAAAAGTATTTTAAAATATATATTTTTTTAGAAACTTCTTTAAATAGTTTTCAGAAAAAGTTATTTTTGAATATCTTTTCTTAACTTCTGCTTTTACAAAAAAGCACAATTGAAGCTTAATTTCACTATAAAAAAAATAATAATAATAAATTAGTGACAATAAAATAAATAATAATTAAAATGTTATCACTAATTATATATATTTAGTGACAAAAATATCATTATGTCACAAAATAATGCCAATTAATAACAACAGAATATCTAAATTGTCACCAGTGATAATTCGTGGCACACTAGGATGGCAATTTAGTGATAATGAAGTCTTGTCATAAAATTATTGTGACAATTTCTTTTGTTGCTAAGTCGTTATTATAGATGCGTTATTAACTATCAATGATAACAATCAGAACATTAATTATCGTCACCATTGAATGATATTATGATAAAATAAAAATTATTGTCACTAAATAGATTCAATTAGTAACATGATAGAAGTATTGTCACTTATTATAAATATTGATGACAACTTTTATATTGTCATTTTTTTATTTTGTCACTAATATTATATTTTTTTGTAGTGTTTTTTTTATTGAAGTACTTAAAGGAAAAACCAAGTAATTCTCTTTTGAAAAAAAAATAAAAAGTCCGTCCAACCAAATTTTTTAATAGAATTAACGCTCATATCAAAGGCAGTACACCCATCAAACTACTATTCGTCTACTACATTCAAAATACAGATACTTTGTAGACAAATTCCACGTTGAGTAGAATACATGATTCAAATCAAACAATGTTACATTAAGGTTGTATTTTACTGATTGATTTGCATTTGGGGGAAGAATTTAGATAAAAAAATTTCTATATGACTCCAGATTATTTGAACTTAAAATTACCAAGAGTAGCTCAAAACGAGAGCTCAACGATTTCAAGTGCACTTAGGCCTATCTAGGAGTATAAACGGATATTATAAAAAGTGGATATACAGTATTCGAATTTATATTTGATTAAGTTTTTTCATGTTCATATTCGTATCCGTATCCGAATCTGACGAATATTCAAAACCTAATATGCGAATATCATATATATATATTTCTATATATGACTATATATGCATTTATATATGAATTATAAGTATATACATGATATAAATATATATATATATATAATAATATATATGTATATATATAATTTATGATGGATGGGGTTTGAGTCAGATTCGGAATTAAAATCCAAGACCCAAGACTGGATTCGAACCCATTTAGATCTCCTAAGCCTGACCCTAATGAATTAGGTCCGGATTGGATCGGGACCCATTGCCACTGGGGGTGGGGGGGGGGGGTGACGGGCCTTGACGGAACAACACATCATTTTCTTGGACCAAACAAATATAATTCAGGCTGACTTAGGTCATCAATCAATTATATTTTAGGGAACTTCATTTTCTTTGTAAGGGTCTACAGGTGTACTCTACAAGATTACTAATTACTTTGAAAGACGCCATAACTGTCGGAATTGTTGAACAAGTCGACAAGTTTCATCTTTCTTTTTTTTTTTGCAATTTTAAAGTCATCTGGAAAAATTGCTCCCTTTGCAACCAAGATTGCCAATCAGAAAAGAGCAAATCAAGCTTACCATCTATACAGTTGACTTGACCTAATTATGGAGTTTTTTCAAAAATATTTGGGTGAATTACAAAAACCTTCGCTGAAGTTTGGCAAAATTATAAAAAAAAACCCCTCAATTATTAGAAATTACCGTTATCTCCCTAAGTTTTGTATAAATCAAGTAACAGTTAACGGAGGGCTGAAAATTTCAAAATTGCCCTTAATGTTTTATTTATAAAAATTCCCTTGAGGTCTGGTGAAATTACAAAAAAACCCCTTAGGTATTAGAAGTTACAACCACAATCCCGTTGACGACGACAGCAGCCTCCTCATGTCGAAAATTTGTAAAACAAACATCTTAAGTATCCCCAACTCCAGAGTGAGGGCATGTCAACATTGTTTGACATCATTTAACTATTGATTAACACGTCTCTATTTTCACATTTCTGACGAACTTTATAGAAATTTGATGATATCAACACTATATATAGAAATTGTTTCGCTTCAAAGATTCCACGTCTTAGCTATCTTATCATTGGTCAAATGGGTTCTCCCTCCTCCGATCATCAATTTGTTCATCAGTGGTACTGCCAATATAGCATTGACACTCTTTTCTAGATCTCAACCGTCGCAACAATTATAAAAGTCTTGAGGAAAAAAAAAACCTAACCATTTTCTGCCCTCTTAGTTGCAAAATTTACAAACCCCAATGGTAGAAGCTTTTTGTTAGACGAGCAAACCTTAGACAGAGTATTGTAAGTCCTGATACTTGGAGGGGGGTTTCTTTGTATTTTCAGTAAACCTCAAGGGAGGTTTTTGTAATATATCACTTTAAGCAATAATTAATAAAATATTGAACGAGGGTATTTTAGAAAAATTACATAAATTTTTTTTTTAGAAACTCAATGGAACCATAATGGAAGGGATTTTTTGTTAATTTATGCAAACGTTAGGGGGGTAATGGTAATTTTCAATAGTTGAAGGATTTTTTTGTAATTTTGCCAACCCTCAGGGGTGGTTTTTGTAATTCACCCAAAATGTTTTAGTACACTCGATATTAGAAAACCCATGTGAGAATAATATGAGACCCGCAACAGACATATTTTAATTTACATTTTTAGTGTTTTTTTTTTGATAATTAACATTTTTTAGTGCTTGACACTAAGTGTACATAAACATTTTTCGAATTTTTCTATATTATTTAAAGGGCGTTTGGCTAACTCTATCAAACATCTTTAAGCTATTATATTTTATAAATAATATTTTAAAATTATAAAATGACGAACTGAACAACTTTACAATTTGTTTTTGACAGGAAAGAGACAACTTTATTGCTTAGTGCAAGGCCTCCGCCTCAAGCAAATTCGCCACAGAGACTGGCGGAGTTCTAGTAGAAACATCAAGATGGTTCGAGCATCTCGCCAACGAATGCGCGACAGCATTACAAGACCGACGAACCCAAGCAAAACGAACAGAACTAAAACTATAACAAAAAGACTTAATGTCCAAAACAATGGTTCCAAAACTAGCAAAATCAAAGACAGAAGACTGAAGCGCTAGAATAACGCTTTGAGAATCACCCTCAAAAATGCAGGCTTGCCACCCACGTTGTAAGGCAAATGACACAGCCTCCTTAAGCGCAATCACCTCCACAAAAGTCGCATCCCCCGCCAACTCCACCTTTCTCAAACTCCACCCAAGACAAGAGCCAACATGATCCCGTGCAACG
This sequence comes from Petrea volubilis, assembly GCA_026212405.1. Taxonomy (NCBI): domain Eukaryota; kingdom Viridiplantae; phylum Streptophyta; class Magnoliopsida; order Lamiales; family Verbenaceae; genus Petrea; species Petrea volubilis. The sequence goes on from CM047880.1 coordinate 14,637,745, forward strand.
ACACCTACCCCCATCACCCGACCGTTGCCAAATACAGTCCCGTCGAAGTTAAGCTTGATAAAACCTTGAGCTGGTGGAGACCAGCAGCAAACACTCACTGCTCCAGCGTTCTCGTCCTGTGTATCCTTCCCAACTGTCGCTTCCAGAAAACTAGCCCAGACCCACTTCGCCGCTCGGGATACAACAATAGGATCCAGGGCCACACCTTCCATCAACTTAGTGTTCCTGTTGTGCCAAATACGCCAACCAAAAACAAGGAATCTAGTGAACTCACCTGGACTTAAACTATGAGAAACGGAAGAAACCTACTAGACCGGATCCACTCTCCATGTATCTACAACAACCTAAGGGAGATCAGCGAGAGCCCACACCTGTCTCGAAAAAGGGCAGGTAAGCATGAAATGCTCCTCATCTTCACTCTCGGCAGAGCACATGGGGCACGCCTACGAAACGAAGCAGCGATGACGTCAAAGGTTATTACTCATGGGCAGCGCCTTCTTGCAGAAATGCCACCAGAAGATTTTCACTTTGTTGGGAACCTTAGCATTCCACATAATGGTCCATCGAAACGCCGCATTTCCCACCTTGGAGCAGCTGGGTCTAAAAGGGTCATGACTTAATGCCAAGTGATAAGCTGAACGGACTGAGAATTTCCCATTGATATTGTGGTGCCAAATAAGCGTGTCCTCATAATGGCCGGTACCGAGCGGGATAGCCAAGATCCGCTCGCTATCCTCAGGTAGAAAAATTTCCCGGATCAGCTGGGTGTTCCATTGTCCCCTAATAGGGTCCCGAAGCATTGAAACTCTATCCCCTTCGCTACCAGGAAAGGCTGGAGAAAAAACCTTGAACGTAAAAGGTCTTGGTAGGCACGGATTGCGCTAAAATCTTGATGCGCTCTCCGGTACCCACCCTCCAGCGGCAACCCCTCGAAATAAGATGAGCCGTCTTATGAATACCTCTACAAGTGAAAGACGGGCAGGGACCCAACTTGATATCCAGCCCCTCTGATGACCGAAAGTACTTCACCCGAAAAATTTGTCCAAGCAAAGATTCCGGTAATGAGAACATTCGCTAGAGTTGCTTAGACAGCATAGCCAAGTTAAACTCACGGAGACTTCGAAAGCCTAGTCCACCATGTGATTTCGGATGACAAAGTGTACTCCAACAAATCCAGTGTATGCGTCTCCTATCCTTATCATCCCACCAAAACTTCGCAATAAGTCCTTCTAGCTCCTTTAGCAGTGAGTTCGGGATAGCTTGTAGAACGGATTTAATCAATACTTCCTTACTGGCTTGAGATAACAACTTCTCCTGCCAGCCTTGGAAATAATTTTTAAATTATCCTATTTTTATAAAACTATTTTCAAAATACCCTTCTTTATAAAAGCTTTTCCTTTTTACCCCTTTTCAATAGTAACTTAACTTTTATATTATTATAAAGTTTATGATAATTGCTTTATTGCCCATACTTTTTTAGAGTTTTTCTTGAGGTCCATTTAGGTTTTGTTTAACTCCTATTAAAAAAAGTGAGGTATATCCCATTTTTCATGAAATAATTTTATTAGTTTTATTCTTTCTTGATTTTTAATGATGAGCAAAATATAGTTTTCTACTATTCTCTACATTTCCCAAAGTTCTTGAATGTCTATGTCCAATTAGTCTAGATCTTCAACACATTTATCAAGAATTTCTTTATAAATACTTTTATTGATTAAATCAAAAACATAATCTTCTTTATCGTTATATGTGGCAATAGTTATTTGTAATTCTTCAAGTAAAATTTCTAGTGCTTTTAAAATTATTATCTTTTGTTTATAATTTCTTTTTCTTTTAAATAAGTTCTTTATTAAATAGAAATTTGTACCCATTTTATGATTACTTAACATCAAACATAAAATATACTAGTAAAAAGATGATTAACGATGAAGTACTCTAAAGCCATAAATTTTCATAAATCAAGAAAAGAAATCTTAATATCTAAACCTTTTACAAATATATTACCTCCATTTTAGTCAAAAATCTTTAATCCTCCTAGGACTCGTCTTCTTCACCTTGACAAGCCTGATTGGTCTTTGCTCAAACGGCCACCTAGCTTCACGGGACTTATGTTTCCAACGGCAGCTGTCTCGAAAGGTGCTTCACTACGGCCTGTTAGGATTTTGAGATTTTGAAGAATAAGGAGAGAGATAAATTTAAAAGATTCTTATGTTAAGAATTGCATACACTTGAATCTATAAAAACAAACTGGTTTTATTTCCTTCAAAAGGAGATTTATACAAGCATTTTATAGAAAAGATTACAAGGATTTTATCTGAAGCTATTTTTTCTGAATTTTTTCTCTGATTCTATTTTTCGATTTTCTGATGATTGATTTTTTTCGATTCCCTAAAAATGAAAATCTAAGCATGATTTATAGAATTACAAATCTAACTATTTGGATTTCAAAGTTTTAGTTCACATTCGATGTCACTTTTTTTATGAGCTGAAAACACGTCTTCTTTATCTTGTCGTGAAAAAAGCTGTCTGCCACAATTCTTCAGTGGGTAAGGACGTCATGGCTTCCGTCACTCCTTGATATGATGTAAGTGCTTACATCATGACAGATCATATCATCCAATAATTCTGCATGCCTTCTTTCTAGTATCAACTGTGCAAAAGAATTGATGAGTTATGAACTTATTTATGAATTCCTTTAACAATGGAGATTTTATTTGTCCTCCTTTCTTTAGCAGAATCCAATTGTCAGCTTGCATGAGAGTCTTATACTGTCGCTCCCATAACTGCTCAGCAATTGAAGAAATCACCTTTATTCCAAGAGCACGTCTTTCAGTAATCCAAGATTTAGTGAACTTGAAAGATTGAAAATTCTTTATTCCGGTCTTGATCTTTAGATTAGTAGTAATCACATCCATAGTGATCATATGTTGTACCTCATGCTAGATGTGAACTTGAAAGACTGAAAATTCTTTATTCACTACTAGAAAATGATTAAATAGCCACGGATTTTAGCCACGGAAAAAATCCGTGGCTAATCCGTGTCCAATAGCCACGGTTTAGCCATGGATTCGGGAAATTTTTTTTTAAAACATTAGCCACGGTCAGACCGTGGCTAATATTCGTGGCTAATATTGGTGCGATTTTTGCCGCCAATTATTAGCCACGGCCTAGACGTAGCTAATCCAGCCACGGATTAGCCACGGCCAGGTTGTGGCTAATCTTAGCCACGGATTAGCCACGGTTTAAGCCGTGGCTAAATTTTTTTTTTTATTTTTTTGCAACACGTATGGTTTGAACTCTTAACCTGTTAATTGAAGTTAGAGCATTAAACCACTACAACACTTTAACTTTTTGTTTAATAATTAATTTTTGCTATACTTAAGTAATATATGTATATTATATATATTGATATATATAATAAATGATGCAATATTACATACGTATAAGATTAGATTATATTATATAATAAATGATTCGATATATTACATACGTATATGAGTAGATTCGATATAATAAATGATTCGATATGTGTATTTATATATAATTAGGTGTATATATATTAGATATATAAGTACATATATACCATGTATTAGATCTGTAATACACTAATATATGTTTATTCATATAGATGATTGATCATATATAGTACATATGATTAGAGATATATATATATATATATTAGATTGATATATACGTACACTACATTTATAACATATATTAGATATGTTATATATAGATATATAGTTATATCATATAGATTATATATAGAGGATTAGAATGTACATATAATATATTAATATATATGAGATACACATTGACATATACGTATATTGATATATGTATATATGATATGTATACTTGGACATATATATACACATATATTGATACATATGTATATTCACATATACTCACATATATATACTTCAACATATGTATATATACATGATATATATATATATATATATATAAATGTAGCCATGGATTAGTCACAAATATATATTGGTACATATATACTTGGATATATAAATATATGTATCAATATATATATATATATATAAATTTATCTGTGGTGCAAAAAATTAAAAAAATGAAAAAAAAACAATTAGCCACGGGTAATTCGTGGCTGTTAGCCGTGGCTATTTTTTTTTCTTTTTTTTTTGGTTTTTGGCACAACGGATAAATTTTTGTTATTGATATTTTAATTATCTAAATATAAATTATCTATATATACTTGGACATATATATATATATATTGATACATATATAGACTTGGACATTCATATACACATATATATATATATATATTGATACATATATAATTGGACATATTTAAAATAGATACATATATTGACATATATATATATATATGATATGTATACTTGACATATATATATAATACCACACACATACACTGGATATTGGCAAATGATCACGAATTAAAATTGCTATTATCTAAATATAAATAGATTTTTGTTATGATTTTTGTTTTTGATATATTAGTTTATTAAATATTTGTCATAAAAAGAAAAGTTGAATATTGAACGATAAAGTCAAAGGTAATATCTTTAATTTAAAAGAAATAATTGGTTAATAATTTATAACAATTACTAAAATTAAATTACAAAAATTGATAAAACTAATGAAATTTAATAGATAATTTAAGTTTAAAATATTGTAAAACTATAGTTTAAGTATAAAAAAAATCAATCAATAACCAAAGAATTCCTTTGGCGCAACGATTGCATGCTCCAATTACAACATTGATGTCCCGTGTTCAACTCTTCTTGAGCGCAAAAAAAAAATGCTTGGGGACGTGGGTTCAGGTTCGGGCCTACGCGCGGGTCTGGGTTGGGGCGCGGGTAGGGTTTCGGGTTTGGGTCTAATTAGCTTTGTTTTTTTTTTCAGTGGCCACAGATTAGCCACGGCCAAGCATGTCCAGAAAAAAGTGGCCAAATTTGGCCAATGTTTGACCGTGGCTATTAGCCACGGCTAGGCTGTGGCCAAAATTTCGTGGCCATTAGCCACGGTCAGGCCATGGCTAATCCGTGGCTAATTCCAGCTGTGGCTAAGATTAGCCACGCCACTTTTAGCCACGGAAAAAATCCGTGGCTAATCCGTGGCCGGTCCGTGGCTAATCTCCTTGGCCACGGATTTTTTGCCAAATCCGTGGCTAATTGCATTTTTTCTAGTAGTGATTCCGGTCTCAATCTTTAGATTAGTAGTAATCACATCCATAGTGATCATACGTTGTACCTTATGCCAGATGTGTCTCTCAGGTTCTGGGAATATAGAGTAGAGCTTGAGAACAACCTTTCTTCCTTTAGAGAGTTTGCTAACTTGTGATTTAAAAAGGTCATCAAATTCGAAAATCTCTTGGAAATCTTGATTTATATAGATCAAATCAAGATAACCATAGCTAGCCAGCTGGAAGACTTTATACAGATCTGCTCCAAACATAGCTGCAATCCTTGGATCGAAACTGCTTCCTTTAGAATAAAATAGAGATCTTGTATTCTTCCATTGATAGGCTTCTTCAAAAACTTCTTTGTATTCTTTTCCCTATTTATTTATGGGAATCAGTTCTTCTTCAAAACTCTTTTTATTTGATCCTTTAAAATTGTTGGTTTTACCAATTTTTACTTCAATAACCTCTGATTATTCTTGAGATTTTGAAGTCTTACCTTTATTTTTCCTGGAGCCAAAGAATTCTTTATTAGAAATAGGCATTTTATTCTGAAATCCAGAGGACTCAGGCTTTTCCTTTCTTTTATCATTCACTTTTTTATCATCACTCATTTTTCCTTTAATTTTATTTTTTATTTCAAATAAAATTTTCAGCCTGTCTTGGATCTGTAAAGATCTAGTCAGATCTTCTTGAGAAACATCTATCATTATTTTTAAATTGGATTCGACCAATTCTTTAAGAGCGTTGCTTAAATCAACCATGTCTTGTTAAACCCAACAAGATCATCAATCTCTTTCTTTATCTCATTTTCTTTTTTTATCAAGATCCATCTTCTTTATGATTTATACCTGCAAAGGAGGATGATCTAAATCATCAGCACAATTTTTGGAAAATTGTCACCCATCAAAGGATTTGAGAAGTCTTTACTACCGACCGTTGGATAGTGGACTAGTTGTATGTATAGTGCATACAATCGCTCTATATGCATTTAGAGGGAAATGCACACCCATCTCACCCATTTTAGTGTTGAAGAACTCATTCTTTTCCAAATTCAGTGTTTCTAGATTTGAAATCGGCTAGGAAATTTTTTGAACCTTTTATGTACTCTATTTCGAAGCTATAAAAGGATAGAAAAACTTGTCATCTATCAAGTCTTCTGTATTGGGGTGTATTTGGTAGTTTATTGAAGACTAAAAACTGTATTTGGGTATTATTGATTTGGACTTTAAAAGGTCTTTGATAGAGGAAGAGAGAAAATTTTTGGATTCCTTTTATGATGGCTAGAAGCTCTTTCTCATGAGTTGTATAATTGACCTCAGCTTGACCGAATATATCACTTGTATACCTGCATATCTCATTGAGATCGGTTTTAAGAAGTGCAGCCCAATAGAGATCAGAAGCATCTGTTTGTATTATCAATTTATCTTTTTCATCAGGTAGTTTTAATTCAAGCAACGTTTTACATTCTTCTTTTAAGTTCTTTAAAAGTTCTGTATGTTATTCGTTCCAACCTCTAGTATTATTTTTTCGTAGCAATTTTTGTATTTAATGCTTATTTTTAGCAAGATTTATAATAAATCCATCAGCATAATTTAAACAACCAAGGAACTTTTCAATTTGATTCATATTTTGAAGTTTATTAGGAAATTCACAAATTTTTCTTGCTATATGGGGTTGAAGTTTTGTTCCTTTTTTGTTTATTTTTAACTCTAAAAATTCTATTTCTTCTTTACAAATTATAGCTTTTTTTTTTTTTTTTTTTGGATAAAACTACTCTGTTATCTTTACATGCTTTAGTGAATTGGAGTAAGTGAGATTTATGTTCTTCCAGTTTATTAGAATCAATTAAAACGTTGACAACATAATCGACCAAAAAGTCTTATATTTATTAAATATTTTATCCATTCTTCTCTTATATACAAAAAGTGCATTCCTTAATCCAAATGGCATAACTAACCATTCAAACTAACCTTGTGGGGCACTAAAAGCCATATATTGTATACTTTCATGTTCCATTTTATTAGTCAAAACCCTAAAGTACAATCAAATTTAGAATAATATTTCTTCCTTTTTACCAAATTAATTAAAACTTCTTTATTAGGAAGATAATAACTATCTGAACTAGTGAAATGATTTAGCCTTTTATAATTTATTACCATTCTAGATTTTCCATGTTTTTTCTCAGGTTCATTTTCTACCATAAAAGCTGGACTACTAAAAGGACTATTACTCCTTCTAATTAAAGGTGTATTTTTATTTAATAATTCACCTATTTGTTTTTCAAATTCTTTTCTATTTTTTCTGTCTATAGCATAGGTCTTTCTTTTATAATTATATTTTCTGTTAATTCTATCTTTACTTTTAAATCCGACTCCTTATAAAAAGCCAGAGGATGATCATTATAGTTTTCTCTTATTTGTTTTATTATATCTTCAAGAGATATTCTTTTTATTGTTATGTTATTTATCTTTATTGGAATTTTAGCACATAGTCCACCAAGCTTTGCTAGCTGAATTCTGAACGGTTCATGTATTCGTGGTAATTTTAGATAATTATTATATTTTGTTTTTAAGATTACAGAGTATATATTCTGTGTGTAAAACTGAAATTGCTGTAGGAAATCATTTCCTAACAATATATCAGTCCCTTGGGAGTTATATTCATAAATAGTATTTATTGTAACAATTTACTTCCAAGCATAACATTTATTTTATCAACCTTTTATTAATGTGTTCGGTTTGACCCGTTACACCCTTTATTCTTATATTTCCATTCTCTTGCTATTTATTATAGAGAAAGGATTTAAACCAAGTTATTTTTGATCCATTATCTATCAAAGCATAAGTTGTTATATCCGTATCTTGAAATGTTATTTGTACAAAGACACTTAAAGAAAAATTAATTCCCTTCATATTTTTTACAAAAGATCTTATGTTTCCAATTTGAAGTGTGACACCTTGTTTCTCTATTTTATAATAATCACACTATTTTAAAAAACTATTACCCAAGATTATATTGTAATAGTCTCCAGCCATATCACTATCTATGTAGCAATTTACAATTATTCTTAATTCATCAAAGATTATTGAAACTTGAACTTCTTGATCTCAAGTTATTAACTTACCCTCAAAGCTTCTATATTGAAATATAGTAGATGCAACTTTTGCAATTAATCCTCTATTTTTATGTTTTGCAATATGATTTCCACTAGCACTAGTATCTATTAATATTTTTGGTCCTAAAATATATTCTTAACCATTAAAATATTTTCTTTCTATTACCATTGTATTAGTTATATTTGTTTAGTAAATTCTACACTAGTAAGAGTTGTCTTATTAACACTTCTTCTTGATATAAAATTTTCTCCAAAATCTATTTGTGGAGTTAAACATCTAATAGATCCATATTCTAGTATAGGTTTTCGTTCAATTTTAACTTCATAGTCTTTTATTTCTTCAATTTCTTCTATAATTGGTAATTTTATAGATGTTATGTCACGACATTCGTCATCAATTTTTATATAAGGTTTATCTTGATATATTTTACCATAATTACTATTTGAGAAAGCATATATTGCTCTATAGTAAAAGGTAAAAGCTTGACTTTTATCTCTAAGTTTTATATCTTTTAAAAGTTGAAAATGTAAGCTTAAGATATCATTTATGTTTTGATAATTTATATCAACACTATATTTAGGATAATAGTCAAACCGAAATTGTGAGTATATTAAATATCTTTCAATTGTTCCTAAATGACTATTTTTAGCATCTTTAAACCTTTGGTCATGTAGTGAAATAACCATCGGACTATCTACTCCATCTCTAAATAATGCTTTAACAAGGATTTGAATCCTGCCGAGATAAATATATTTTATCTTTTTCCTTACATCTTTATTTTTTATCTATTTAAAGCTTGATTTATTGAGGATTTTGTAAACAAATTTAATCTAAGTTGCCCTTTTGCATGTTCTACATTTATTGATCTTTCTACTACATAATAATCATATATATTTATTTTTTCTCTTTTTATTAAATTACTAAACTCTTTCAAAATACCTTTCGTAGGATTAGTAGCATCTAGTTTTAATCCTTTTATTTTTTTCTAAAGTTTCTTGATTATAGGTTATTCTTTGAGCATAACCTTCTGAACGTTCATAAACCTCTATTTCTGTATCTGATTCATTAGTTTCTATTATTTCAGTATTCATATTCTGAATTACTGGAATTTTCTTCTTCTTCTTCTTCTTCTATGTATATTTCTTTATCTAAATAATTTTCTATGTCCGTAACCTCAGACAATTCATCTTGAATTTCTATAAATTCGGCTTCTATACTCCGAATCGTTTCAGGTTTTTAACATTTAGGTGATTTATATCCTATTTCTCCACAATTCCAACACTGACATTATGAAGGATTTTTATTTCTTTTATAGTTAGGTTTTCTTTTAAAACATCTTCGTTTTGGTTTTATATTTTTCTTTTGAAAATTATTATATTTTTTATATTTCTTTTTATGAAACCTTCTTTTTTTTTATTAATTCTTTCTTTATTACATCCCTATTGACTGGGAACCTCAAATTCATTACAATATAAAGGTGAAAATTTTTTTGTTCTTCTATATAAATCTTGAGATTTACATAATTTTCTTAATTCTGAAAAAAGGAAACCAATCCTTCTTCCCAGAGTTAGGCTTGCATCTCTATTTTCTTCCTTCCATTTGTTTAGTCTATATTTATTCCAAAGATGTGGAAGTTTTAAAAAGTACATATTAAGATATATACTTTGATATTCATTACTATAATATTGTGTATAATAATATTCTTTAAATTCACTTGTATATCCTTTAAGGTCTTTCACACTACAAATTCTAAGGTTTATTAAATTAGTTCTAGCTTCTTCTTTATCTTTTGACTTTTCTTTCTCAAGTTCTAATTGCCAATTTTCTCCCAGAAATTCACTTGAGAGATAAGCAACCAAAACTTCAATTCCTTTATTTGTACTATCTATTAATTTAGTTTGTACATTTATTTTTATTAAAGCTTTAGTGTTTTTAGTTAAACCTTGCCACCAATTGAAAACAATACCATCAAAGGTAGCAATTAAATAATCTATTTGTTTATTTGATGTCCAAGTATCATCAGTATTATATAAAAAGAAAACTTTCATTGTGTTTGTCCATGAAATTAAGGCCTTTTTAGTTTAGAACCACCATGATTTATGGGCTCAATATAATTGTTACCAGGATTGAATTTATCTAATTGTTTATATTTATCTTTCTTTATATGATCATAATATTGTCTTTTATATTTAGGAATAGGCATCATATATGATTCTCCTAAATCCATATTTTCTGATTTTATTGTTCCACTTGGGCCTCTAGTTGTATTATTTTTGTTTACCAACACTTTGTATTCTTCTATTTCAGAGAGATCTATTTTTTCAAATTGATCTATTAATTCATTAATATCATTCATCTTTATCTATTTCAGAATCTTGATCTTTAGGTTGCTTAGAAGATGAAGCTATATCTTTCCTTTTATCTTCGTTTTTAAGAGCTTCTTCTTCAGCAATAATTTTAGGTAATTCAACATTAATCATATATGCATCAAAGGAATTTGGATTTTCAGCTCCTTTAAAAGTTTTTAAGGGTTTATTTATTGTTTCTCTTTCTTTTATTTTCTTGTCGAATTTATTTTTCTTCAGGCAAGTATCTTTTATTAAGTCTTCAATATTTAAATTACAAATCTTTAAGATTTGAACCTCAGTTTTTAATTCTTTAAGTTCTTGAGCTAGAACAAAGAGTAGTTCAAATATTTTATTCATCCCATTAGTTAATTATTCAATATTTTTTTTTATCTATTTTATCCATTTTTGTTTTCTTATATTTGTCCCAATTTATTTGAGCATTTCGTTGGGTATCTTTTATTTTTTGTTTACAACTTTGTATTTTTGCTTTATTATCTTCTATGCTAATGTGTTCATATTCTCAATGATATTCATCGACAATTATATTTAAGCTTAAAATTAAGTTAATACATTGTATCCATCTTTTAAGATGTTTATTAGTCTTCATGCTTGACTTAGCATTTCAAAACCCTCATTTATTTGTTTTATTTTTGTATACAAATATTGAATTCTAAAAGAATTTATTCTATGATAAACTGAATTAATTGATAATATATAATCCAGTTCTTTTTTATATTTATTTAATTCCTCTCAAAGTCTATGTTGGGTACAGTTAGGCATTACTGAGTAGAATCATTACAGCTCTAATATATTTACAAGTTTCTAACTTTCTATTTAATCATTTCTTTATCTTAGTATTGAGTCTATTTATACAAATGTTTCTTACGCAAAACCTTCAGTGTATGCAAACAGTCAACTCTTCATGGTGAAGGTGTCAATCAGTTTCATCACAAGAAAAATCACAAGATAAGCAATCAAAATTTAAATCTTCACTATTAAAATCTTTATAATAAAAATTACGTAAATAATTAAATAATTCATAAGTTATTAAAAAGTTTATTATTGAAATTTTTATTAAATCTAAATATTCCATATTTTTATATGAATCTTATGGCTCTGATACCAAATAGACCTGGACTTTTACTCAAGAAATTTATTAAATAATATTAAAACTTTACAACTTAAAATATTTCTAAAGACAACATATCTAGGCGAATTCCAGTAGCCTCCAAACCTCCGGGGGAAACGACAGGCGCAATCCCACCTCGAAATGGTAAAGATTAAAGACTGTGCACCTAGCCCTAGGCTCCACCATATTATCGTTGGGGCCAGGCATATGAATGGGGAATTGCACCCTGAACTCCTCTTTGATCCTCTCCATCTCCGCCAGCGTAATGTGAGAGAGGAGGTCTGAAATTTACCTATTCCTCCTCCCCGGGGCTTTTAGCAGGAGACCCACTAGGCCTGGCTTCCCCTCTGGTGACCCCTTGAGATTTTCTTTTAGATTTGGGCCGAGACCTCTTAGGCACATTCCCCGGCGCCCTTTCTCGAAGGCCCTCGCTTTGCGGCGGCCCAGCCTGAGAAGCTCTGGTGGCCACCGTGGCGGGGCTCGCCCCCGCGCCTGAAACCAACTAGGAGGGGAGGCGTACCTTCTTCTCCGCCGTTAAGTCCTCAAGCATTAAGTTTGAGTCATCCAAAATCCTTCTCTTTGAAGGCATGGCAGCTAGGGTTGGTGATTTCAAGTTTTCTAGGTGACGATTGAAGAAAGAAAAGAAGTTCACCTGGAGGGAAGGGTGCGCAACAGAAAGTGAAGACAATGGCAACCCACAGGACTCAGTATCTTCAGTACTTCTTCTACAATTGCTCCAGGCGAATGTGAAGGAAAAATCCCAATGGGGGAGAATTTCTGACTATTTATAAGAAAAGGTGGCGTAGGGAATGCCACCAGTCATAATTACGCCCTAGCCTTCAATGTTATTATAGCTACAACAATTATGACAGGGGATACGCTCCTGCAATCATGACGCTTCGCTGCCAGAGCTAGAGGGATGGGCGTATGCCACGTCCTCCAAAAAGGCACGTGAGCCATCAGAAGTAAAAAAGCACGACCTTTCGTGCCCAAAAGGTGTTCCAAATTCAAAATTGAAAAAGGTGTCTAGCATTCCAACAAGCGAGAATCACTCTTCAAGTTGATGTCATCGTCAAATCAAGAATGGGGGGACTAATGATGTGCCAAGTACAACCTCTTTCCGCTGCGTCAGCTGGGATAGACCAGTCCGATTGCCAAGTGTGGGGCCACAGAGCCCTCGACCTGATAGGCTACCCTCGAATGATGTTTTAAGTCCGGTTGTCCTCGACTATGAGGTTGTAAGCCATAAAACTCACTAAGAGTGAGAACCGATGCCCTCAAAGTGACTCAAGGTCCTCAAGAGTGCGTCCGCGTAAAGAGTGGGCCCTGAAGCATGAGGCACGAGGAAGGAGGTACCTCCCTCTAGGCTTATCCCAGGTTTGGGACTAAAAAGCCATGAGGGAGACCTGAAATCCTCGAGGCCTCATAAATTGGGCCTGCGGCACTAAGGCACGGGTGGTTTAAAGGCTTGAGGGGTCTTCGAACACAGTTGTGTCGAGGGCGCGAACCTCATACTTAGCCTCCGCCAAGCTCATTGGCTAATGGGAAAAGCCCAGCTGGCGATTGATGGCAAGCCTTGTACCTACCCCCACCTAACGTGCCCCTGTGGCACATAGGTCCATCCCATCAGTCTCCAGTGTATTAAATGCCCAGTCATAATTACAATCCTTGGTCATAAATGCCCAAGATATATATTTAATGTTAATTGAACCCTCATTAATAAGAGTGTAACGTCAGCCGGTATTTTGGAGTTCAAAAGGGGACAAAGAGCACGTCCACTTGTACCTCACGCACCAGGAGGGCTGACCAACCCCCAACATCCATGTCACATTAGGGGACCTCTCATATAAATAACAAAAGGTTCTCCCGCGTAAAGGTAACAGATCATTTATTTTTTGAATCATCTTACTTGCAAAGTAAGAATACCATATTCATTTTTCATCATCTTCTTCACTCTATCCTCAACTGAATTGAGCCTCGGAGAGCCTACGTCGGGGCAAAATTGGCTAGTCTCACGTGCGTTCCCTCCTCTTTACATGTGGGCCACCAACATAATCACCCGAAGAGAGTTAGACTCCGACACGTAGTCGGACCAAAAAGCGACCGCATCATTTTGGTGCTAGAGGAAGGGCCTAATCTTGTCAACAGAGGTGATTTGAAGAAGGAAGATGGTGAATACGCGATGAACCAACATATCCGGGACCCAATCGGAGAGAGCCAACCACGACCCTCTCGAAGTCACTCAGCGGGTTGGAGGAAACATTAATATCATCGACAAAGGAAAAGGTCATACAGCTCTTTTGCCACCAGTGGGGCCGAGCGCGGGACCCTTTAATATTCCCCCACCAGCTCATGCCTGAATCACAACAGGTGGAATAAACAGTCACCCTTCCTGTTAGCCGCATAAGACAGGTGTTGGGGGCCTGTGATGACCAGACCCTAATAAGGCTACTATCCGGAAGACTATCCCCATCTCCCAACGAGATAGGGGCCCCTGTCGTTTCCTACCGAAATGAACACCCTGCTCCCTCCCAAAGCCATTCCTTACGGGAAGAGGTGGTGGAGTTCGGCAACTATGCTTCCCGCCATGACTAGCCCTAGCACAATGCCATAGACGCCCCTGCTAGGTCTAGGACTAGCGAGCATCGTCCCTACTCTCGACGGGAGGAAGGACCAGAAGAGTTAGCTCGTATGCGCCGGCAAGTCAGCGAGCCCCACATCGAGATAGAGTGCCTCTACCAGCGGCATGAGGGGGAAAAGAGCGTGTCGACTGACGGCGCCCATTACTTACCACCTTATAATCACCGGTTAGAGAGATCCCCCTTTGTTCTGGAGATTTTGGAGTTGCGCTTAGCACCTGACGAGCACATGCCCACCAGTCTGCCTAGGTATGATGACACCACCGACCCCGTCGAGTACTTAACCCATTATGAAGACGTGGTCGGGGTGGCCACTAGCAACCTGCATGTGTGGGCCCGTCTTTTTTCCACAACCCTTTAGGGAATTGCCCTAACCTTGTTCAAAAAAATGGAGCTACAGTCCATTTCATCGTGTGAAGAATTAGCTGACCATTTTCTTAACCATTTCGCAACCAAGATATCCACGAAGTTATCCCACACGCATCTATGTAGGATTGTGCAGTAGGAAGGAGAAACCCTTCAAACATTCATGGAGCCTTTCAATAATGAGCTTCTCAAAGTGGAGGATGCTGGTGTTGAATTCTTGAGGCACGCTCTTTACCAAGCCTTGAAGAATGACGGCTGCGCAGAAGCCATCATCATGCAAATCCCTAGGACTATAGCTGACATCCAACAACTCGCCTTGAAATATATGGAGGTGGAGGAGCTCAACTTGATCAAACACTTTTTGTAAGGCAAAGAGTGAAGGAGGCGGCAAATTGAGAGAGGAAAAAGCGAAGGGTAAAGAAAAGTAGGAACCCTCAAGGAAGTATAAGGATTACGCTGCCCTTACGAAGACACCAACAGAAATCTTCTCCCTATTCGGGAGCCATGCGTTTTCAACGCCTAAGAGGATACCCAAAGGAAAGAGAGCCAAGAGGAGCGGAAAATACTGTGCCTAATATAAGCAATACATGCACAATACCGAGAACTATGACAGCCTGCAAGATAAGATCGAAACTTTACTCCTCGAGGGAAAAATTCAAGAATTCATTAAAAAATTGGAGTACTATGATGCCCGGGCTTCTCCTGTGCATCGAGAGAGGTCAAGATCAGCTAGGGGGCAGGGCTCCCTGAAAAACCCTGAGTCCTCAAAAAAGGCGGGTAAGAGGCCGATGAACAACAATCAACCCACCAAAGGCACGATCCACATGATCACTAGGGGGCCTATGAGGGGACACACCAAGTCCTCTAGAAAAAGGATGGGTACGAAGCTCCGATACGATCGATTTCCCCTCGAGGACCCAGAACGCCCCTAGTTAATCAACGTGATCGAAGGGTGCATCATAGAATTCAACGAGAGCGACAAGATCCTGGTGCAAAACCTGGAGGGGCTAATTGAGTAACTTGATTATCTGATGGTGGTGACAGCTGACATGGCCAATTTTGCAATATCCAAGACATTAGTTGAAAAAAGCAGTTCAGCCAATGTCCTATTCTATACTACATTGAAGAAGATGGACCTAGGTAAGATAGACATGGAGCCGGTGCGGATGCCCTTGATAAGTTTTGGGGCATCCCAAATCACACCTCTGGGCTAAATCAAGCTGCCGACGTCCTTCGATCGAGAGCTAACAAAAAGAACATTGATAGTGAATTATTTGGTGGTAGACGCCCCTTTCGCTTACAACATTATCTTGGGCCACCCCGCGCTCAATGCATTTTGGGTGGTGGTGTCAACCTATCACCTCAAAATAAAATTCCCTACCGACGCCGTCATTGGGGATGAAGTGGACTCAAATAGCGACCCAGGAGAACCTATGGGAATATCCTCAAAGAGCAAGAGGCTCGAGGATAGCAAGATGGAACCTACTAGCGAGTTCAAAGCAATCAAGTTGGAACTAGGGAACCCCGAGAAGACAACTAGGATCGGGTCACAACTTGATAAAGCGAAGAAGATGATGCTCATGCAATCCCTCCAGGAAAACTAAGATGAATGTCGACCCGACCTTCCAGCCCATCAGGCAGAAGAAGAGGGTTTTCGGAGCCGAAAGAAACAGAATAATAGAAGGCAAGGTGAGCAAGTTACTGGAAGCTGGATATATTATGCCCATCCAGTTCCCTGAGTTGCTGTGCAATGTGGTAGTGGTCCCTAAAGGACAGAACCAATGGAGGATGTGCAACGACTTTATAGACCTCAACAAGCGTGCTCTAAGGACCCTTACCTGCATCTTCGAATAAACCAACTTGTGGATTCTACCGTAGGTTGCGAAATGATGAGCATGATGGATGCCTACCAGGGATACTACCAAATCTCGATGGCCCTGGAAGACCAACCCAAAACCTCATTTGTGGTGGAGATGGAGGTTTACTATTTCATGGTAATGCCCTTTGGGCTCAAGAATATCGGGGCAACTTATCAAAGGTTAGTGAACCTCATCTTCAAAAAACTAATTGGGCACATTACGGAGGTATACGTGGACGATATGATCATCAAAAGTGTCAAGGAAAAGGACCACTTAGGACACCCAGATAAGGTTTTCCAGGTGCCGAGGGAGTTTGGCCTCAAGCTCAACCCCTCGAAATGTACTTTTAGGGTCCAAGGGGGGAAATTCTTGGTATATACGGTTAGCAAGAGAGGGATCGAGGCTAACCCTGAAAAAATTGAGGTGCTGCAGAAGATAAGGACACCTAAATTGGTAATGGATGTTCAAAAGCTATGAAACTGAATCGTTTCTCTCAACAAATTCATCTCACGATCGGCAGACAAGAACCTACCCTTCTTCAAGAAGCTGAGGAAAGTCTCGAAGTTCAGGTGGACTCCCGAATGTGAGCAAGCCCTGCAAGAACTCAAGAAATATCTAGCTATGCCCCCGCTGTTAGCCAAACCCAACCCAGGGAACAAGCTATATATATATCTCACAGTGTCACCTGAGGCCATCAGCTCGATGATCGTAGTCATAAGGGAAAGGAAACACCTCTCCGTATATTATCTCAGTAAAATCCTGCAAGGGGCAAAAAAGAACTACCTTGAAGTAGAAAAGTTTGCCCTGGCCGTGGTCCACTCTGCGAGAAAATTAAGGCAGTATTTCCAATCGCACTCAATGGTAGTGCTCATGGATCAACCCCTTCAGCAGGTCCTCTTGAAGCTAGATACGTCGGGCAGGCTGATTAAATGGGCAATAGAACTGGGAGAATTCGACATTTCTTACCAACAATGGACCGCCATCCAAGCACAAGTATTAGCAGATTTCCTCCACGAAAGGGTGGGGCTACTAGAAGAAAACCCACCCACCAACCACTACCCTATGGACATTGCATGTGGATGGCTCGTCCACCACCAATGGGAAGAGGGGATTTCTTTGAGAAGCCCAGAAGGTAATGTGGTGGAGTTTGCCGTTACGCTTAACTTCCTAGTCACCAATAATGAAGCTGAATACAAAGCCCTCATCGCGGGCCTCGAGTTGGCTGTCAGGGAAGGAGTCTCCCACGTCAGAGTTTTCACCCACTCCCAACTGGTATCTAGTCAGATTGGCGGCACTTATGAAGCAAGGGATGCTATCATGGCTAAGTACCTCAAGCATGTCACCGAGCTGGAGAGAACGAGTGAGCGGAGCAGATACCGATGGAAGAGAACAAGTGAGCGAATACGCTCTCCAAGTCTGCAAACGCCTGAAAAGGAACCAGCGACCAAGCCATTAACTTCAAAATCTCGGACTTCCCCTCAATTCAATCTAAACGCAG
This sequence comes from Petrea volubilis, assembly GCA_026212405.1. Taxonomy (NCBI): domain Eukaryota; kingdom Viridiplantae; phylum Streptophyta; class Magnoliopsida; order Lamiales; family Verbenaceae; genus Petrea; species Petrea volubilis. The sequence goes on from CM047880.1 coordinate 14,655,885, forward strand.
CATGCCAATACTCTCCATCTTCACTCCTTCGAACCACGTTGGCAGGATGAGATCCGTGCCTTCTTGCGGGAGGAGAAAGGGTCGGTAGACCAAACACTCGCTCGAAGGTTGAGGAGGCAATGTTCGAGGTATGCCTTAGATAAAGAAGGAAGGTTATTCCGGAAGACCTTCTTTGGGCCCCGCTCAGATGCCTCGCCCCTTTCGAAGCAAAAGAAGTTTTGCAGTCGATCCACAAGGGAAGTTGTGGCAACCATGCTGGCGGAAGATCCCTCACCAAGAAAATCATGCGGAGTGGTTTCTACTAGCCCACGATGTTAAATGATGCGTGCGATGACGCCCGAAAGTGTGCGAGCTGCCAATTTCAGGCCAACCTCCCTCATAAATTAACTACAGAAATAGTGAACTTTGAGATTTTGTGGCCATTTGACCAGTGGGGAATTGACGTGGTAGGACCATTCCCCACCGGCAAAGGCCAAAGAAAGTTCGCTATAATTGTTGTCGAATATTTTACAAAATGGGCCAAAGTAGAGGCAGTCCCAAAAATTACCGTGCCTCGATTCGAGCTTTTATCTGGAAGAACATCATCTGCAGATTCGGTGTCCCTCGGATATTGATCTCAAATAATGGCACCCAATTCCAAAGCTATGCCACCACAGAATGGTGCAGAAGCCACGACGTCGAGCAACGATTCATATCAGTGGGAAACCCTCAAGCTAATGGCCAGGCCGAGGTTACTAATAGGGTCATCCTGTAAAATTTGAAGACGTCACTAGGGGCCCTTAAAGGGGATTGGGCAGACGAGTTACCCGATGTCTTATGGGCTTACCGTACGACCCCTTGAACAGCGACGACGGTTTCCCCTTGAACTGAAGCGGTGATCCTAGTAGAAATCCTGCACAATACTACTAGGGTTGTCCATTTTATCAAGACCCGAAGCGACAACAATTGAGCTCTAGAGCTGAACCTCCTTGAGGAAATGAGACGAGAAGCATGGTCAAGAATGCAAAAGTACTGAGCCTTCATGGCCAGAGCTTGCAACAAAGGTGTGCGTCCCAGGAACTTCCAACTGGGGGACTTAGTCCTAAAGAAGGTTGAAGTATCCAAACACATGGGGAAATTAGACCCAAATTGGGACAGACCCTACAAAATTGTAAAAGTCTTGAAAAACAATGCATATCGGCTCTAGGACATGGAAGGAAGGGAACTTCCTGAACCATGGAATGCGTCAAACCTCAAGAAGCTTTATGTATAAGACAAGATAAGTTTATTATCCCCTCGTTTCAATAATTTTCAAAAATAAGTCACGTTGGTGTCGAGGACACTTTTCTTTCGAGAAGAGGAAGGGGTCGACTGCGCTGTTAAGTGGTCATGCCTTGTTAAAAAAAAAGGGGAGTTTATTATCCTAGTTAATGAATTCTTTATTTTTCACATATGCTTGCAACTCCGTCTTGTTTTGAATTGAGAATCCCCAGTTAATGATTTCCTCGTTAATTATCCAAATCCTTGCCTCGTTTCAACGTATATCTCCCCGCATGTCTCAAAATCTTTAAAGTACTTGAGAAATGTTCAACGTGCTAAGCTAATCGAGAGCGATTCCCTCAAAAGATTATTAAAAATTGTTGTTAGGGGTAAAGCTAAATTGAGAGAAGCTAATTAAAAAACTTGTTATTTAGGAAAAGTAGGAGCAAGCTATTATTAACAAGCCCGAGGGCAAAAAGACTACAAAGGGCTCGAGGGCCAAAATTATAGGAGCGAAGGTTACAGGAAGAAACTCTTGTCTAGTCGCTGACTTCGATGGGTACTTCGTCCTAACCTCCGTCAACGTCCTAGTCCTCGTCACCACCCTCATCGCCGTTGCCGCCATCATCCCCGGCACCCTTGGAGTTGTTAAGGGAGCTCGGCCCAGCCATCATATCCTTCCAAGTCTCTGGAGCTGGCGCAGACGGAAGGAGGACGTCCTCCTCCCTAGAAGATTCCCTTGTGCACTCTCGGGAACTAGAACGTCGAGGAGACAGAAAGGAAAGTTAAACTTGGCCCCAAGAAAGTCGAACTCCTTGTAGACCCCCGACCCTAGAGACTTCTCTTCAGATGGCACCCCATTGTGGTGAAGGAGAGCCCCATGGATTCCCGATTGAAATCCTCAGGGAGATTCCCCCGAACTTGAAGCTGGTCGACGACAAGATCGATGGCCTCCGCAAAATCTTGAAAGCTTAGGCAAGTACGGATGTACTCGAAAGCCTCGCTCACAAAGAATCTAGAGAAGGTATGCTTGATGCTCTTACGGAACCTCGCGAGGAAGGTCCACTCCGCCCTTTGAAGACCCGCCTTAATGCCCTCGTCGTAGTTCCGAAAGGCCTTTTCTTCCTCCTTGGCTCCTTTTCGGTTTATTTCTTCGAGGCGCACCTTGGCGAAATCGCGATCGAGGGCCAGCTCCTCTCATTGCTCCAGCGTGTCCTCCCAAGCTTTGGCCGTCTTCTTCACCTGACTGTCCAGGTTTTCGCATTTCTTCTCGAGCTCCAAAATGCAAGTCTTAGTTGACTTGAGAAGCTCTTTATTCTCCTGGACCTGGGCAAGGAGGTCATCGTTTGTCGAGGCCAACTCCCCAACGAGTACCTCAGTCTCCTTGAGGTGCTTCTCAAGGTCATTAGGCACTTGGCGCCTCTTCTTTTTCTCCTCCTAGAACATCCTTTTATATTTATTCTTCCCTCAGCGAAAAACGTTGGCCCGTCGAAGGAAGTGGTGGAAGAGGGGGACGACGACCTGCAGAGGTAAGTTATGAACTGGTAAAACAACACTCGATAACCAACAAAGCCTACTCAACGAATTTCATAAGTAAAGGCCTGTTCGCATCGCAAACTAATAGAAAAACGACTAGACTGGACCACCGCGAGATGCTAAAAAAAAGGGGAGGGGGGAGAAAGGTTGGAGATAGAACCAACCCCATGGGGAGAGAAAGGAAGCATCCTTGCCCCGATCAAGGCATTGGCAAGGTTCATCTCAAGCTCTGCTATGGAGCATTTTAGAAGGGCCCGTTGGTAGGCCAGCAGTTGGATACCCCGAAGAAGTGCCAAATTCATCTTAGTCTTAGTCTCGTTGGTGCCCAACTCGAAAATGCGGAGGTTGGAAGTATAGTCTCTGAAATTGATGAGGTTGCTGGGCCCCCCATCCTCACACTTGAGGAGTTCCTCCTCCTCGTCAAAATCTTATGGCTCGGGATTGCCACCCTTTTCCCCTTTCCCTTGGGGTCAGATTTCTATTTCTTGCCTCCTCTCGAGGCCTCTTCTTCAGCAGCCCTCTTTCAAGAGCCTTCAGTCCCACCCCCGTGAATGGAGACCTCAGACATTGCCTGTCGAGGGGCGATTGGATGGGGCAAGGGACTTTGCTACACACCGGGGGTGACTGTAGGGGCTGCGACAGAGGGACCCCCGATCCGGGTTTCCACTTGAGATGGAGGTACCAACTTCCTTAATGAGGGTCCCAACAGGGGATTCTCTAGAACAGAAGCCTCCGGGGCGATAGGAACCTTCAGAGTTGTGAAGGCTCTTGGGGTTGCAGTGGTTTTTTGCGCAGTTGAAGGGGGACCCTCGCTTGCCCCCCCTCGGGCCTTCTGCAGTCGTCTCCTGGCCGATGGAGACCCCGTTTCCCTCGCCTCGAGGGATTTCTTCCCGAACTTCACCCTCGGGGTGGGAAACCTCTTCGGCTTGTTAGCTCGACCCTTCACGCACACCTCGGTCCTTTCTGGGCCATCGAGGTTTTTCGGTCATAGCCTTATGGTAGGCGGTGACTTTGGGCCTAGGGGGTTGGGTCTGGTGCTACTGTTTGTCAAGCTTAGCCAACAATGCTCTGTGGTCGTCCATCAGTACTTGAAGGCCTGTATAGAGGAAAGAGGACAATTCAAAAAAACAACAACAACAACAACAACAAACAAACAACAAATGAATTATAGCATGCTAAGATGAATGCCAAAACAAGAAAGGAGGGGTGGGGGATGATTTTAAAAGAGCCTTAAGGCCCTGGATCACTCCTCGTGATAGTATGGCACCTCGTACCGGGGCACTCACTGGGCTAAGCCGCCTGATGCGTTTGAAAGACAGCATGCTTGAAGCACCCCCTCTGAAGTTAAGAAGAGGGCGCACATTCTTCCCATCTTTGCAAAATCCACAGCCTTCCCCTCATTGAAACTGGGCTCCTCGTGATAATAGTTGCGGTTGAGCACGGTATGCCCATTTGCCCTCGATCCTCCACGAAGACATATTTTCTCTTCCACCCAGATTCATGGGAAGACTTGAACCCGTCCAACACCTTAGAGGAAGCCGAACGGGCAGAAAGATATAGGAAGCCGGGCTCATTTTTGATCACCTCACCAGGACTAGACCTGACCGACTCGTTCAAGGGGAAGAACTCCAAGAAATTGGCTGGGCTCACTTTTTCTTCGAGACACTTCATAATCACGACAAAGGTGACGATGATCATGATGAAATTGGGCACCAGCTGGCTCGGGCAGACGCTGGCGAATTCCAGTAGCCTCCGGACCTCCGGGGGAAATGGCAGGCACAGCCCGGCTCGAAATGGTGAAGATTAAAGACTGTGCACCCAGCCCTAGGATCCACCATATTCTGACTGGGGCCAGGCAAAGTGAAACTTCACATCAATATGCTTAGTTCCGTCATGAAACATCTAATCTTTAATCAAATGAATAACACTTTGAGTAACACAAAAAATAACGGTCTCATCTAAGCAAGAACTAAGCTCCCCAAGTAAGATTTTTAGACAAATTCCTTTTTTTGTCACCTCATTCACTGCAATGTGTTCTGCTTCTGTAATAGATAACGTGACCATTGGTTGCAATGAACCTTTCCAACTAATTGCATTCCTCCAAGAGTAAATAAATATCCTGCTAGTGATCTTCTTTTATCAAGATCAGCAGCATAATCAGAGTCGACAAAACTAACTAAATAACTATTATTCCAACCAAACTCCAGACAAACTTCTGAAGTCCAGCGCAAGTATCTCAAAATCCATTTCAACTCATTCCAGTGTGTTTTCCCTGTACAAGACACGTATCCACTAACCACACTAACAACATGTGAAATATTTAGGTGCATACAAACCATAACATGCATAATGCTACCAACTGCACTAGAGTAGGGAACTTGGGTCATGTACCTCTTTTCTTCATCACACTTTGGTGATAGAGCAGTCGGCAATCTAAAATGTACAACCAATGGCGTAGACACTAATTTAGCATTTTTCATACCAAATCTTTCCAAAACTTTTTCTATAACTATTTGAGTTAAATACAGCTTCTCACTTTGTCTATCTCTTTTGATTTCCATGCCAATGATCTTCTTTACTGGACTAAGATCCTTCATTTCAAATATTTCACTCATCTACTTCTTTAACTCATCAATATCAGGTATATTTTTATTTGCGATCAACATGTCATCAATATAAGGAAGCCAATAGATAAATGGGTCATCATGAGTTATTCGAAAATAAACACAATTATCGTAGTTACTCCTTGAATATCCACTGCAAATCATAAAAGAATCGAATCTTTTGTACCACTATCTTAGAGACTATTTCAAACCGTATAAAGAATTATTCAATAGGCAGACATGATATTCTTTTCCTTTCACAACCCTCGGGTTGTTGCATATAATTTTTTTCTTCTGGTACCTAATTGTAACCTTTGACTACTAACCGTGCCTTGTACTTTGCTTTTTCTACCCCAGGAATTCCTTCATTTCTATTGACTAGCGACTTCACAAGTGTCCAAGCACTGTTCTTGTAAAGAGACTCAAATTTCTCTTAGATCGAAATCAACCACACCAAGGAATCTTTTGAAGAAACTACTTTAGAATATGTATCTGGCAAGCCAATAGTATCTGTTTCTTCTCCAACAGACAAGGCATATGCGACATAATCAGTATATCACTGTGATGGTCGTACTTCTCTTTTTGGTCTGTCTCTAGCAATGCTTATTTCCTCTTGTGAAAATGTCTCTTCAATAGTATTAGGCTCCTCTTCTATCGAAGGTCCAGAGCCAATGGGACTTTTAGATGTCGCAGGTGGATTAGGAATTTCAAGCTCCACCTACTTCGATGTACTCTCTGATTTATCTGTATCAGAAGAAACTATGAACTCCTTTATCAGGATTAATAGAGCAAACTCATCAAGAGTAACATCTCTGCTAATAACAAATTTAGGTGATATAGGATCAAGTCACCTCAACCTATATCCTTTCAACCCAGAAGCATAACTAAGAAAAATACACTTTTTAGCTCTAGGCTATAATTTTCCTTCACTAACATGCATATAGGCAGGACATACAAATATTCTCAAAGTTAGATAGTTGACGGGTTTACCGGACCATACATCTTCAGGAGTTTTAAACTCAATTGCTATAAACAATGAGCGATTCACCAGAAAACAAGCAGTGGAAACTGCTTCGACCCAAAAAACATTGGACAGGCTAGCATTGAAAAGCATACACCGAACTCTTTCCAAAAGAGTTCTATTCATGTGATCTGCTAGGCCATTTGTTGTGTAGTGTTAACTAAAGTGCGATGCTTGATAATCCCTTCAACTTCACGAAACTTATTAAAATCTCCACTGTAAAACTCCAAACCGTTGTCCGTTCAAAGTGCTTTTATTTGCCTTCTGGTTTGCTTCTCGATCAAAGCCTTCCACTTCTTAAAAGTATTAAGCACATCATTTTTATGTTTCTGAAAATAAACCCAGACCTTTCTTGAAAAATCATCTATAAAGATTAATAAATATTGAGCTCCTCCTATTGATGGAACTTGTGATGGTTTCCAAAGATCAGAGTGTATATAATCCAAAGAACCTTTAGTTATATGAATTTCAGTACCAAAGCTAAGCCGCTTTTGCTTTTTGAACACATAGTGTTCACAAAAATCTATATTTTCCGTGCTTTGGCCACAAAAAGACCTCTTTTACTCAACAAAGTCAAACCTTTCTCACTCATATGCCCAAGCCTCATATGTCATAATTTTGTAATATCAGTATTGACATAGAGGATGATGAGACTATTGCAGAGCCTATAACAGTAGTGCTTTGTAACACATACATGCTACTTGTTTTTCTGGCTTTCATGATAATCAAAGCGCCTTTGCTTACTTTCAATACTCCACCTTTAGTTGAAACCTTGCACCCATTGGCAACGAAGGTACCTAATGAGATGAGATTTTTCTTGAGATCTAGAACATGTCCGACATTAGTCAATGTTCTAACAATCCCATCAAGCATTTGGATCTGGATCCTTCCAATGCTAAAAGTTTTACATGAAGCATTATTCTCCATTGAAATAACTTCTCCATCAATGGACTCATATGTTGAGAATCAATCCCTATTGGAACACATACGATAAGGGCAAGCCATATCCATAACATAATTATGTCCAAACGAATTCTTCATTTAAGGACTAATAATATGTCAACCCCTGAAAGGTTTGCGTTTCTATAAATTACTCCTTGTAAATGAAAGAAAAAAGCACTATGTACATTTCCCCCCCGCCTATTTTTTTTAAGGAAAAATTTTTATTGTCATTTACCCCTTAAGAACAATGTATTAGCTTAAAATAGTTTTCGTACATTTTCTTCTTTTTTTTCTGTTGGTTTTGGGGGGTAGGGAAGGAGGGGTGGTGGGTTGATAAATTACTAATTCTTAGATAAAATAAGTATTTTACCCTTACAAAAAAGATGTAGAGGGTAATGTGCAACCATTTAATCAATTTCAACAAGTAAGGTGTTTTTTCTCATTTTGGAAAGTAACTTGCGCTGACGTGTTTTGAGTCCTTAATTTAATTATTTCCATAACTTATATGGAATAATTTAATTGTTATTCCTTTTGTTAAAAATATTTTGGGCAGTTAACAAAAATCATCCCTTATAGCAAATTACCAATACTTCCTGAATACAGGGGGTCAATGTTATATTTAATGGAATGACAAAAATGTCTAATTTGTCTTTATTAAAAAATAAATTTTAAAATATCAACATGTTGAATAAGACGAGAATACTCCTCGTATAGGTTTGCATTTATAATTTCATTATAATTCAGGGGTAAAAATTATAATCGACAAATAAAATGTCAAGAATTCACTAGAAATTAAAATTTTTCAAATTCTTTTTTGAATTTTTTTTATTTCGTTTAGTTTTTGTTTCTTTCTTAAATACTCTCATTTTCTTCCTTTATCAATCCCAGTCCATTATCCCAACTCCTGTGATCACCCGATAATCCTTATTATTTAAATAATTGATATAAAACCTTATGCTTCTTGAAAATGTCCTTATTACTTATTGTTTTCAAATTTTAGTTTGATTTTGAGAGTAATTTACATTTTGAACGGTAAAGTACTAATTTTTGAATTTTGATTACCATTCTTGGAAAATTCGTCTATTAAATACTTATGAGCTTTCAAAAAATAATATAAATAAGTATTCTAGACTTTTATGCATGAAGAAGATGCAATTTTGAATAAATTACATAAATTTACAAATTTTAGAGGAATTTCACATTCTAACACAATTTTAGAAATTCTATGTCTTAAATTGTAATTTTTGAAAAGTTATATGTTAAATTTATAATTTCTGGGAAATATACATATAATTTCAGATTTATAAAGATTAAATTTCATAATTTTGGAATTTTTCTAAATTAATTATGAATTTTCGGATTTTATGCCCTAAAACCCTAATTTTCGGTTTTTACAAAAATAAATAAATACAGATTCGAATTTTTAATTAAATAAAGATATGATTTCAGATTTTATAAGATTGGATAAGATTATGATAAGATTAGATAAGATTGTGATAAGATTAGATAAGATTTAGATAAGATTATGATAAGATTAAGATAAGATATGATAAGATAATAATAATTAGAAAATGACTTAAAATATATAATAATTGTATTTCTTGCTCTAAACTCTATAAAAAGGGGGCATGATCTTCATTTCCAGTACACACACAACACAAAATCCCGCCTATAAGACCCATACCCACAAAATCTTGCACTTTCGATATATATATCACACAATATCATTAGTATACCTTCCTATATACATATATATATAATTACTCCTCTTTTAAACATATATATGTATATATATTAGCCTTTTTATATATCCATATATACACTCTACACTTTCTACTTACATAGAAGAAGGTACCCCTTTGAAAGGTAGGAATATTATTTAACTTCATGAGTAAAATAGGAATTTAAGTACCTTATAAGTCTTAGATATTTTATGCTTTCATTTTCATTATAGTATTATGTGAAATTATGTGTCCACGTACACCTATTAAAACACACACGCACCTTATGGGGTTGAATGATATTTCTGCTCAACCATAGCGTTGATTATTCTTTACATGATTTTTTTTAGATAGAAATGAGATAGCGTATCAGAGTGGCGCAGCAGAAGCTTTAGAAGCCATTTATGGAATAAAGTTACTTTTGTATATCTTTTGAAAACTGTAACTTTTGTATTTTGTACAAATATTATGTGAAAATTATTATTTATAAAACTATGAAAATATTACTGTTGCGCGTTTCAGTCCAACATATTTTAATAAAATAAAAGGGTATTTTTCTGGGTCGTTACAACTCCCCACCTCACTAGTCATACCTCCTCTACCGTTGATGCCGACCACCACCACCATTTCTCTCTCACTATCAGTAGCCACCTTCTCCCTCTAGTTTTTGCTATTGCTCCTAGTCTTGATCTTCTTTGCACTACATCCATGTGTCCTCATGTGAACAATTTTAGTCATAAGTGCTCGTGCAAATTCAGATACAAATATAGGATACGTAAAAAGTAGACATTCTCCAATTTTAGTCATAAGTGCCTCAAAATATTTTTTGGCAACGAAAATATTTGCTCACAAATTCTTCTTTTAGTAATGAAACTATTAGTGCCTAAAAATATTTTTTTGTTACAAATATTTTTCGTTCCGAAAAGCATATTCTGAAAATCAATCATGATTCAAACCTTGGTTAAGCCCCCCTTGCCCATCGCACGATTCGAATCCTCAATTAAATCCTACCTCGCTTGTCGCGCAGTTCGAACTCTCAATGGTGCCATTTGTGTATGTCGTGATTTGAACTAAAGTTTAACCTGGGCCCGCATGGAACAGTATGCACTAGCCTGGAATCGAACCCGAGTGTTGCGTGAGGCATGCAAGTTTGCTTGCCGCTAGACCATGTTGATAGTTTATTTATTTATTGCTATGCTTTTACACTTATTAAATTTAGATAAGATTATAAATTTATTATTTTTAATATTATGAAGTTATTAATTATCCTTAATTTGTAGAATTTAACAACTCGATTTAACAAATAATTAAGTTTAGGTTAAATTATCAATTTATTAAAAGTCCAACATTATTAGTTGAAGTTAAAAATACAAAAAAAAAAAAAAAAAACACACCCTCTATTAAAAAATGAGGAATTGATAGATATTTTTTTTACATTGTTAAATTAATTTAAAAGTCTAAGTAAAGATTAATTTCATTAGCTTTTTAAATATAGAAAAAAAAAAGCTACAAGGTTTTAAGTATTCTCCTAAATATTTTAACAATGTACAACGAAATTTTTGGTGTCTAAAAGCATTAAATTACTCGCAACGAAAAATTTGGTAGTAAAAGTGTTTAATTGTTTGCAATAAAACTTTTCATACTAAAAGCACTCACCAATTTGCAATAAAAAAATTTATGCACAGATGTAATATACATTTTAGCACGAAATACTTTGTCCACAAAAGCTCACAATTATTTCCTAATGAAAAATTTAGTTCCTAATTTATCAATATATTTACAACGCTATATTTTGTTGCCTAATAAAGTACAAATGCCACAATTTTTTTCGTTGTAAAAATTTTAATATGTTGATAGGATAATAGTTCTTCGCCAATTACTTAAAATTATTATCAACAACAAATTTCGTTGTCTAAATATATGTATAACCTACAATTATATTTTGTTGCAAAAACAACAATATTAGCGACGTCTTCATTTTGTTCCTAAAAAAATTATTATGTTGCAACAAAATATTTTATTGTGAATTGTAAATATCGTTGCCAAATAAATTACAAAAATGATGGCCGAGAAAAATCATATTTTTGGCAACAATAAAAGTTTTTGTTCTAAAAGAATCATTAATAAACAACAAATACCATTTTTTGTTGCCAAAACTTAACTAATTGCAACAAAAAAACTATTGTAGCAAAAGAAATCATTGCAAATTTTATAATTTGTTGTAGTGCGATTGCACCTCACCACTTAGTACGTAGGGGCAAGCTTCATGTCGGAGTGAAGTTACTTCGAGTAGGTGCACTTCAATGATTCTGGAGAAGCGCCTCGTTAATATTGAGGGACCTAACCTGCAAAAAAACATTGGACCTTCACTGAGTTAAGTGAAATGTGTTTGATGAAGAAAAATAAGCAAAAAAGTAAATAAACACTCAAAGACAACAAACATTCCGTAAGTAGGATTATGATGCGAATTTAGTGCATTGAGAGAGTTCTTGTGTGTGGGTGAGAGCAAATGTGTGCGTAAATTAGTTAGGATATATATATATATATATAACTGGTATCGTCTTCCATATCCTAATTCAAATTAAAACCCTGAATAACTTATATCTTTAACAAAACAAATAGGCACATGCAAATTCATACATATGCAACAACAATTATTTGTTAAGGTAAAATATAATTATTTTTTTCTAATATCTCATGTTCATAAATACCCAGAGAAATATAATCATATAACTAGTTATTGTAAGATAAGTTGTATCAACTTAAATGTTGATATAATGGGAAATGAGTGCATGCGATAAAACTTTTTGGTATATAATTTCACGGGATAAAAATATTTTACAATTTGAAGTATAGCATTTTCTAGATTTAACCATCTAATTTTTTTTCTTGGTTGTCGCTTGCAGTTTAAAGCATACAGATTTTTTAAGTTTATCACACATTCTATGAATTCCAGTCACCTAAACTTTTTTTTTTGGTTGATAATCAACGCCTAAAGTATTTGAATGTTGTAATTTACCACCTAATGTAAACAGATTTTGCAGTTTACCATCTAAAATATACAGATTTTGCAGTTTACCATATGTACACATTTTGAAGAAAAAAATCACCGAATTTTATCATATGACATGCACATGACATTACTAAAGAAAAATTAGTTAAATTTAGAGTTTGTAATTTGGGAGAAAGAGATGAATTCTCTTTTCTTTGTTTTTAATAAAGGTTCTCTTTAAAGGCAAATGAAATTTTTAATTTTTAAAATTTTTATATTTTTTTTAGATATTTTTCACTTTAAGTAAAAAATAGAATTAATCATTACCCAAAGTCAAACCCTACTACTAACAGAGTCAAACCATGCTGCTAACTATTCTAACTTTTTTTTTTTTTTTTGAGAACGTATTGATTACAAATAATTGATTTGGCCTTAGTAAGGTCATTTGTGTGTCATGTGATAAAAATATAGTTATTTTTTTAATCAAACTTTGTAAATCAGTGGTAGATTGCAAAACCGATATACTTTAGATGGTAAACTGCAAAATTCATATATTTAGATAGTAACCGACAACAAAGAATATTTAGATGACTAACATTCATAGATTAGGTGGTAAATTGCAAAAACCCTTATATGTTAGGTAGTGATCGGCAACAAAAAGAGTTTGGATAATTAAAATACTTTTTGGTATATGCATATTCCTAAAATACTTTTTAGCAACTCTTTGCTCTTCACTATATATATATATATATATATATATATATATACTCTCCAACATCATTTTTTTTTCTTGTCTATTATCACCTTTTTTCCCTTTTTCTCTCTTGCATCTCTTCTTTTCATGATATTGTTCCACTTTATATTTTATTTATCTTTAGTCAAGCAATAATTTTATTTAAAATTAACTTTTTAACTTTTTATAAATAAATGAATTATAAATAAATTAAAATATAAGATAAATGATAGTAGTTGAGAAAGATATGTATTTATATAGAGAATTTGGAACATGAATTGAACATGACCAACTGCTATTATTAATAACTTATTAATAGACATTAGCTTTCTTTTAAGTTTTTTTATAGAATATATACTCCAGTAAGAACTGGATTCAAAAAAATATAAGGATTGGGAGCTCCATTCTCATTATTTCGTCAATAGATTAAGGACATGTTTGCTACTGTTGATATGATTGAATATGATCCATTAAATATGAATTGTTAACGAAGAAACTATATCAAATCCTTACTTATTTACACATTTGTTACTTTTGATATGATTGGATATGATCCATTAAATATAGTTTATTAATGAAGAAACTATATCAAATCCTCACATTTTTTTACTATATTGGATTAAATGAAAAAATACTTTATTGTCCTCACATTTTTTAAGTATTTCTCATATTCACCCTCAAATCGATAATATCATTTCAATCATGAACATACTTAACCATTATCTCTCTTTTAAAACTATCATCCACCTTTTGATATGATTTATTTAATTAATTTCATTTAAATTAGTAAATTTGTCTTCATAAGTCATAATATTGTGAACATTCAATTTTTGATAATTAAAAATATTTTTCAACTTTGTATTCTCTAAATTTTTTATTTATTAAAATAAATATTTGAATATCAAATATCAATTAATATAGTTTATTGTTTAGTTGTATGGATTTACTATGCTGGATTAAATGGAAAAATACTTTATTGTCCTCCTATTTTTTTAAGTATTTTTCATATTCGGCCTCAAAATTTATAGCACCATTTCAATCATGAACATACTTACCCATTGTCTCACCATTTCAATGAAGAACATACTTTCCACTTATTTTATTAATTTCATTTAAATTAGTAAATTTGTTTTTATAAGTCATAATATTGTTGATGATGGTCCTGCGGCACCTGCCACCCGGGGCCATAGCACTGATACTGTCCCGCCTGCGTGGTCTTATGCACAAGGGGTGCGTCCACGGGGGGTTTTATAAAACGCGTCCGTACTATGAGAGAATCACCTGGCACTTATAAGGTGCTCAGGCCCCTCGTCTGCACCCGATGTGGGATAACCATTTTCCAGCCACATCATACCCCCCCAGACGAGGGGGGTGAGACCCTTCGGGCCCCACGGTGGGCGCCATATGATGATGGTCCTGCAGCACCTGCCACCCGGGGCCATAGCACTGATACTGTCCCGCCTGCGTGGTCTTATGCACCAGGGGTGCGTCCACGGGGGGTTTTATAAAACGCGTCCGTACTATGAGAGAATCACCTGGCACTTATAAGGTGCTCAGGCCCCTCGTCTGCACCCGATGTGGGATAACCATTTTCCAGCCACATCAATTGTGAACATTCAATTTTTGATAATTAAAAATATTTTTCAACTTTGTGTTATCTAAAGTTTGTATTTATTAAGATAAATATTTAAATATTGAATATCAATTTATTTAGTGAATATATATTTTTTGTTCTTTGAATTTTTATTAAAAACATTATTATTTATATCCTTTCTTGCAAAATTTACAATCATCAAAAATTTGAAAAACCCACAATCATTCAAAATTTGAAAAACCAACAATCGTTCAAAATTTAAGTATTTATGGAAAATATGCAAAAAAATCAACGATTATTCAAAATTTGAGTATTTTATGTCAAAATATGCAAAAAACCAACAATCATTCAAAATATGTCAAAAAAAAAAAAGTTGTACCTAGTTGGACTTGAACAAAGGTCCTCTTGGATGGGGATGTCATGCTTTGCCACAAAGTTATTTTCAAATACGTTAATGTATGTTTGTATTTTGTATTTGATACATACACAGTTATTTTTAAAAAATAAATAAATAAATAAAAATTTACTCCGGCGGAAGATCCCCCAGAAAATTTTACTAGGGGGGGAATTTTCTGCCGGAGTTCCTCGGAATTCTAGCAGTGGAATATTCCCCGAATTTTCTTTTTAAAAAAAAACATTTAGTTACTTAGATTTGGACCTAGGACCTCTTGCATGAGACGTCATGCTTTGCCACTAAGTTACTTTCAAATTTGTTCATCTATGTTTGTATTTTTTTTTTAAACGTACACTGTTATTATTTGAAAAAAAACATTTAATCCGGCAGAATATTCCATCAGAGATCCCCCCAAAAATTCTGGGGGAAGTTTTCCATTGGAATGTTTCTTTAAAAAAAAAATGTGGTTAGTTGGATTTGGACATAGGACCTCTTGGATGGAAATCTAACGCTTCAACGCTAAGCTATTTCCAAGTTTGTTTGTTGAAGGGTTTCGTTTAAAATATATAATATAATTATTATTATTTTTTTTAAAAAATCCCTCTGGCAAAATTTTTCCGCCAGAGTTCCTCTGAAATTGTCCAATCCAGCAGAATTCCGGCGGGATTTTCCGTCGGATTTTTTTTTTGAATCATGGGGGAAGTTTCCACCGGAATTCCATCTAATATTTTCCGCCGGAAACACGCGTTTTCCTGTAGTGACTCTCTATGGTTCGATAAGATATATTTATTCACATCAAACATTTTGATACATAAAAAGATATAATAAAAGAAGCACCTCTTGTTACATAACTACATAATTGAGTTAGAAAAACAATAATCTAAATGATATAGATACTAAATGCATTTGATATTAGGAATTACATATTGAAAGTATGGATACAAAATTATCCATTCGTCTTCAAAACTACTTAATGCATGTAAATTCATCATCACTTCAATCTATTCAAGACCCCCTTCAAATTTTAGTAAGCTGCTCTTATCATGAATAATATGAACACCGAAAAGAAAAATAAAAAACTTTAACATTAAAAAAAGAAAAACCAAGAAGAGAAATGGATAATATGATAATGCCTCATATAATATGTTTTTTGTAACAAAAAGAAAGATTAAAATTTTCAAAAATCAACTTTCACGAGCATTAGTAATTTCTCAAAATGTGAATTGAAGTATCACAATCAAAGCTCATCCTATACCTCTAACTAGGGCTGTAAACGGATATTAAACGGAGCGGATATGCTGTATCCGAATCCGTATCCGATTAAATTTTACCGTATCCGTATCCGAATCCGAATCCGTCGGATATTGGCAACCTATATCCGAATCCGCATCCGGCGGATATTTTACGAATTCGGATATATCCGTATCCGTTTAGTATTTTTTAAAATATAATATAATTATGAATTTTTGGATATCCGAATATTCGAATCCGCTAACAATTATCCGAATATCTGTTTAGATATCCGAATCCGTTTATCCGAATATTTGATTGGATATCCGAATTCGTTTATCCGAATATCTGAATCTGTTTATATTTTATCATTAATACAATTAATATAACTCATATTATTCATTCCTATTTTTCTATTTATTCTTATAATGTATATAAATTAATAAATAATCTAATTAAATCATATAAAGAGTAAGAAGAGATAATGATATAATAATAATAATAATAATAATAATAATTTAATATAATTTATCGAATACGGATAACGGATATAAGTAAACGGATATATCCAACGGATATACAATCGGAGCGGATATTAAACGGAGCGGATATCTAAATACCATATCCGTATTCGTTTATTACTCGGATACCTATAATCGGATACGGATATATCCGTTTTAAACGGATGCGGATAATATGCCTCGTAAACGGATACGGATGCGGACGGTAATCGAATTTTCGATTTTCCGTTTACAGCCCTACCTCTAACTACATCTTTCATTGAAATTAAAGAAAAGCTAAAATATGATAAAGCAAGCTTTGGGGTGTGGGAAGATTATGTGAGGTATTGTGAAAGGCAAAAGTTTTAGGATATATAGACCAAAAAGAGAATGTTTTTAATGAAAAATTAGGGAAGTAATTGAAGAAAAAGAAATAATAGGAATAACATAAGTAACTGATATTGATTTTGAGGGAATGATTGACTTAGTTAACCAAAATCGATATGCATGATTTACGCATTTAATGATCTTTTAATATGACTCAATTACATGTGCATAATTTGATCAATTATATTTATGGAATATATATATATATATATATGTGCACGAAACATTAGACAATACAAACATGTTATGGTAGATGATTATGTAGACAATTTATATAAATTTATTTATGGCATATACATAACTCCTTCTTCTTCTTCTTATTATTATTATAGATATATATATATATATATAGATAAAAGTGGATATATGAATGTGGTTGAAAAAACTAGCTAAATTCATATGTGATAACAAATATAAATTTGGGCTAACATTAGGAATCATGGAGTCTAAAATAGTAATTATGATAATGAGTTTAATTATATATATATATATATAATATTACATATATATAGATAGATACTTCATAATGTATATGAATAATCGGAGTTGATTAAGAAAAAGTAGTCGAGGTAAAAGATAAATATAATACACACACACACACACAAAATCTAAAAATTTGCACTAATTGACAAAGATTTAATCATAGAAAAACTAATCAATGGATATAATAATAAATTACGTTTAAAAAAATAATTAAGTAATAAAGAGTAATTTAAGGAGTTAAACATAAATATGCTCGACGTTAAAGGAGTTAGAAAATGTTAATTATAGAAAGATTTTAATACGAATTAAAAATTGAAAATGCAAATATTTTAATGCAAATTAAAACTTGAAAATGCAAATACGGAAAATATCTTATATGGCAAAATAGTGAAAAGACAACTTGTCCACCTCATTATCCACATAAGCATGAAATGAACACATAAAGTGGACTCCATTTTAAATATATATATTAGATTTGATGGAAGTTATGTTTATATGAAATATTATTATATTTTTCTTTTTATTGTAGAAAGCGTGTGTATTAATTAATCTTGACGAAATCAACCCCATCATTTTCTGGACTAACCAAATAGAACCCAGGCTGGCTGAAGTCATCAACCAATTATATGTTAGGAACTTTCAATTTATTTTGGGAAATCAAACTCATTATGAATTGTCAACCTTTTCACATACGAAATTATGAGTCCATTTGAATAGACTTAAAAAAGTACTTTTTGAGCGGTGTTTTTTTATAGTAAAGTTTTTCTTCTTAAATCAAGTAATTTTGTATTTGGATATAATAATTAAAAGTATTTAAAATATATTTTTATTTAAAATTGCTTTGATAGCTTCTAAAAAAATTCTCTTTTTGGCTTTTTTTTTTTTTTACTTCTATTTTTTTCAAAAAGCTAATGCAAATGCAATTATTTTGCTTTGAAATGCTTTTTTCAAAAACATAAATGTTTATACTCGTAAAAAAAATCCATCCATATGAACTCTAAGTTTAGCACAGTGATTTCTGGAGTTGATGACCAAGATAAGTCATTTACTCTACTAGCCACTCATTGCCATAGGCACAAAATGACATTACTATAGTACTTATAACACTATAAATAGAGTTCAGGATACCCATACTAATTAAACATAAAACATACCAAATTCCTATCTAGTTCTGCAAGGAAAAAAAAAAAAGGAAAGACCAAAAAACAACAAAGAAAGAAAATTGAAATAGAGCTTTTTTATCTGTCAAAAGATGCGTTTCACATCTTTTATCACCCTCATTTGCATGTTTTCTATCAGTTCATGGCCTACACTTGCAGCTGATACACCCCAGAAAAAAAGTTCAGAAATATATATTGTTCATGTTAACAATATGACAAATTAAATAAATAAATAGCAAGAAATTAAATGTTAAGTGCCACAAGCTTTAGCACAATGTTGCCGAAAGCATATTTTGGTGGAGCTTCTTAGCAATATGTTACGGCCTAATTCATTTGTGTGACCTCATATAAAGCCTCTTTTTTTTTTCATCCAAGTAGAGTAGATTCCAATGAAAGTACCATAGGTTGGGCAATAATACCACAATAACAAAGATTGTTATTCATATCCACCGTCATAATGCTCGGTTCCGAAACAAATTATTTTTATTATTATTTTTGCATTTATCATTCTTGTTGTTCAACCTCAAACACTAGAAGAATGGCTAGAAGAAGCTATGTGTGTATACTCTAAACTAATTTTAGGTCGAATGAAGTTGTAATAATGCATATATATAGAAAAAAAAAAAACAACTCCACAAGTCAAAAAATGGTCATAAATAGTCACTTTTTAAATTTTCAATAGTCAAACTTTGAAACGCAATAATGCATATATATAGAAAAAAAAAAAACAACTCCAATTGTCAAAAAACGGTCATGAACGATCACTTTTTAAATTTTTAACAGTCAAATACATTTATTAGAAATTAAACTTGCACGGGTCTAAATGTAATTAACCCTTTTCTTTTTCTTTTGCAATCTAAGTCGTTTGGAAAAATTGTAAATCAAGCTCAAGCTTGCTAACTTTGCAGTTGACTTGATTTAAGGATGTTAAATACAAAACTTGCATAGATTAGATTGGAAAGTGTAAAAAAGACAATAACTCAAGCGGCAAAGTATTGTTGTCCCACAAATTTTTCGTCGGAAATTCATCATAGGGGGCAAACTATAAAAAAGAAAAAAAAAAGATGTAAAGATTAAGCGACAACCAATAAAAAAAAAAACAAAAAGAGTTGAGATTACAAAGTGAGAAAAACAGCATAGTCTCAGATGGCAAACCATAACTTTTCCATGAAAAAATATCATATCTGCCTATCTTGAAATACTAAGCAATCCACATTCAATGCACATTCAACTAAATCCAAGGATATCACCACAAATTATCAACTTCAGGCTGGTTTTCAGCTCAAACTTAAGAAGAACATATTAAGTTCCAATTGAATATTATCAAAATAAGGAGCTTAGGGCCAACTTGAATCTGCCAGTATTATTAGAACTTATCTGAAACATGGGGCCTCATCTTTATTCTTCTAAACCACAAATCCCTTTGAAACATATTATCATTCACATGACATTGATTCAATAACTAAAAGATTCCCATCTGATTGATTACTAGTTATTTACTACGAAAATGCCAGACCTGTCAAAAGCATTATACTTTTCCAGCATGAATTTCCAACCCCATGAATATGAAATTTCGAGAGCGCCATTGTGGAAAGTTCAAATTTGATTGCTGGAATTGACGACCAAAGATAAGTCATTTACTCATTAACACTATAAATAGAGTTCAGCGAATTACACTAATCACAAAACAAACCAATTCCTAACTAGTTTTGTAAGGAACAAAAAAGAAAAGATATGTAAAAAAAAAAAAGAAAGAAAAAAAAAAAAAAAAAAAAAGAAAGAAGCTTTCGCTATTTGTTAAAGATGGGTTTCACATCTTTTATCACCCTCATTTGCATATTTTCTCTCAGTCCATGGCCTAAATTTGCAGCCGATACACCCCAGAAAAGCAGCTTAGAAACATACGTTGTTCATGTTGAGGGGCCTGATGCACAACTTACCACTCAATCCGAAGACGATTTAGAGCATTGGTACCGTTCATTTCTCCCCACAACAGCAGCAAGCACAGATGATGAAGAATCGCGGATCACTTACTCCTATCATGCTGTGTTTAAAGGATTTGCTGCTAAATTATCAGCCGACGAGGTGAAGGAAATGGAAAAGAAAGAAGGGTTCTTAACTGCACGACCTGAGAAAATATTGTCCTTGCACACCACCCATTCCCCTAAGTTCTTGGGGTTGAACCAGAACTGGGGTTATGGAAGGAATCCAATTATGGTAAAGGCGTGATCATTGGGGTGTTGGACACTGGAGTATTGCCGGAACACCCTTCGTTTAGCGACGAAGGAATGCCGCCTCCACCAGCTAAATGGAAAGGAAAGTGCGAATTCAATCACACAACATGCAATAACAAAATCATTGGAGCGAGGTACTTCAGCAATTTTGACCAAAGCCCACTAGACGATGACGGCCATGGCACTCACACAGCAAGCACTGCTGCTGGCAACTTTGTCAAAGGCGCAAATGTGTTTGGCAATGCCAATGGCACAGCAGCCGGCATTGCGCCACATGCTTACCTGGCCATTTACAGAGTATGCAACCCTCTTTGTTCTGAGAGCACTGTTCTAGCTGGTATGGATGCTGCTATTGAGGATGGAGTTGATGTCCTCTCACTTTCTCTAGGCTACCTTAGGAATGATTTCTTTAAGGATTTTGTTGCACTAGGTGCATTTAGTGCAATGGAGAAGGGTATCTTGGTTAGCTGCTCTGCAGGAAACTCGGGTCCATTTAATTTCACTACAGAAAATGAGGCACTTGGATCCTCACTGTTGGTGCAAGTACCACTGATAGAAAATTAAGAGCGACTGCAGTGCTAGGAGACAACCAAAAGTACCATGGCGAGTCAGCTTTTCAGCCAAAGGATTTTCCACCTAAGCTCTTGCCCCTCATGTATGCGGGGATGATCAACACTAGTGATCCTTATGCCCCATTTTGCATCATGGAATCGTTGAACCAAACTGACCTGCGAGGGAAAATAGTATTGTGTGAAATAGGAGGAATAACAACAACTGAAAAGGGAGCGGCAGTAAAAGCTGCTGGTGGCGCTGCTATGATTCTGGTAAATAGTGAGCGATATGGCAATACTATTCCCTCAGACGTTCATGTTCTTCCAACAACACACATCAGTTATGCAGATGGATTAAAGATCAAAGCCTACATAAATTCAACATCGACTCCCATGGCCACAATTCATTTTGAAGGTACTGTGATTGGTGATGATCGTGCACCAGTGGTTGCTGCCTTCTCTTCCAGAGGCCCCAACTTCGAGAGTCGTGGCATCCTAAAGCCTGACATTTTAGGCCCTGGTGTCAACATCCTTGCAGCATGGCCTACTTCTGTCGAAAACAACACCAATACGAAATCCACGTTTAACATTATTTCCGGTACCTCAATGTCATGCCCGCACCTAAGTGGCGTGGCGGCACTCCTCAAAAGTGTTCATCCTGATTGGTCTCCTGCTGCTATTAAGTCTGCAATCATGACCACGGCAGACGTTGTAAACCTTGCGCATAAACCAATTGAGGATGAAAAGTTCCTTCCAGCCAACATCTTTGCCACCGGGGCAGGACATGTGAACCCATCAAGAGCCAGTGATCCAGGACTCGTCTACGACATCCAACCTAAGGATTACATCCCATATTTGTGCGGTTTAAACTACACAAATCGAGAAGTTGGCTTCTTCTTACAACGGAAGGTGAACTGCTCGGTTGAAACAAGCATACCAGAAGCCCAGCTGAACTATCCTGCTTTCGCCCTGACTTTCACACCTAATTCTACTCCTCAAATGTATACCAGGACAGTAACAAATGTCGGCGAACCTAACTCGTCTTACAACGTGGAGATCGTCCCACCACCCGGTATTGACGTTCGTGTTGAGCCCACTACGCTGGACTTCTCGGAGCTAAACCCGAAATTGCAGTATAAGGTAACATTCAGCCGACTGGCATCAGCTGAGAGCAACCCGGTTGTTCAAGGTTTCTTGAAATGGACTTCTCCCAAGCACTCCATTAGGAGTCCTATAGCAGTTGTACTGGTGTGAGCTACCTTAGAAGTGTCTACCTATCAGAAACTGGAATGAGTTACCTACACTCCAGAATGAAGTAACAATTGTGCAAGTCTTTTATCAGCAATTTCCTACATATGGGCTCCCTTCTATTACATATGTTAAATAAATGTGTTCCTTTCAGAGAATTATAATTATTAGTTATAATGTCAATGAATCTACTTTTCGAAATCAGCTATCTGCAAAACATTTCATATTTTTCAAGAATTGCAAATTCAATTATTCTTGAAACAAAATAGGATGATATAGGCACTCATCAAAATGGGACAAAAATACACTAAAAAACCCGGAAAAATACACATTTTTGGAGCAAAGGAAACCAAACAAAGGACATCGCAAAACGAAAAAGATAAGCAAATCAACATGCGAGAATTGTCCAGGGATTAAGCCGTCTAAAGCCCATTGAATAATTATTCATTTTCACAATGAAAGAGAAATGACAGAAAAACAACAGCACTACAGTCTACTGCAGTGATTATAAGCCACCAATTAAGCTTACCAACGATTAATTTTGCTCATTTTGGGAAGGCAATGAAGCTTCCGAAAAGCGGAAAACTGACCGGCTTTCTTTCATATCCTGAATATTCGTTTGGTACAATTTGTGGATCGGTCACAAGACTCACAACCCATTAGGATGGGCCTCTTTTATACAGAACAAAAAAGCAGTTAAAAAAAAAAAAAAAAAAAAAAGAAAGTGTTCGAATGAAATTAAAAAACAAAAAGAAATCCAAAAAAGGGTAAAATATGTTTTTTTTTTATAAAAACGTTATTTAAAGTAGCTTAAAAAAATACTTTTTAAAGCGCGTTAAATTATTGCATATAAATACAAAATTACTTAGCCGAAAAAAAATTTACTATAATAAACATAGTTCGAAAAGCATTTTTTGGAAACAGTTAGGATATCATTTGGATCAAGTATTACATTTATTTAAATATGCAACAATAAATTGATAATAAAATTAACGAAAATTAAAATGACACAATGTTTATCTAGTTCGACTAGTAACAAGCCTGCGTCCACGGGAGATAAGCAATTTCACTTTAAGAAATTTTATAGAGAGTTTACAACAATTAGAAAATATATTATTTAATTAAATCCAACACCCCAAAAGAACAACATCTCAATTCTCCCACAAAGAATTATCTCTTAAGTATTTCCAAACTCTCTAGGGGGCTTCTAAAATAAGATAGGGTTGTACTACCTATCAGTAGGTATCCATCTCTCTTGTTGCCATGTGTCTTAATTTATTTATATGTATTTTGTGTGATTAAGTTTGTAATTTATTTTTTACCTACAACCTATTCATTAGTTTTCTCATCTCAATATCTAAAGTCCATGTTCCAGATTTTTCTCCATAATTATCTCTCAATTTGCCAACACAATCTCAACAAATAAATATGGAAAGTGTAGAACAATAAATTTTAATTTCAATAATTTATATCTATATATATATACATGCATATATATGTACGTGTGCATGTGCAATGTACATTCTAAGATAATGGATAAATAAGGAGAGAAATAATCAATTAAAATGCAAATTTTCTTATATATGCACGTGTGCGTGTGCAATATAGACATTCTAAGATAATGCAAATTATAACGATTTTTATTTTAAAAAATTTAATTTTCGTAAAGACAAAAAGTGGAACTACAATTTCTTCATTAAAATAACGCACATTTGTTATGTGTAATTAGCAATGAAAGCTATATATCATACTACTATTGGTATATGAAAGTTATGGAATTGTAATTTATAATTCTATAGGATAGAATTAATAATTAATTAGTGACGAATATAAATGTTGCAATATTCAACAAAACTAAAATTAATTTATTAAATAAATAAGTTTCATTAAAATTATAATTAAGAGATGGATATATAATTTCAATTATTGTTTTAATCTTAATTATACATATAAATATTTTTTGTATACTAAAATTATAATTAAGAAATGGATATATAATTTTAATTATACATATAAATATTTTTTGTATAGATGGTATACCATTTTTAATCTTAATTAGTTTTAATTCTGTATTTTATGACTATATATTTGTGCATAAACATATATAACGTGGTTGATGTGATATGAAATGCTTATAATATATAATCAAACATATAATATGAATAACACTAGAAGTAACTTATGTTTAAATTAAAAGATGAAAGTACAGTTATATGAAATGTTCTAGTTTTATATGGTATCTCTATTATTATTAAAATACTAGTGGCATTATATAATAATTTTGTACATTTACTTTGGTTATAAACTTATAATAAATTTTCTAATGTTTAACGTAAAAATATATTATCTTTTAAGTTAAATTATGCAAAATTAAATAATTAATTTTGACCCGTATAATGAGAAACTAAAAATATTTTTAATATAAATTAATAAAATATTACAATAATTTATAAAACATATATGTTTAATGAAAGATAAATTTTTTCTAATAACTTACATGATGAGACAAAATGTTTTAAATAATTTATTCTAAATTAGAAGATATGCATATTTTTATGCTACATTCTCTAATTTGTATGGTATGTTATATAGTGATTCCATATAATACTTATTTTGGTCATAAATCAATTATTAATTTTTTTCAGTGTATAAATATATAATTTTTAGTTTCAAGTTAAATTTATGCTCTTATAATCAATATAATACATTGAAAATGATATAAAGTGTGATTTTGATTATTAGCATTGATATATTAAATAACATGTAATGGAATATTATTTTTGTAGAGACATCACAATTAAAATACATTTAATAAAGGATTTGATGAGTGGATAGGATAAGATTGGTTTAATACACCACATACATATAAATAAAACTTAGAGTTGTAGGTAACTAACAGATAGCAGGTTATTCAAACTTAAACAACAGGTTTTAGGCTATAACGCACGGACATGGACACGGACACGGACACGGGGACACGGACACAACACGACACGGACACGGCGACACGAAAAATCTCAAAATTTTAGGACACGACACGGCTCTGACACGGCTATTAAAAAATATATTATATTATGTTATATATTTATAATTTATTAAATTAAAGTATGTGATAGAGAAATAGTAATATTCATCGTTACAACAAGAATCTTTTAAAATCAAATACATGATTAAAATAAAAAGAATTCATCATCATTCAAATATTTAAATACAAGTAAGTAAAAGAGTTAACACAAATTATAAAATACAATTAAAAAAATTATTTGTTATTTTCAGTTTTTCCACTAATTTTTTAAAAATTTTAAAAAAGACCCCATTTGTACTTTGTAATATATCAAAAATGCCCCAGCCGTGCCCCAACCGTGTCCGACACGCCCTTCATCCGTCTCGGACACCGTGTCGGAATCTTTTTTTTTTTTAATTTTCGGACACGGTTTTGGCCGTGTCGGACACGTGTCGGGGCCGTGTCGGAGCTGTGTCCGTGTCCGACACTGCACCGAAGCATTTTTTGCTATGTCCGTGCTTCTTAGGTTTCAGGTAATAGCAACCTGTTGTACAAGTAACAGGTACTCTCACAATTTATTAGAGTACTAGGATACCTAATGTTAACCAAGTACAAAGGGTACCTTATTTTTGACAAACCCAACTCTCTAATTTCCAAACCTCTTAAATCTCTTTTTGTTCTCTTGTTCCCTTTTTCATCTCTTCTACTCAAATGACTACCAAGAGCACATATGTATAGACTTCAAGAGATAAGCATCATTTAATCACTACAACAAATTACACTTCTAGTAACGAAAACGTTGGTTACCAAAAGCTTAAAATTCGTTACCTAAAGCATTTGTAACGAACTTTTCGTTACCACTATTTTGTTAGCTAAAGCCCGTCGCCAATTGTAATAGGTAACGAAATTTTATACTTCGTTACCATTTCTTTGGTAACGAAACAAAGTCGTTACCATTTGTTATTTATAGTAACAAAACACTTGGTTACCAATGCATTTTAGGTAACAATTTTTTTGGTTACAAAAACCCCACATTTTGTTACCATTACAATTAGTGACGAACTTTCGTTACTTATAAATTTGTTAACTAAAGGCCGTTGCCAATTTTTATAGGTAACGAAATATATGATTTCATTACCATTACATTTTCGTTACCATTGCTTTGGTAACAAATTATCTGGTTACTAATAACAAAAATGGTAACAAAAAGTTGGTTACTATTAATCATTGTTGTTACAAGTATATTCGTTACCATTGTTATTGTAACAAATTATATAGTTACCGTCAACCAGAATAGTAACAAAAAATTACTTACCAATAATTATGTAATTGTAACCAACATCTTTTCGTTACGAATACTTTTCAAAATGTAACAAATTATTTCATTACCATAGCGTGGCTAATATCATCTCATAAAATTATTTCGTTACTAATAAATGATATTTTTGTTACTAAAGATTCGTTAATCATGAACACATATTTTTGTTACAAATGAATATGATTACAGATAAAAGATAATCTTGATGTTCTTATAGAAATATTTCTCATCACTACTTTAATTGGTCACAACATTGGAACACCGCAATGGAATACCAAAATTAACACCATACAAACTCACAAATCAAGACCACAAATTAAAACAAAACTTAATAACAACTAGGAAATTTTATTTTACTTCAAAACTATCACAAACAAAACGTGGAAAATAGCTACAATAATATTAAAGTGAACATCAAACTATCAACAGTTAAGCATCACTAGTGTAAAGTGTTCAAAAATCACACTTTTTGCAACTCCACAAACAACTATTAGACTCTACATCTTCATGCCACACATATCTCCAAATTGAGGATGAAGTAAGGCGGCCACTAACTTCCATTAAAAATATTAATCCACATCTGCAATAACAATTAAGAAATAATAATATTAATTTCACAAATATACCATACAATGAAAATTCCTTGCAATCAATCAAGAAACTTGAATATAGAGATGAATATCCACGCCTATCAAACAAACTGATTATATATTTATATGTCATGAGAATTAAATAATTCATCCAAGACAATCCCTGCTTCCTAAAGAAGCTTCTTTGCAATAAGAAAACTGCATCAACCACCATTAACATACTCTATTTGCCACAACTCCACAGGCTCAAAGGTCCTAAAACCCGAAATAGCCTAAGTTTTCCAAATAAAGAGAATCAAGGGAAACCACTAGACAAACTATAAAGCACCATCCGTCCATAGGCATCGAGTTAATAAAATCAAATGGAGAGATGATCAAGCATCATCAAGGGTGAGAAAACAAACAGTATATACTAGTTAGACTTGAAACAAATAGAAATATTTGAACAGCTAAAATAGCATAAGTTGTGAATCTATTCTATCAACTTTACTCGTCCTGAGATAATCCCACAATGACAAAATGAAAATCAATCATGCTAAGTGGCTGAACAGTAAACTCCTCAAGGAAAAGTGATACACAACTCTTAACTTATTCCTATAGAATGAAAAATTAGAATACTCAAACATAATAACAACATTGACTACATATTATCCAATTAAAACAAATAATTCCATCTCTTGCTCGTATGTTGACAATATAGGGCTATATACTTAGGCAGCCGAGTGCATATGAAATCATAAAGAATATCAGACCTTAGCCTAAAGAGTAAAAAAAAAATTCACACACACACACAGTTTTCAAATTTTTTTTTTTTAACTCCTCTCCTAGTTGTACACATAGTAGCTCTAAATATGTTGTTGTTGTTGTTGTTATTATTGTTATTATTATTATAATTTCCAATATAAAATCACAATATACAACAAATCAATAAAATTAAAAATAGAAGTTCCTAAAAATAATTATTGAATTATAGTGATATTGAAATTAATTTTCTTCTACTTTAATTCTCCAAATAAAATTTCTAATTATATTAACAACCTGACTCTCTCTCATCAATCCAAGTGTTCTCTCTTTAATAATTAAATTTGCGAAAAATACTAATGTAATGAAACAGAATTATTATTACTTTATACATATCTATAATAATAATAATAATAATTTGGTCATTGCCACTTAAGATTTGTTGGTAATATTAATCTTGCTTGTCATGAACCTAACCGGCAACCTTTCCACCCCGCATTTGCCAACCCCGACATGTAAAGTTCACGATTTTTGAATATTTATTTGCAAAATATTATGGCTAATTGATGCCCCTTTTTATTAATTACCTAGAGATATTCAAAGATGATGCAAGCTTTCATCAATTTTTTAACAACATAGCTACATCAACATGAAAAGAAAAGGTAGGGCACAACAAAGCATTCACCTGCATCTAACCATAGTTTTCCACTAAGGTTGCAATATTAATGTGCAAAACAAGAGATCAATTAAAATCAAGGAAATAAATCATTTGTTATGCAGACATAAATAAACAACACATACACATGAATCACAAATTCACAATGAAACTATAATTGAAATGAAAATCAACTTTTCATTAACAACCCCCGAATAGGCACCAAATCCTCAAAAGCAAGCTCCACACAGCTCTCAAATTAATGCGCAACTAAACCTATATGTTATGACAAAAAAATACAAATCACTTGCTCTTTTCTTATAGATAATGTAAAAAACAATTCCATTTGACAATGTAAATCAAACTACAGCTCGTGCCCATCGTAAAA
Organism: Petrea volubilis; assembly: GCA_026212405.1. Lineage (NCBI taxonomy): Eukaryota > Viridiplantae > Streptophyta > Magnoliopsida > Lamiales > Verbenaceae > Petrea > Petrea volubilis. The sequence goes on from CM047880.1 coordinate 14,685,149, forward strand.
AAATATATGTGTATGTATATATTGTAGATACCAACAATAACATTGGGAACTGCAGTGGAACAATGCCAAAATCTGGAGCATAGCGCCAAACAACAATAGCAAAACAGACCAAGAATGCAATAATTTAGCCTATTTACCATTAACAGTAGTATGAAGACAATCATAGGCTGCTTGAATTAAGTTTCATACTAAACACAACCATTTTGCCCGAAAACTGCAAAACAGAGCTAGGCTTATGTACAATCCGACAATTAACATAACATCTCATTAAATCATCAAGAATTTTACAGAAACATAAACAGCTCGCGTGCACGTACGTATTCACGTATCCAACTTTGGATGCTCGTTTAAATGGAAGCGAACAGCAATAATTTATGTACAAAACACAAAATAACATTCATTCGATATATATTAGAAGGAGGATCAGTAAACTTAAAGGTGAAGTAAGTTTAAATGACCTCATTACGTATTATCCAACTTTGAAACGAGGGCCATCTTTGTGAATTTTTCTTTTTGTTTTTCCTAGATGCATAATTTGGATATTTTGACTCCATTACTAAGTAATACTTGAGTTTAGATTATATATTCAACATACTACATCAGGATTGTGATTGAAATAACAAATTCAATCTCGTAATTCAAAGTAAACAAGCCCTCAGAGGATACGAATCAGGTTATTCATTGCATACACGGAACAATTAACTAAATCTCGATAATCAATTTTATTTAATCTTGATTCAAGATATGTTAATTTACTAGTGTTTTCAAAAATTCGTACTTAGTTATTAGTCGTAAAATATGTTAATAAATAATTCATCACGTAATTAGTCATAAATCATCGGATACAGCACATAATGGGGACTTAAATACTACATCAAACATTAATTATTGTGTTATAGTATTAATCGGTGGAGCAGGGGATCGCGGCGGTGGTTGGGGGTGGCGGGTATTTGGCTGAAAAAGGATTATATAGGGGAGGGGCCAAAACCGAAGAGAGGGGGCTTCGTGAGAGGCGCCGCCGGTGGCGACGGAGCCGGTGAAGAAGGCGACACAGAAAACGGAATCCAAAGAGAATAAAAAAATAGTTAAACCTTACCTTCCCTTGATTAAGAGCGGCGCGAGACGAACAGCGAGCCAGACGGCGACACGAGGGAGAGGCGCTAGAAGAACAGCGAACCAGACGGCGGCGCAAAAACGAGGCCGCGAAGGGGAGAGTCCGAGATGGTGTTGGAGAGAGAGAGAGAGAGAGAGAGAGAGAGAGAGAGGGTTTCTGATGTGTGTGTGTGTGTGTGAGAGAGAGAGAGAGAGACAGAGACAGAGACAGAGAGTCCGCGACGAGTTTTTGGGAGAAGTCAATTTCGCGTAAATTGCTTTATAGTTTTTTTTTCCCTTTTTTTCTAAAAGACGGTTTATTACTCTTTTTTTAAAAGAGGATTTATTACTTCACAGTTGAGAAGGAATATGATTTTCTCACCTTAGTTCTCGGCCAAATAATTAGTGATAAAATATCAAAAGGTATAAATTTTCTCAAAACCAATTAAGTCGATCAGATCGGATCAGGCAGCAGTCACCGGTTGAATGAGCGGACCAGCTGATTGGTTCGATTTTCAAAACACCGACTCAATTGAGGGCCCCAACTTAATTAATAAAATTGAACACTTCCCCTAATTTAATCAATTGGACATTTTTCAAATTTAATTGAGATAATTGGTTATTTTCCCAAAGTGAATTGAGTCAATTGGATATTTTTTACAATGTAGTTGAAAAAATTGGAAATTTTGCCCAACTCAATTAAGTAATTTAGTTGGTATATAACTTAAAAGTATTTTTAAAGTATTTTGATGAACAATTAAAAGTATTTTGTATATAGTAGTCTCATATTTAAAGTTTGCATATATACTTTACGTTGTATGCTTGAATAGTATAAGTTACTTCATACAAGTTTTTGTTGGATTATTTTTGTAAATAATAAATATTTCAATTCAATATTTTTTTCCCCTAAACAACGATCTTTTTATTTTTTATTTTTTGTATTATGGAGCGATCCTCCAAACCCAATTACTCCATTCACAATACCAGGATTTGAACCCTGTATGTTGCTTAAGGGATCTAACATCTCATCCCATTATACCAACTGGTAGTACAATCAAAATATTTTTAATTATTTTTAATAGAATTATAAAATTAGTAATAAGTAAAAAAAAATTTCAAATAAAGAAAACTAAGAAAACAATTACATAGAAATTTTAAAATTGATATTGAAGAATATTGGGATATAAAAGATCATAGAGAGGGGAGAGAAAATAAAAAGAACATGTAAGAAGAGAAATTAGGGGAGAGAAAGTAAAAAAAGATAAAAAAAAAAAGGAAAGAAAATTGACGGACTAAAAAATTAAGTAGACCAAAAGTTGTTATTGAAGGGTTCTATCCCTTTATATAATAGTATAGATTGTGTATATTATCTAATTTATTTAGTAAGACAATATATGCACATAGGTTAATACTTTGTCAATCTTTTAATAAAATTTGATTTGCACCATAGGCAAAAGCATGAAATTCAGCGGAACATTCCCCCAGAGTTCCGCCACCTGCCGGGCCTCTATTGCCACTGTCACCGCTGGAATAGTATCGCCAAAAATATACAAATTTTTGCAGTTAAGAGGATTTGAACTCATGACCTCAAGCTTGTTTGTCAAACCCTCAACCACCAAACTATTGCAAGAAGTTATTTTATACCTATTACATATTTGTTTGATTATTCTTATTTTAATTTATTAATATAGTATTTGGTTTTATACTTATTGCATATTCTTATTTTGTTAACTTATTTTAATTTTTTAATATATTATTTGTAAAATATTATTTATATTGTTTTAAATAACAAATATGCCGTCTACATTTGTAAAATATTTATTCATATTGTTTTAAATAACAAATTACGATTATAAATGGATAATCAAAAATTCGATTACCGTTTGCATCCATATTCATTTAACGGCAAAATATTCATATCCGTTTAAAGCATATTCGATTATAGATATCCGATTATAAATGAATACAACTATGTTAATTAGATATTTGATCCATTTAATATCTGCTTCGAATACATATTTGTGTATATATCCAATTATTTGTAATTTACTTGTATCTATTAATTATATCCAATAAATGATGTTTGAAAAAAATAACTTATATGTATAATAAGATTTTTATGTGCTTTTAACAATATTTAATTTTTAAATTAATTGATGTTTTTTGATATAATTTTGCAAATTCAATTGTTGTTAATAATTTTAAAAGATTATATTAATTTTTAATAATCACATGCATTATATTTCATATATTATAGGATATATGGAAATAAAAATAAACAGTTCATATTATGCGAATGATAAATAATAAATTATTGATTCAAATAAAACACATGGATTTTTAATGGATATCCTATCTTTTTAACTTACAAGATATAAAAAATAATAAATAAATAAACTTATGCGAACTTTAGGTGTTATTAATAAAAAAAATATGGTACCTATGTATATGTGTGTGTATATATATATAAATTTGTTTTGTAAATAAGTAGATTATGTATGAAAAAATATGACTAAATCAGTAATTGTATACAAATATTCCAATATTCAATTAATTATAATTGAATATCAATTATTTACAATTTAATAATATACTTGAATGTTCATATTTAGATACGGATATTCAAATATACCATCTACATCCGTGTGCACCCGTTTACACCCCTATAACAAATATACCATCAACATATGTATTTACATATAGAATTTAGCAAAAAAAAAAAAAAAAAGTAATTGTTCATACATCTTTTAAAAGTTAAATTTGTTTGTATTTTTAAATTTATTTTGATGATACATGAATTTTTCCGGGACAAATTTGTTATAACGACATTCATCTCATGCTAATGGATAAATATTATCTAGTACTAAGAGATAAACATTATCTAATACTAAGTGATAAACATCATCTCATGCTAAGAGATAAGAATTATCCAATCCAAGAAGAATTCAACTTGAACGTAACTCTTAGGGAGCAAAGTTTGAGTTATCCTTTTCAAGCTTCTTCAATTTGAAGTTTGCTTATTTTCGTAATTCAAGGTCATCATTTAATTCAAGTCACAATAACAAATCTCCACCTTGATTTGAATTTCAACGCGTATAGTAGTATCACTCCATCTCCGCCAAAGAGATCATCTATTAGCAACACCAACTAAGTCCGAGCAATGCTTCAACTTAACCCCTGGAAGAGGCTTGGTTAGCGTATCTGCGAGGTTCTTATGTGTAGAAATCTTTTTCATTGAGATTTCACCTTGTGCTATAATATCTCAAACAAAGTGAAACTTCACATCAATATGTTTAGTCCCTTCACGAAACATTTGATCTTTAGTCAAATGAATAATATTTTGACTATCACAGAAAATAACAGTCTCATTTGAGCAAGAACTAAGCTCCCCAAGAAGCTTTTTAGCCAAATTTCTTCTTTTATCACTAGGGATGGCAATGGGAACGCGTCAAACCCGAACCCGGCCCACTTGTGGCGGATTTGGGACAATTAATTGGGTCCGGAACGGGTAACGGGTCTGATTTTTCAAACTCGTGCAGGTTCAGGGCGAGTAACCTATATGGAATAATTTAATTTTTATGCTTTTTGTTAAAAATATTTTGGGCGGAAAACAAAAATCTTCCCTTATAGCCAATTACCAGTACTCCCTGAATACAGGGGGTCAATGTTATATTTAAGGGGCCAATATTATATTTAATGTAATGACTAAAAAATCTAACTTGTCTCTATTAAAAAATAAATTTTAAATTATCAACAGTTGAATAAGACGAGAATACTCATATAGGTTTTCTTATATAATTTCATTATACTTTGGGGGTAAAAATTATAATTGACAAATAAAATGTCAAGAATTCACCAAAACTTAAAAATTTTCAAACTCTTTTTTTGAATTTTTATATTTCTTTTAGTTTTTGTTTCTTTCTTAAATACTCTCATTTCTTCCTTCGTCAATCCTAATCCATTATCCCGACTCCCCACCTCCCTAGTCATATCTGTCCGCTAACGACACCGACTACCACCACCATCTCTCTCTCAACCGTGAGCCACCTTCTCCCTCTATGTTTTCGCCAATTTCTCCTAATCTTGATCTTCCTTTCACCACAGCCATGTGTCCTTATGTGAACAATTTTAGTCATAAGTGCTCGTCCAAATTCAGATACAAATATAAAGTAAAAAGTTGACGTTCTCCAATTTACAAAATCGATTGTACTTCACCCCTTAGTAGGGGCAAGCTTCATGTTGGAGCATAGAAACGTTGGGTAGGTGCACCTCAACGATTTTGGATAAGCGCCTCATAAATATTGAGGGGCCTAACCTCCGAAAAAAACATTGGACCTCTACTGAGTTATGTCAAATGTGTTTCATGAAGAAAAATAAGTAAATAAACACTCAGAGACAATAAACAATCCGTAAGCAGGATTGTGGTGTGAATTGAGTGCATTGAGAGAGTTCTTGTGTGTAGGTGAGAGCAAATGTGTGTGTAAATTAGTCAGGATAACGTGTGGGATGGATTAGGTAGCTCTTACCGGATGAGGCAGAGTTATTTATGGAAAATGCGCAACAAATTTTTATACATTCAAGTGGGGGCGTTCCTACTGGGTCAGAGGAATGATTGGAGAATTTTTGGGAATGGGCTAGATTATTCTCCCCAAAATTCAATTTAGTTGTTGGAGCATGTGGTTCAAATGTTTTGAAGGTTAGTTAGATGTAATAATTGTGCGCCCCTAGATTCAGGGAGTTAGTTGTAAGAGATAAGGCCATATGTTCCCATTTTGGTCAAGATGAGATCTTATGTACTTATTTGGGATAGATGATTGCAGGAGATATGTGAAAGTACATATCAACTTCCTATGAGATTGAAAATGCCCAACGCTCCTTCCTAGGGAGGAATGCCTTCGAGGAGTGTCAAAGCAGGCGTTCCCAAGTGAACTACGAAGGGATGGTTAGTATGTAGGTCTCCCAAAGGTGGGCCCATGGAAGAGGCTTCATACTTTGGTTGCTATGCATGGGTCATATGGACCTAATGATGAGTTCCTTACATAATGAACACGGGCTCCTTTCTTACGGGCTTCTTTTGTTTTTATTGTGCCTCACTTATTGGGCTATGATCTCTTAGTCCAATCCAATAATAATAGATTTGATAGAATCAATTTTGTAACCAAAAAAAAAAGAAAAGATAGAATCAATACATATATATATATAACACTAGTATCTTCTTCCGTAACCTAATTCAAATCTAAACCCTAAATAACTTACATTTTTAACAAAACAAATAGGCACATACAAATTCATACATATGCAATAACAATTATTTGCAAGATAAAACATAATTAATTTTTTCCAATATCTCACGTTCATAAATAGTCAGAGAAATATAATCATATAAGTAGTTATTGTAAGATAAGTTGGATCAACTTAAATGTTGATATAATGGGAGATGAGTGATATGTGATAAAACCTTTTGGTATATAATTTCACGGGATAAAAACATTTTCCTACCCGAAGTATAGTGTTTTCTAGATATGACCACTTTTTTTTTTTTTTTTTTTTTTTTTGTCGATTACAGCTTAACGTGTACCGATTTTTGAAGTTTATCACCCATTTTATGAACTAGAGTCACCTAAAAAAAATTTTTTTGGTTGATAATCACCACCCAAAGTATTTGAATTTTGTAATTTACCACCTAATGTAAACGGATTTTGCAGTTTACCACCTATGTAAAAATTTTGATTAAAAAAACCACCAAATTTTATCATATGGCAAGCACATGACGTTACTAAAGAAAAGTAGTTAAATTTATGGTTTGTAATTTGGGATAAAGAGATGAATTCTCTTTTTTTTTTGTTTTTAATAAAGGTTCACTTTAAAGACAAATAAAATTT
>CM047880.1:14692622-14719831 GCA_026212405.1 Petrea volubilis
TGTGTTCGGTCCTCTTGTGTAAAAAACCTCCGTCCACTTTATTACTCAGTGCCTCAGTCTTTGGGAAGAACCTTTTGCCCGTCCGTAGTGCATGAAATCCCCATAAGCCCATGTATCCTCGTAGTATATGGTTTCTCTGAGCAGTTCTTCGTAAGGTGACCAATTCGGCCACACTCATGGCAGAAAGTGGCTACTCTCGTATGGAACCAGATCCATTGTGTGCTAAGGTCGGAACGTCAATGAATCGTCCCCTTGATTGTTTCTTCTTCAAGTTTAATGTAACCCGAACTCTGATAGAATTTCCAGCTATCTCGAAACCAATAGTCCTCCATACGAGTCTCCAACCTGCTGGGCAGGGCGATGTCGTTCTTATCACAAATGCCCGGCACGTTCCCAATTCTGATCCAGGTAAGGGCATTTGACAGATCCAGTTTGTCTAGGGATCTGTATTGGATAAAGTCCTCCACACATACAATCTGGCCTTAGAATAACCAAGGTCTGCCCTCTAGTATCTTGTCTTATCCTCCTCAATTCCGGTGTAATCAGGTACAAGTTCGGCCCCATATCAATGAAAGTAAATTCCTTTCAGTTCCACATGCGTCTCCATACCATCTTGAATTTATCTTTTAGATACGTGTTGTGTGTCCAAGTGTACAGACCAACGAATATGGGCTGCCTGCCTTTAGTTCATCCATGGATCTTGTACAGATTGTAAGCTTTTCCAATTCCTCTTCGATTAACTCCATCCGTATGGAGCGGCATTCTATCCCCCTCTCTCACTCTCCCACTCTCCCACTCGTTACGCTTCCACGAGCACAAATGTAGCTCTTGTCACCACTCACTAAAGGACTCCGAGAGAGCATTCATAGAGGGACAACAAATATGACAATTTCATATTACTTAATTGAATTGTTAAAGCAATGCATATACATATATATCTAAACCTTTTGAATTATTTAATTTTAGTCTAATTATATCATTTTTTTCATTGATGGCATTTCCATTAATTCCAAAAATCATATAACCACGTGTTTTAACCAATGCCAGTTATATTGGGTCATTAATTCTAAATCATATTTTGGCTAACAATCATTACGAAAATCATGCACACATATTACTGCTAATTCAACTTTTCAATTAAATTAAATTACAATTGATTGACTTCCTTAAATTAAGCAAAAAATCCTAAAACTTTAAACATACATCTTTTTTCAAAAAAATCAAAGCCAATATTATTCATTCAAAGACGAGATATCCTTTAATACAATATCCGAGACCGAGGAAGGCAACTCCAACAGCCCTTCCGGAGTTCCTAACGCGCACTTAGCCAGAGCACGTGCGACGTTCTTTGCTTGTCGTCTAACAAAATGAAAAGTACAAGCCTCGAAGCACACAACCCTCTGTTTGATATTCTCAACCAAAGCACCAAGGCTGGATATCCTCTTGCCGTGAGGAAAGCTTGTTAACAGCAGACAAACAATCACTCTCAACCATTATGGAATTCCAGCCCTTCTCAGCCGCCAGGAGTAAAGCTTCCAAGACCACCAATAATTCACATATTCTGGTTCGAAATGCCTTCCTTACGTCACGTACGCCAACCCACACCCATCGCCACTTGACGTTCGCACCATCAACCCAGATCGACCATTCGCCCGTCTCTGGGCTTCGCTCCATAGGCAATTTAACTTAATAACCCAGGCGCAGGTTGGAGACCACTGAACTCAGTAAGACGCCTGCTACCGGCCTGACAACGGCCCTGCAACGTCAACCGACCTGACCGCAAACTCTGGAGCAAAAGACACCACCTCCGGCGAATCCCACCAAATGCCATCCGACCACTTCTTGTTCCTATTCATCCATATAGCCCACAGCAGCATCACCAAGGATGGAACTTGCTATCCCTTTTCAGCTTCTCAGCAGCCCATCCAGCCACACCAGTTGATCGCATATGCTATCTGTTTACAAATGGCCACAGAAATGGCGCACAAGCCCAAACTTGTCTTACAAAGGTACACTGAAGGAACACGTGTTGTAAAGTTTCCTCTAGCTCCCCGACAATATGGGCAACCAAAAGAACCTCCACTCTTCAATTAACGAGATTTGAAGCCATTGTCAAATATTTCTCAAAAAACGCTACAAGAAAACCTTGATCTTTGAAACGACATCACATTCCAGACTTTCCGAAAAGCGTGGTCTGCGCCCAGAAGAGGAAGCGGTATCATTACCCAAGCTGAGCTGAACCGCTACTTGATAAGCACTCCGGGTTGTAAACTTTCCACTCTTCTCATAATGCTAAATCAGGATATCCTGAGTCCCCCATGTTCCCTAACGGCAAGCCAAGGACTAGAGCTACATTCTCAGGCCAAAAAACTTGGTGGACCAGGACTCATCCCACTCCCCTAACACACTGTGCAATTAACTCACCCAGACCAGTTCCGGATGAGCCATAGGATGTCGTAGTAGTTGGATAGAGGTTAGTTTGGGCAGCCACCGATCTTTCCAAATACGAATACCCACCCCAGTCCCTACTCTCCAACAGGAGCCCCGTTTGATGATGGGTACAGCCGCTAAAATGTTGCGCCAAGCGAAAGATGCACTCTGCCCCTCCCTGCTTCAAGCACCTCCGTATGTCAGAAGTAGCGACTCCTAAGCACCTGCGTCAACAGACAGTCCGGCCTTGTGATGATAGGCCACACTTGCTTGGCTAGCAGTGCCAAATTAAATGCCCTAAGACTTCGGAATCCCATCCCTCCAACGGATTTCGGCACACATAATGTATCCCATGATAACCAGTGCGTTCGGTTTGTCGAAACGTTGTCGCACTAGAGCCGCGCCACTAAACTCTCGATTTCCCGCACAAAGGTGATTGGAAGAAGGAAACATCCCATCGCGTAGGTTGGAATCGCCTGGTGTACAGCTTTAATAAGAATCTCCCTCCAGCTGCTAACAACTTTTTTTCCGACCACCCCTTCAGCCTCTCCTGGACACAGTTCCGGATATTCGTGAATACACTTTCTTGGATCTACCTCTGACAACCGGCATTCCCAAGTACAAATCATGCTTCTGAATGATGGGCACCCCTAGCACACGTGTTATTCCCTCCCGCACTTGTTGTGGACATTACGACTGAAAACAATTGCATACTTCTAAAAATTCACCATTTAGCCCGACACCCGCACATATTGTTCAAGAATCGATGGATACTCCTCCGCCGCTACCTTTGTTGCTTGACAACAAATATGGGTGTCGTCAGCAAACAGAAGGTGTGAAATGCTTGGTGTAGACGGTGCTATCCGAACCCCCTGCAAACGACCTGTGCTCTTCGCATTCGCTAACATACAGCTCAATACCTCTACACATAACATAAACAAATAAGGGGAAAGAGGGTCTCCTTAACGGATCCCTCTTCCCTACGCAAGATATCCGAACTATTTACCATTCAACATGAACGAATAGGTAACGGATGTGATGCAACACATTATCAAATCAACTATTCGACGGTGAAACGCCAATTTAAGCAACACTTTCTCCACAAAACACCACTCAACTCTATCATAAGCTTTAGACATATAGAGTTTTAATGAGAAAAACCCCTCCCTACCTCTCGTTTTGTTATTAAGGAAATGATTAACCTCAAATGCAACTAAAATATTATTAGCAATAAGTCTCCCGGGAACAAATGCAGACTGGGTAGGGCTAATAAGACGAGACAGTAGCGGCTTTAATCTATTTGCAATAGTTTTGGGTGCCAGCTTATACACAACATTACGTAAACTGATAGGTCTGAACTTAGTAACCATCTCAGGATTCGAGCATTTCGGAATCAGCACAATATGTGTGAAATTCATCAGATTATAAAACAACCATCATTCAAAAAAGCCAAGACACAATCCACAACGCTAGTTCCAACAACCCCCAAAATTTCTGAAAAAAGACAGGGGGAAAACCATCCGGGCTAGGGGATTTCAAAGGGAACATAGAAAAAGGGAATAGGATACCTTATCAGCTGTGAACGAAGCCAGCAACACCCTATTTGCCGCATCATCCACTCGAGCCCCCCCCCCCCCCACCTCTAGAACCGTATCGATCTCATAGCTCGCCGGCCTCTCGGATGTAAAGATTTGTGAGAAAAACTCTAAATAATACCCTGAACCTCCTCCTCGAATTCGCAAAGACGCCCAACGTCATTTCTTAATTTCTCAATACGGTTGACTCGATATCATCTCGAGGCATAAGCATGAAAATACGCCAAATTTTGGTCACATTTGCGTAACCAATGTAACTTATTATGCTGCTTCCACTAATCTCTTCCAGTAAACTTAGCTCCTCCGCCCAGACCCGGAGTGAACGCTCCATCCTCCGACTTTCCTCAGTGTGCGGCATCTCTTTCAAAGTCCTCAACTCAGCCTAGATGCCCTGAAGCTCACTCTTAACCCCATTCAATCGTTTACTCCACTAAACAAGCCCCAATCGAAACTCCTACAATCTGGCCCATACATCCTCCCCTGGCACATCCACCTCCCTTTTATCCCACCCATTGCTTATCACCTCCTCGTACTCTTCGGCTTTGATCCACACTGCTTCAAATAGAAATGGGTGCCGGCCTGAACCTCCACCATTCTTCCGAGGGACCAACTCTAACAAAATCGGGCTATGGTCCGAGCACAATGTCTCCAAGTGCACCAGGCGACACCGTGGGAACATGCACATAAATGACAGACAAGCGCATGCTCGATCCAGTCGAACTCGAACTGAAGCCTATTCCAACCGGTTGTTACACCACATGAACCTGGCCCCAATATACCCCAAATCCATGAGTCCAATCTCTGCCATCACGTCCCGAAAGGCCTGCATTTGAACTTCTGATCTCGGCCCCTCTACCTAACTTCTCATCCAAGTGCATAATCTCGTTGAAATCACCAAGACAGGCCTAAGGCCTTCTCGACTGAGTCCCTAGCTGCCTAAGCAACCTCCAACTTTGCCATCTATTCTGTGTTGCGGGCTCACCATAGAAACCGGTAAGCCTCTACTTCTGCCCATCAACAACGTGAACAGTGGCATCAATATGGTTCCTAGAGTAGTTCTGAACCGTCACGTCCACCTGCTTGTCCCAAAGCAATGCTAAACCACCACTTTTGCTAATCGAATCCACACACACACACACAGCCAATTAAGGCTGCTCTTGAGTCTCTCAATTTTAGCATTCCGACACCTCGTCTCAGAGAGGAAGACTAGAGAGGGGGCGACCTTATGAATTAGGTCCACCAAAAATGAACTGTCTAGGACCCCCAAAAGCCCTGGCAGTTCCAAGCAATGGCATTCATAATGAGCGGTAGGATTGCGATACAGTCTCCGCCGTTGGCTCAGGACTTTCATCAATCAGTTTGAGGCCTGGGTTATATGGGGTGGGGGATGAGAAAGAAGAGGAACAAGGTAGCTTAGAAGGATTATGGGCAAATTTGCGTTTGCGTATTTTAGGATTGGGTTTTAGGGCACACGTCGGCTTATTCTTAATATAGGAAGAGAGGAGAGAGAGAGGAGAGAGAGAGAGAGAGAGAGAGAGATTGATGAGGGTATTGATCGGGGGATTGGAGAGGTCCAGAATCATTCGGTGAAATATCTAGTATGATGGGCTTTGGAAAGGATGCTAAGTGAATTGGGCTAGTTGATGAAGTAAGAGGGAACATATGGGCCAAACTATACGGGCTTGAGGGAGCTGGGTTTAGTGCCATGAGATTTGGGCCAGAAGACTGGGACAACCCAATTGGGTGACCAGGGAGAGCTTGGCTAGTGAGTGGGCTACGAGAAATGGGTCGGATGGTATTTGGGCTGGAACTAATACAAGAGCTTGGGCTGATAGCAGTAATGATAGCCGAGCAATTTGGATTTGGAAAAGAAAGAGGAGCTAAATATGCCAAATTTGACCGTTGACCAGGGGCCAAAGATTGGGCGACATTATTGGGTGGATTGAAGGGAGGTCTGTCTTCCTGAACCATAGACGGTAAGCGCCCTAGAGTGGGGGATTCTGTAGGATTGTTGTCCCGAGAATCATGCCAACTAGCCGCAGCTCTCGACGGACTGCTGTTTCGGTCTCCAGCCCCCGCCGCCCCTGCAACTTTACCCAAAAGACGATGAGCCAGAGGTTCGTCTTCCCCGTTGAGCCCGTTCCCTGAGCCCGCTTTATATATGCACAAACACACACACACACACACACACACATATAAGCTAGTATTAACCCCCGTACCATGCATGGGATCTTAGAAAAAGTGTTGTAATTGCTATGATATTGATGATGGCATGAAAACTACAGGAAAAGAAAAAAGAAAATAGATATTATATCTAAAAAGAAAAGAGATCAAAAGATACCAAATTTATCATTACATGCCGCCTTAAAAAAGATTATTTTGAGAGAAATTAAAAATATTCAAAACTCTACGGGAAATTATAGAACATATCATTCGAAAAGAAGAAAACAAAATAGAACACATTACATCGAAAACAATGAAAAAATTATTCACACTTGACTTAAACAAATAATTAAAAAAAAACAAATAGAGCATAAGAATATTGATAATTTACTCATAGTTAAAAAAGTTTAAAAGTGTATAATTCTACAATGATTGATAATGAAAAGGTCAACGACTATGCATATAAAATAGTAAGTTGAACACTTAAATATGCGTAGAATTAAAGGATATGATAAATAAAAGGCATGGAAAAATCTATCTTACCTAAACTTTTTCTTAGACCCAAGTCATGAAAAAAATTTTAAGTAACAAAAAAATTTAATAAACATATGATATAATAATTGTAAACATACTTATTTTAGTTTATAAGCTCATGTTCCATTCTTGTCAGTTAGGTTCAAAAAATTAAAGAAAGTATAAAACTATGATAAATCAGGAATATACAATATATTCATCAAGCAAGTATAATAGCGAATTTGAAGGAATAGATGAGATCCAGGATATGAACAGAAAATTATAAGGCCCAAAATAACAATTAAAAATTTCGGAAGAAGCGAACTATTATATTTATTTCTACAAATGTTGGATAAAATGACTTAATCTTCAAAGCGGAATTGAAACCGCATTTGATAATTTTCAAGTAAACAAAAAAAAGAGGGGTGGGGGACAAAGAAGTAAACTCTAGATCACATAGTTCTTCTACCTCCCATAATGCTCTCGCGCTCAATGCTCGAATTGGTGAATTGAGTGCTTAGTTTTCGCTTTAAGACAACTTAAAATTTCCTAATCCTCACACTAAGTTTTATTGGTCGCACACTTATATTTCAAACATAATATTAAAAAAATAATAAGTATTTGATATTTACTCTATAAATAAACCTTTTTAATTACTCTTTTGATTTAGCCTTTTGAGAAAAATGAATGTATATCTAATTTACACGGTATTTAATTAGTATATAATAATTCTAACTGCTAGATAGTAAGTAAATATCTATAAAGACAATAAGCCTTTTTTTTTCTCTAAAGGATATTCATAGACTAGTTTTTCATGTATAAATTATACATTCGTATGAAAAAAAAAAAGATTGTAAAAAAAATTGACAAATTTAATCAATTACATTTAACTATCGATGTCACAATTCAACTTTAGCATTTATTAAAATTATTTTTCTTATACTCCATCTTCAAATATATTTTATATTGAATACACATAATTTAATATTATATATAAAATAATAATTTATTAGACACATTAAGACGCTTTCACACTCAACTTTGTTTAATTTTTACGCTCTCGCGCACGCGCACTCACACTCACTCATGCACTCGCACACGCATTCGCTTTATGTGACCTAGAGTAAGCTATATATATGGTAGGGGACAAAACTAAATAACACTAAAATAGGCTAGCAACAATTGTAAAGTTTCAAGTAAAATTATACTTAAATGATTAATTAAAGTAAAATATATTTGATGATGTGACTATGACTAATTTATTATGGCCTAAATTAATAGGGTGTATTGTATGTGATGTATTCCATCTTTAATAAATTTCTTAAATAGATCAGCAAAGCTCTAAAAAGTATGTGTCAGTGAAACTTGATATGAACCATTTTTTGAAATGATTAATTATATATATGTGTGTGTGTGTGTGTAATTATGTATATTAAAACACAATAACTAAATGACTTGTTTATTAAACATATAAATAATTGAATATTGAAGCAACTTATAAATGTTTAAGCAAAAACAAAAAGTTAAATGAGTAATATTATAAAATCATAAATATGAAAGACTCAAACTAATTATATAAATACTAAAATGAATAAATATGTTCAAATCTTCCAAATTAAAATGATAAAGAATAGATAAATAAAAAAAGGTTTAATGTGGAGAAACAAAAAACCTGATTACTTAAATGAATCAATGCAGAAAAGATAGTGTAGAAATTTAAATAAAAAAATAAACAAAAAAGTTAATTAATTGTAAAACAAAAAATATATTTGAAACCCACAAACTTGTTCATGTATAGAGTATGAAAATTACACAAATACAAATCAAATCTCAAATACAAATCAATAAATCAAGCAAACAAATAAAAAATTCCATTACAAATAAAAAATCAACCAAAATAAATATTTTCCATGTGATGTTTAGTATCATTTACTCCTAATTAAAAATAGTCAACTGTTCAACGTTAATAACGAATTTACATTCTAACATTTGATTTAAGTCTTTAAAATTTGTGGCTTTTGTTACTTTCCTAAAGTTAAAAACTTTTAGTCAATTAAATTTTTTAATTTACCGAAAAATTTCAAAATTTTGGGAAAAATTCATTTGGGTCAAAATTGTACAATTGCAGTCAAATACGAGCACGGCCATCAAATATATAATACTATAGATGAAACAACCTATACTTTCCTATTTCTCCATTTCTTGCCCACCCTTCTTTGTGTAAGTTGTAATTTATTTTTCTTTAAGATAAATAATTTTAGAGTGTTGATATTTGTTTCCTATATCATTTTTAATTGTTATGTTCTGAAACAAAATAATTCACGGAATTGAATTTGAAGTTGCGACTTTGTTACTCGCAATTTTACGTTATTGCGACTTTGAATATTGATTATTTAAATTTGAAACAAATTTTATTTTGTTGTTCACTTTTTTTTCAGTGATTAAGTTTTAAATTATTTTTATTTAACAGGACACATCAGTTTTAATTTTACCCATGTCAAAATTTGTAACTATCATTAATTATATTTCCCTTAACTATATTGATTTTTTTCCGTAAGATTATTAGATTATTAACTATTTTGTTTTTGCTTAGTAATATTTGAATTATTTTAATTACTTTCTCCCACTTTATTAGAAATGCAGTTGCAACTAATGATAAGTTTTGTTTGCTTTAAAAAGTATATTCTCAAATTTGATCTAAAACTATATGAGTCTCATCTATCTAATTTATGAAGCGGATTAGTTTATCTAAATTCTCGACAAATGTCGGCGTAATTTTACAACAAGTGTTAGCAACCGGTTTATTTTTTTATATCAATTAATTAACCATAATTATTATTAATTAGTTAGCCATTTAGTACAATTTTGAATTATGGTAAGAGTATATTATTTATCCATTTAAGGTCAAATCACAAGCCCATTGTATTACTTAACTATTTTAAATTAACTACTATAAAGTAAGTGAAATGTTTAAACTTTATGAAATTTTATACGTTAAAAATATCAAATATATTCAAATTTTAATGTAAATAAATATTTACATCACTTATCAATTTAAATTACTCATCATAATTGTAAAGAATATTTAAAATACCAAGAGAAATCACATACTGAAATAGGCTATTCAATTTAATATTTAAAATAAAACAAATATATTAGTATTATATTTCCTTTAATAATTTTAGATCTTATCAAACAAAAACAAAAAGTGATAAAGTTTCACTATTATTCAAACTAATTCTTGATTAGTTAAAAAAATGAATACAATTTACTATTACTTGATGGCATTGATTAGATTAACAATATTTGGACAGCTTGAGAGGGTGAATTAATTATTATGGATTAGGATTTAATTATAAAGGGATAGAGGGTTCAGATTTTTTTTAAAATTATATAAGATAAAAACATAGGTAGTTCGATATTTTGTCCATAATTCTTGGTCTTAATGTCAAGACGGGAAAGAAAATTTATTTTAAGTAATAGACATCTAGAAAAAACAAAATGGGTAGTAGCAGTAATTGTATTATTAATAACAACAATTGTATTTGTATTATTATTTGTATTAAAATTGTAATAATTATTTTTTATTATTCTTAAATTAGTTGTTGTTGTTGTTGTTATTGTTGTTGTTATTCTTATTATTATTCTCTTTATTACTTTTCATTTTTCTTCTTCTTATTACTATTTATTTCATATGAAATAAAAGTTATAATTCACCAATTCTTTTTCCAGGTCTCTTAAGTTGCAAGCCATAGATTTTTGTCCCACTTTTTACCATTTATTTTACACATATAATAATTATAATATCGTATAAAGGAGATGTTAATTAGTCATGCTTATCTTTACCTAACCCTTTACAACATGTCAATTAATTAACCATGATTTGATGTTAATTAATTAGCCATTTGGATGTAATAATTAGATTAAACTTCTAAAATCTAACACATGATTACTTTGTCTCTTCATATGTGAGACTACAAGTGGAATGACACATTGTTTATTTGTCTTTTGGCATCCTGTGAACTTAATTGCACCATACAACTTTTCTTAGGCAACACTTCAATTTTGGGACCTAGCCTCCCTTACTGAAAATGACCCATTTTCTTGCCACATTTGTTATCTAAGGTTCTTATGAACAATTTTGTTTATCCCATAATTGCGCAAAGCATAGTCTCATATTTTGTAAGAAAATCAACATTTCCTAGAATTTCATATTGGTAAAGAAATCCATATCTTACAAGAAAATCAAATGACCGACAAGGAAATAGCGTATATTTAGGTCATGTTGTGATGTTATTTCTTGCTACACCACCACTTCTGAATCCATGTTGGTGGAATTACTTTAAAAATGTGGTCACAGTCAAAACTTCAATTAATATTTGTTCAAGTGAGAGACTGTTAGAATGTTATTCTAATTTGGATTTCTATTAATTGAATATTTTGTTTCTATAAAATAAAATGGGCTAAATTAATATAATTAATGTGACTTAACTTATAATGCTGAATTTATTTGACCTACTATTTGTTAAGGCCTTGATTTTAACAGACGTGGTATGACAATTAGTGTAGGCTCATCCTAAAAAAACCCGTGGTGGAAGGGCCCTAAGGTTGCATTCTATTTTCAGCTAGGTCCCCCTCCACTCCATATTTTGATAATCGCTTGTCCAGTTGAAAGCTATCAGTATTGGTGAAAGATAAAGAGGAAGAAGTAACCAAAAATATTTGTTTAAACGTCTAAGGATCAATCTACTGTCCTCAATCCATGGTGTAAGGTACATTGAATTAGTTCATGTTATAGAGTTCTAAATTTACGGTGTATCAATGATGTGATTACTAAATATTTCTTGCACTAGGCTCTCATGAATCAGACACATATTAATGGCTCGCTTCACAGGATTAGACTATGCAGAAGCATCCCTAGACTATCGCACTTCTTTGGCGACGACTCTCTCCTAATCATCCGGGCAAAGCAGTAGGAAGTACAATGTCTGCTCCAAATTTTGGTGCAATATGAGGCGTGTTCGCGATATGCTACAATGCTCTGATACAACCCAGGACAACATTATTCGCCGCAATATGAGATTCTGGGTCAAAAATTAACCTTGATAAAACATCATTATTGTTTAGCTCGAACACTAGGTACACTACCCAAGCTTTAATTTGTGATATGCTCCAATTCTCTGATGATTGCCCATGATTTTTGGGAGGTCTAAGAGGCGTGATTTCCAATATCTTCGTGATCGCATCTGGCGAAAAGTGCCAGTCTAGCCAGGAAAATTGTTATCATTTGGAAGGAAAGAAGTGCTCCTGAAGGCAGTAATCTGGAGAGCTCCAATGCCATAACCTAGAGAGCTCCAAGTAATCATGGCATTACCTGAAGAGCTCCAATCCCATCACCATGGAAATCAAAGAGTTGCTTGGAAGGGTTGGATTGGATTGGATTCATAGCGCTACCACGGAAGCTATAATTGCAGAGGGAGATTGCCAATAATTGCTTGGAAGGTGTTACATCGATCATAATATACATTAATTTGAATTTATAATTCACTTATAAACATATGTATTATCTTTTAAGACACACAAATTTTATATTTTTTAAAATCACATTCATGTTTTTTATAAATATTAAATTAATACTTATTGAATAATCACTCCGAATAAAATTGGATTAAACTTCTAATAAAATATCTTCGAAAGAGTAAAGCTTAAATGTTGTGCGGAGATAAGAGTTTGAGATTATAATAACATGATTGAGAAAGGCTAATAATTTTTAGAATAAAGCATACAAGGTGTGATTTGGTATTTTTTACAAAATTAATAATATTTAAGAGTTTAAATTTGATGTGATTTATTTTTCTTCTTTCTTAGTTTTCTGATAGTATTTAATATTTTCATCTAACTAATTAGGTTTTAGTGAAATAAAGTAAGAGAGAAACTAGATATAAAATAAATCATTCTCTTATTCTCTTATCTTTTTTCCTGAATCTCAATATTGAAAAATTGAATTCGACCCCATGTTATAATTTCAGAACTATTGTTCCTGTCTAATTCATTATGATTACTAATTTATGTATTTAACTATAAGAATTTATGTTCTTGTCACTACGACTATGCATTGCGACTAAAGAAATTGATACTCAATGTAGTATTAATTATAGTAATACATATGTAACATCCTATTTAAGAATTTTTTTTTTAATATTAGTATAAATATAATCATTAATTTAATAAAAATTGCTATTAAAAAGAGGCAAACAAACATTAAAGGAAATCTAGTCCCAAGATATCTAGGAAACACACAAATTCAAGCTCATTTTTAAATCCAATTGAATGCATCTTAAACCCAATATGAGCCCAAAACTATATCAATCCAGTTGGACCCAGAACCAACCCAACCCATTGGGTTGGGTTGAACCCATGGATTTGAATCCATTTTGATACCCCTACTTCCGTGGTAGCGGTTTGAATCCAATCCAAATCCCCCCCCCCCCCCCACCCCCCAAGCAACTCCTTGATTTCCATGGTGATAGGATTGGAGCTCTTCAGGTAATGTTGTTTGAGTACTTACAAGACCCGACTGCGTGCATTTCTTTTCTCATGACAAAACTAGACCGTGTTCTCTCTATTACTACTCACTTTTATTATATTATTTTTAACCATGTTAGATGTAGTGCTAATAAAGTAGCGTACCATCTTGCACACCTAGTAACTCATGAACGATTCTCTATTGATGTATGGAAAGGTGATACACCCCAGTGTATTGCTAAAACTCTGTATGATGATACAAGTTAAATGAAATTTTATCGGAGAGTTTTCCCGAATGCTTCTCATCAAAAAGTAACTATATTTATTAGGTTAAGCAGTTTAATATGTTATAATTTCACTAGCTTTGAGTTGTTTAATTTACTATATTAACTAGTTTTATATGTTATATTCATACTCTTTTGATTTACTTAATTTATTATTTTGATAGTGATATAGCAAGTTTAATTGTAACTTAAATAATGTCAAGACAAAGGATGCGTAGAGGGGTCGTACCTGGAGAAGGAAAGGAAATTCTTGTTAGGTGTGGTGTTATTTGAAGTGTTCTGTATTTTGTGTTTCGATAAAATGAATTTCCAAATATATATTAGAGGATGTTAAGAAATTGAAAATGTATCTGGATGAAATGTTAGAAAATGCATGATATGATGTGGTTTTATTGAAAATGTGTCTGGTGTATTTTTTAGTGGAGATATTTATAGTAGTTGGTAGTTGATGTTAATGTTTTATATATGTTTAATAATGTCACATTATTCTATTATGAAAATAGAAAACACATTATTTAGTAATATACTTAGGTTGGTGATTTATGGAAAATGCATTTAGTGTATATTATTAAAATTTTTTGGGTTGTTTGTCTATAGATTTAGTAAAAGTAATGATTTCGACCAAAAAAAAAAAAACAGAAAAGAAGACAGTGAAGATTTCAACAATTTTTAAATTTTCAATTTAAGGACAAAACAATCAATTCAAGGCTTTTAGGTTTTTGAAGAAATAATTTACGCATAGAATCTATTTGATATTAATTGATGTAGTAGTTCATATTCCACTAAATAGTAGTTCATTCATATTCAATAATTAACTAAAAATATATTGATTTAATATATTAAAAATGTAGGTGACAGCTAATTTTAAAAATATATATATAGAAAAAAGAAAAATGGCTCCAAGGTCATTGGTATAAGCACTTTTTGCCCATAAAAATTAGAAGAAACTAGAAATACAACTTAACCACTTTGTGCAAAACAAAGCATGCACAAAAACTTAAAGCTAGTGAAAATTTTCAGAAATGCAATCACAAAACATAGCGTTTCCTTATCAGCATTTTGTTTATCTGACTTGAACAATTCCTGCACTGACGAGTTTCTGTATTTTGTTCATGACAAGAGGGTTCTTCATATGTTCCTGTGCAGCTTTAGGGTTCTCCTGGAAGTCGACCAAGACCTGTCGGCACAAAATTTGGCGTATGAGACACACAACCCAATCACAGCGTTGGTTCACTTTTGGCTCTGGCAAAGCGTAATCTAACACCGAAAGGAACTGTTTATCATACCTGTCTCATCACGGGATCTGTTAGGATGTTTTGGATCTCAGGGTCCTGCATTGCCTTGGCCTAAAAATATAAAAAAGAAAATCGAGTAAATAACAGTGAAGTCAAGCCAAACCACCGGACTACAACAGGACAAATATATGTGTGTGTCAAACCTGTCTCTCTTTCAATTCCTCCGGGCTCAAATCTCCACGGCTAGCCTTGTTTATCTGCTCTACACATCTGCAAGAAAGATGGGGCACAATATCAAAATAACTGCTCCGCCCAAACTCAGACCAAAATAGAAAAAGAAAAAAAGAAAGATGAGTTGATCATTCTACCTCCTGACACCATCCAGCAACTCTTGGTTCTGGGGATCATGCTTCAATCCCTGCTGGTATGTCTCCAACGCTTTCTCATATTCTTTCATGAAAAACTGGACAGCACCCTTTCTGGTATAGCCTTTAGAAAATGTTGAATCAAGTTCGATGCATTTTTCAGCATCTTTCAGTCCCTCAGGCATTGCACCAAGTTTTGTGTAACAAGCAGCCCTATTGCTGTATGCCTGCCAAATTTCAACCGTTTCAACTATCGCAAGACTGAATGAGGTTTTCACTCTATGTGAACTCATAAGAATATTTAGGTTTATAATACCTTTGGATCCTCTGGATTCCTCTTTATGGCTTCAGTGTAGTGCTTGACGGCCTCTGGGTATTTCTGCTCTTTAAAGTACTGGTTGCCTACAGTTCATCACGACCACAATTGGAAACTATCATACAGAAACATTTAATTAATAAAGATGAGAATACACGGCATTACCTTTCTCACGCTCCTCGTCAGCTATTTTTGGATCAAAGTACTCCTGTTGTTCTAGATCCTTCTTTGCTTTCTCAGCATCATTGAGCTTCTTTAGTGTGTCTGGGTTGCGATGCTCAGTTAAGGCTTTCTGGAAAGTCTCAATGGCAGGGTCGTAATCCTTTGAAGTCTTAGCCATCTTCACCATGGCAGTTCCTTTCCTTGTCAAGGCCCTAGCTATCATCTTGAAATCTGATCTCAGCTCTCTACCCCTTTCCACAGCTTTGTCACAATCTTTAATGCAGTCCTCGTACTGTAATTAAGAAATAGATGGTGATCAGATGATCTCAAACTTCAAATGCAGCATATATTGATTACAATCGATTTAGTACATGAATTATTATGACAGTTAAGCTAATGATATGAAAAATGATCACAAAAATGTCCTCCTTAGGATCTAGAAAGGATCAACAAAGTCCTTGTATCACCACACTAAAATCTCTACATTGAAAGCATGCTACACTTCCTGCAGGCTTGTGTCATATTCCCCTCCCTCGCCCCACCACTCACCCTGTCCCATTCTATATATAGATCAATATACAGGGGCAAATGCATGACAGAGCAAAAAGGCAAAGGGAAGTTACAGTTCTCAGTCACAATTAAAAGAATAGAAAACAAGTGAATAAGTGTCAGAATCTTCAAAATGTAGAGATGTCATAACATGCAAATACAAGATGTAAAGACAACAACAAATCAATCCCAACTCATATTAATTACATACTCTCCAAAACCTATCACCATCCACACACACCACACCCACAAACATGGAAATGCAGAGAGGGATGGGATTGAGGGCTGACCATGCAAACTGGGACTTAGAAGACAGAATACAAATAGAGAAACCTCACGGATACTTTGAGGGGAGGGGCAGGAGCTCAAAGTATCCATTAAAAAACAAACATTCTTTCTTGGGAGGAAACAAAAAGAAAAAACACTCAACAAATAAAAGAAATCACACCGCCCACCAGCCTACCCCAAAAGGTGTAGGCATCCTCTTAGGTACATGCTATTTACTTATACATCCGTCAAGAATGTGGACAGAGGCACATCCACACATGTAATCTAGGATAGCCACCACACATGCTGATCCCACAATAAGACAAGTAAAGCAATCAAGTGCAAACTTACTTTGAATAGTTGAACTACATAAGCGTCTTCTCTGGGCAATAGCACCAATATGTAAATAAAAACATTTTATAACATCATTACTAGATCGGTCAATCAATTGACAAACCACTCACATATTAAGGCACAGTGTTATGTTTCCAAAAGCTATTAATAAAATTAGTCCACATTTACCAAAAGCGATATACCAATAAACCATGAGTATATCAAAATATGATTGTGGCTAACCATATTATGCCTAGTCTTATGGTTTCCCCAATTGCCACTCCAAAAGATTACTTTAGTTGGAACCAAATGAAAAAGCCTTTATAATCATATCAGAATGCCACAGAGCTCCACCGACTAAATTCATAATAGCCATCTTGAAGACTAATATGGTGCAACTTCAGTAAATCAACAGTAATGCGATGATGGGACCGACCCAAGATCCATTAAAATGTTGAGAAGACCCGCAATATCACCAGCTCCCTCAAAGCCAAACAGAGTTCATGGGCACCCACAAAACTAAATATCCACTGATAAAGCCTCAAACCAAAGCTAAGTTACATTTTCCAACTCTAAAATGACATTTAAGCATTAAAAACCGCTTCATAGTATTCAGATAACATCTAAAATACTAACTGTAAAAAGCAAAATAGCAAAACGAAAACAAAATCAATGCGTATCTCAACAGCAACAGCAGAATAGCAAAAGAAAGCAAAGTCACAAGCAGTACCTTGCCCATCTCCAAGTAGACAGCAGCACGATTAGTAAGGAACGAAATGTCCTCATCATCAAGATCAACTGCCTTAGAGTAATGCTGAATTGCTGTCTCAAAATTCTTCTTTTTGTATGCTGCATTCCCAGCTTCCTTCTCTTTTTGAGCCTGAGCTTTTCTATCCTTCTTCTCCTTCTCCTCCTCTGAGAACTCCATTGGCTCAGGTTCAGGCTCCGGCTCCTTTCCCAGCTTCTTCTCCTCCTTCACAGGCTCAGCCTCCGCTGCAGCAGGCCTCTTCCTCTCCGGAGACCCACCACCCGGTGCTGACGCTGATGGCATCTCTCCATCCTCCTCGCTCCCCTTAGTCTGGAGCTTCAAATTCAATAGAACCCCCAATGCCTGCATAACCCTCTGATCCTTCAAATACAAGTTCAAATTATTCGGGCTCTTCTGAATATCCTGCATCATCTTCACAAAATCGGGCTGCTGAAGAAACCCACGGGTATTAGGGTCGCTAGCCAGCCTAACCCACATCTCCGGCCCGAACGCCTCCCCGAAAGGACTTGCACCCCCGGGCCCGGCCCAAGACCTGGAGCTCCGGGCCAAAGCCGCCTCCGCATCGGCGAGCCCCGACTTGAGGGCCTCGTTACTGGGGTCGATTTCGAGACCCTTTTTGTAGGCGGACACCGCGTCGCTGTAATTTTGGAGGCCCATATGCGCCGCGCCCAGCCGCGAGTAGCCCTTGCCCCAGTCGGGCTTGAGCTCCACCGTCTTCTGCGCATCGGGGAGGGCCTCGGAGAATTTGTTGAGCGAAGCGTAGGCCGCGGATCGATTGGAGTAGAGGACGTGGTTGGTGGGGGCCAAGCTGATGGCATCGGTGAAGTGGCGCACGGCTACGTCAAACTTGCCGGCGGAGAACGCGGCGTTGCCTTTGGACTTGGCTTCGTCCGCCATTATTGAGCAGCTTCTGCGTTCGGAAATTGATTGATTATCGAGATTTTCGTAACTTGTGATAGATATTTTGGTTAATTTTGGTTTAGAAGATGAAATTAGGAACAATATTTGGAGGCCTATTTGAAGAAGTGGGGTTAGGAGACACCAGAGAGTTCTGGGAGCGTAGGAGTGAGTGGGCTGAGGCGACACCGGAGAGTTCTAGTATAGGGTGAAGGGTTTCTGGAATGTTCCCTCTGACCAAAATAGGGTAGAAAATTCCATAAAACCCAGATATGATTTTGAAATAGGGTTGAAAACCCTCTTATATTTTGAAAATATACAAAGACATCCCTCTATTTTAAGACACCTTGCACGAAAACCCCCGTTCCGTCAACATTAACAGAGATTGGAACGGACCCACCTGTTATGCAAAATTAGGTCATTTTTGGCACTCTAGCAATATACCCTCTTTCATTTATAAATATATATTTACACTAATCTAACAATGCAAATAAACCCTTTTAGTTTGTTCAAATCTTAAATTAAATCCAGCATTATTTGATTTTCATTTTAATTAGGCCCTTATTTATTTTTATATCATAAAACTGCAATCAATTCCCTTATTTATTTTTATTTTAGATATCTTTAAAAAATTATTTTTTAATTTTATTTAAAAACTAATCAGTACAACAATCAAATAATTGAAAAAATAATCAAAATAAATTTAATTACTAAACAAAACATGATTATGCAATATATTACTACCTTATATATATAATTTTTGGTAATAAAAGTTATTCTTATTAAAATATGAGTATACAATATATTATTATCTTTTACAACAGAACTTTTATAATGAAAAAATTAATTTTTTTTCGAGTAAAATATATATTATTATTTTTCATAAATCTATTCATAATTTAAAATTTTCTTTAAATTTTTGTCAAAATTTTTTATTCCTTCGATTTCCCCCCCCGCCGCCCCAACAAATATCTTCTTACTCCTTCTTCCACCCCTTCAACCCACAATTTCTTCTTCTTTTTAGACTCCGCCATGTCCAAATTTGATAATGTTGGAGTGAAATTTTAATCTAGGGAAATTTAAACAAGTTTTTTGAATATTTCTATGCCCAGATCTCTAAGAAAAATAAGAGGAATTGCTAACAAAAAGAAAACAAAATTTACAGAAAATACATACACCAGTATCTTCACTTTTTTTTTTTTTTTTTTTTTTTTGTATTCTCTTTCTTATTTCTTCTTGTCTCTATCTTCTTATGTCCATCGTCTTCTTCGTGATCTCTCAAATACCACTTCTGTTGTGTGTGTGTGTGTGTTGTGTCTATGTCTGGGCTTGTGTATATCTCATTTAAGTGTATTTGTGTATGTTTATGCATGGTTCTTCATAACGATCATAGAAAACAGAATGTAAATTATCGTTCCAGTTTTATTGTAATGTCACAAAACAACCGTGGTTGTTGCACATATAAATTTTTATATTATTATTATTTTAATAGTTCAAAAAATATGTGATGATTTATAAATTGAAAAATATAAATATGTATTTTTAATTAATATAAAAATTAAGTTTTTTTTATAATATCTTGAAAGTGATGTATTTTGAAAATTCTATTTTATTTGGTTTGGGTCTTGAAATTGTTTTTTCCAAAATAAAAGCAATTATAATTAAACATCTTTAACTCAATTCCAACATCAAATAATTTCATAGATTATTTATTTCATAAAATGCCTTTGTTTCTTTTAAATTTTATTAAGAAAGAATTGAAAATTATAATTTGAACCAGCATATTATAAAAATTATTCTTTATCTATTTTAATTTACTTATTATGAATTAAATCAAAATATTTAAATCTTACGAAATTTCATATATTAAAAATATATGAAATATATTATAGTTTTAAATGTACATAAATAATTATACTATTTATGAATTGAAATTAATGGGCTTACATAGTTACATTCTAATTTGAAACAATGGACTCAATTCACTCAATGAGTGTAAGCCCGTATTAAGTGAATTGAACTTATATTGATAACGCCAATCCAAATGCCCATTCATCTTCTCAAAAAACTCAAAAAACTCCTCGCCTCTTCTCCCTGCAGCTATGCCTCATCTTCTCTTGCCTAAGTTTACTTCTGATTTGCTCCATCTCTGATTTGTTTCTGTTCCGACACAATATAACGGTCGATAAATCAGCAGAACGGCCACCAGCAATGCCGCATCAATCCATTGCCGTTATAGGCCAAAATAGCGGAATGGAGGCCATCGTTCGGGCAAACCATGTCTGTGTGTGATTATTTGTGTGTGGCTATATACATGGCGTTGTTTGTGTGCGTGTGTATTAATATATTGTATTGTGTGCTTATGTGTGTGCGTGTTCTTGTGTGTGAGTGTGTGTTGCTATTGCTCTGTGTGTGTGTGTTTGTTTGTGTAGATTTTGTATATTAATTTAATTTATAATTTTTTTTATCTAAATATTATATTTTTTATATTTAAAAATTAATTTGAATCATTCGTTTTAAGCTTCAAGCCCTCCTAATAATAGGGGCATAACAACTATTTCAATATGAAATTAATGCAATTAAATTTTAACTAACAATAGAGACGAGTTTGTAGGATTTTAGAAAATCAATGAGGAATGTTGCATATTTTTAACCCTATTTTGAATTAGGGGGTAATATCGAATTTTTCTATTATTTTTTTTCCCTTTATCCTAGGTTTATTTTATTTTATATTTTACTTTTTCCAATTATATAATTTATTCTTATTGTAAATGATTTTTCACTTATTATAAATTTTGATGAATGCATTTATATCTATACCATATATGAAGCATCAAGCTTCCATCTTATTTCTTCAGAAATAATATTGAAGCTCATTTTTAGTCTCTTATATATACTATTATATAAAAGGGCAGTACCTTTTACTAACTACTTTTGGTTTGCTCATTTTTTGGGCTGTCAATTTCTTTTTGTCTTTTTTTTACCCTTTTTCTCTCCTCTTAGAAGCTCTTTTTATTCTTTCTCCCTTTTTTTTGTCCCGCTCCCTCTCTCCCCTCCCTATCCCATTTTATCTTCCTTTACTCTTTAATATCATTTTTTTTATTTCTTTGTAATTGTTTTCTTAGTTTTTCTTAAATTATTTTATTTTTACTTATTACTAATTTTATAAATTTATTAAAAATAATTAAAAATTATTTTGATAATATAGATACTACCAAAAATATTAGTATTCCATCAAATTAAATTATTTTTTTATTATGCACACGCATCGAATGCGCCAATATTACTAGACTTTATAATTAGTCTCACCATTGCCCCTTACTTAACTATTCCCTTCGTATTTATTGGAATCTTTATTTAATTGGATGGAATATTCTACTAACTAATTGGAAAAATATTTAGCATGGTTCAGAAGTACCAAAGTAATAACAATAATATGTTACAAAATGGCAATACAATCACATTAAATTAAAGTACATAACTTGCAGTCAAACCATATTTCACATGTTGTTAAAATTGTATTACAACATTAATTGCCCAAACAAAGAGAGAAAAAAAATGTGTCGAATATTCCATCCAACCTTGATGCTTAATGGATATTCGGCCCGATGTAAATTTCTCCAACCTTGATTGCATTTTTGGTTAAATCCCCTCCATTAGAATTCTACACACTTGAAACCATCCTATCGTTGTGAAAGTTCAAAAAAGTCGTCAGTTAACTTCGCTATTAACGTCTACTAATCTATAAAAGAAAAAAAAAATTGGTTTATCAAGAAAAAAAAAAAGAAAGACAAAATAATATAAAATAGTTTAGAATAAGTATTTTCCAAATATACCCTTAGTTAGTGGAATATCCCATCCACTTAAATAGAGATTCCGTCAAATACTAATAGAATAGTTAGGTGAGGGATACTGGTGAGACTAATTATAAAGATAAGGGACTAAAATGGTGCATTTGAGTGATGAGGGGTTAAAGTGGGACAAAACATAGAATGAAGGATTAACAGTGAGATTTGGCCAAAAAAGATAAATCGGCTTATAAAAAAAAAACCAATAATCTAAAACAATTTAGAATAGCTATTTTGCAAATATACGCATAGTGGAATATGTCATCCACTGAAATATAATAGAGATTCGGTTAAATGTTCATGGTAGTTAAGTAAGGGATAATGGTAAGACCAATTATAAAGACAAGGGATTAAAATGATGTGTTCAAGATTAGGGGGCTAAAGTGGGACAAAACGTAGACATGAGGACTATTAGTGAGATTTCGCTAATATAAAATAAATATGTGAATTTGTATGCTATGTATACATACACTTAATGTCTAGAATAAATTAAAGTCCAATTTATATACCATTATTTTCATTTAAAAATTTTAATTTTGTATTGAAAAATATAATTGATGCCAAAGTTCCTCTAATAATCTTTAAACAAACATATATATATAAAAAAAAAGTCAATTAAAAACATCTTTAAAAACCATATAGATATACAAGCGAAACATATAGTGTGTGATACTTTTCAAGAGTCAAAAATAATATTATTAATAAACGAATGTTTGGTGTAGATTTCTTAAACAATATAATTCTATTAATATGATAGACAATATGAAATATTTTCATCGATTATTTTAGAAAAATATTTTTTCTTCAAGTCAAAATAATACATTGTATTTTTGTTGTATATTGACTTTTGTATCAAGAGTGTGAGTTTTAGCAAGGAAAAATATTCATATTAAGTCCTCCATCCTCTAATATTTCTTAAAAATATTGAGACTTTCACTAATTTACCTTGATTTTATATCTTATCTTTTGGTCTTGCTTCCCAAATCCAATGAGAAAGTGAATACAATTATGTCTAGAAATAAATGAACTTATCATCAGAAACCACACCCACATGCACACATGTAATGTTTTAAAGTACTATAAGAAGGAAATGATACAAAACAAAAGAAGTAGCTCTACATTGATTTATTGAGATTGCTAGACTATTGCATTAATTTACCTTGATTTTATTTCTTCTAGGTTCATCTTACTTCCTCAATCCAATAAGAAAGTGAACACTCAATACATGGACAAGGGGAAACTCAATAATTTACAATGTGATTCCAGCTTGGGAGTTGTCACTAGCCATAAGAAAAATTAGCCTATCGTCAAGCAATAGTGGGGCTATAGCAGGTAATGCAAATGGTTGCACTAATGACCAAGATTGCATCAAACTGTGTCGCCCTAGCTGCAAGATCACAAACTGTATGTTGAGTACCTGCTTTTGTGAGTGTGGTGATTCAGTAAAGAATGACAAATGGTAGCATATCTAAGTATAATCTTTATATAGAAAACAACTATATAAAGTATACTTAGATAGAAACAACTCTGTGTGTGTGTGTGTGTGTGTGTTTGTGTGTTTGTGTTTGTGTGTGTGCACGCACACACATATATGTGCTTTGGAGTAATTTTTCTCAAATTGTTGGGCTAATTACTGGAATCGCCTTAAAACTTGACCTATTCATCATAATATTCTAGAAATTTTAAAATTACATGTAATGGAAGTTGATAAATGACGTTCTTACTCACCCCTTCCACTAATTTGAATTAGAAAATAAATGAAAGTTGAAATGGAATAAATGAATAGGTCCATTTTGATCCAATGAAAATTGATAAATGACGTTCTTACTCATCCCTTCTTATCTTCGTTGCCCAATTATTCATAATTTTGATCCATTATCAAAAATCTATATCCAAACATGACATAAATTAGCATTACTATAATAATATTGTTGTGAATTATAATTTCGTCAAAAAAGATATTAAATTTTACATATCTAAATTCTATTGAAAAAATCAATGTAGCGCCCTCGAAATTTCTGAAGTCCCAAATGTATCAATGGGGTTCTATAACTTTTAATTCTTCCAAATAGACCCATAATATTTGAAATTTATGACAATCAATTGTTCTATTTTTTCCAATTAGGTTTCTAAACTTTCAATATGTAACAAAAATACAACTTACCAATATTCCTCCAATTATAATACGAATGTGGGATGCTACAATCGAAATATGTAAAGACAACAATGAATTGTCCTTTTAAACAATCTTTCCACGAAATATAGTCTGAAGATTATAATGCAGTTAAAAAATTCCAAAAGTTTGACCTTTGGATATCATAAATAATAAAATCTTAAAATGGGCTATAGATATATACGTTAAAATAAAGTTTAAATGGCTAAGCTTTTAAACAAAATTAAAGGCTTAAAATTGACGACTATATAATTACATGTTTAAAAAGTACAACATTAAAAACAGAAAAAGAAAGATACTGATGTAGCATAATTCCCCTCAAAGAGCCACATCAGCACCCCACACAAGGGACAACAAGTATGAGGACAAATGCATTTGATAACGGAGGTTGTCCTCAATGAGAGGTTTAAGCCAATGAAGGGAGGCCTCTGAGTGAAACAAAACTCACGAGAGGGAGCTGTTCCCCGAGCCTACCCCACCAAGCCCAAGGAGAAGATCCTCAGGGGATACTGCTTACTGGGTCAATCCTAGGAACGATGTGTCACCTCGAAACAAACAATAAGACAAAGCAACATCAGTGAGGCATCACATTCATGAGCATGATTCATACGGTCCTTGGGGGCACTCAACTATTGGTATGCCAACCAAGATCCCCACCAAACTTGATAGACGTGTGTTGCTGCTACCACCAAACAAACCTTAACAAGACATGCAATCTCTTTCAATCCCAGGCAATCCCAAGCCTTTAATGCCTAAGATACGCATTGAATACAAATATCAAGTCTCATTAATAAGATAGTGGTCTAGCTGTCATTAGGGGAGTCAATGAGGACAAAAAACATGTCCACTTGCATTGTACAAGTCAATCAAAGTATCAACCCCTATTAACCACATCATATCAAGGCCCCTCCCATATAAAAGGCATCCTTCACCTCAAGAAAGAGTAAGACTTAATTCTTAATTGCTAAGAAAAAGTACTATTCATCTTCTTCTTCCTTACCCTTCGTATAAACACTAAAATCACTAACTTGAGCACCAGAGAGCCTATGCTGAGGTAAAACTGACTCCTCTTACGTATACTCCTCCCTCTTGACAAGTGGGCCACTAGCATTTACCAGTGAAGCTACGAGGCTTCACCACGTGATCTTCCCAAAAAAGACTCGCATCAGATACATAATAAAATAATGGCCAAAATAGAATATAACTTTTTTTTTTTTTGAAAACCAGCAAAGCTGGGAGGAACATCAAGTAGAAGAGGCCTCCGCCTCAAGAACATGCCTAACAAAGTCAGGAACGAAAGTAGACTCTGAAACCACGAACGAAGACCGCCGAGCCAAATGGTAGGCAACAGTATTCTTGGCACATCGGACAAAGGAAAAACAACAGAAACTAAAATCCTTGCAAGCGCTTCTAATAAAATGAACTAAATTACCCATAGAAGAGAGATCAACTGACGAGCTGTTCAAAGCCTGGACTAGAAGGTAAGAATCCCCCTCAAAAACAACCGATTGCCAAGCTGCTTCTCACGCCAACAGGATAGCTGAACGTGCCGCACAAGCTTCTGCCACCAAAGCGGGACCTGAAATCCGAAGCCGTTCCGATTTCCAAGCGATACAGGAGCCCCTCCAATCCCGAGCGACCACCCCGACCCCAATAGACCCGTCATCACTGAAAGTCGCCCTGTCGAAATTATGCTTGACAATGCCTCGAGCAGGTTTCATCCATGAATCTGATCTCAGCAGCCCACCAAACCCAGCCAGCAGGGCGGACCTCACATTTGCCTCCTGTAATTGATGCAGTTGGGATCGCACTTAGGCGATGAGCTCGTGTGCCGTCCATCCTTTAGTCTCCAACATCATAGTGTTACAATTATGCCACAAATTCCTCAAAATCAAGAGAGAGAGAGCGAAGTCCAGGGGGGCCAGAGACTTATGCAAGAATCGGATCCAATCCTCCGAAGTGGTGAGCCAAAGGTGAATGCCCGCCTAAGGCAGTGAGGAAAGGGCCCATGTAAGACGTGCAAAAGGACAGGAAAGGAAAACATGGTTAGCGTCCTCCAAATCTGCCCCGCACACCATGCATCTGTCCACAATAACAATTTTCCTCCGCATCAAGTTGTCCTTAGTGGGTAAGATATTACGACAAAGGCGCCAAACGAAAATCTTCACCTTGTTTGGAACTTTGGCCGCCCAAAGGAAGTTCCACGAGGGCTTATCGCTATGTGAGCTAGGAAGGTAGAGACTATCTACGAAACACGCAAGATGATAGGCGCTTTTCA
Organism: Petrea volubilis; assembly: GCA_026212405.1. Taxonomy (NCBI): domain Eukaryota; kingdom Viridiplantae; phylum Streptophyta; class Magnoliopsida; order Lamiales; family Verbenaceae; genus Petrea; species Petrea volubilis. Next base: position 14,719,325 of record CM047880.1, read on the forward strand.
CCGAGAAAAGACCATTATTGTTATAGTGCCAAACAAGGACGTCGGGATCATCAGGCGCCGCAAGAGGAATCGCTAGGATTTGCTTCGCTTCCTGCGGGGCAAAAGTGTCTCGCACAAGTTGAACGTTCTAGCCCCCGTGTACCGGGTCGATGAGTGCCGCCACCGTTTTGTTCTCAAGTGTCGGACAAGTGGGGGAGAAAACTTGGAAGGATAGCGGTTGAGGCAGCCACTTATCGCCCCAAATCCTGATGTTATGACCCGACCCCACTCTCCAACGAACTCCCCATTCGAGAATCCTCACTGAGCCGTAGATGCTTCTCCACGTGTGAGAAGGATTTCGCCCAAGTCTCATCCCTAAACTGGGATTATGGTGAAAGTACTTAGCTCGTAGAACCCAGCTAAGTAGTGAATCTGGATGAGCAATAATTCGCCACAGTTGCTTAGCAAGAAGAGCCTCATTAAAGGTACGGAGGCTCCTGAAACCCATGCCTCCCTTGGCCTTGCTAA